>JAZKJV010000780.1:0-600000 GCA_037367405.1 Ottelia alismoides
TGTTGTACATGGATTGTTTTATTAATACCATAGTTTCTTTTAACCATGTAACTTCTCATGTATACAAATATGAAGCTAGACATACTTACACAACACATACACATGTATTGAAGTCAAAGTTTAATCAAATACTAATATTCAGTTCGATTAGCGGTTGTATTTGCGATACACACACATACCTTTGATCTTGGTGCATGATTGACCGAAATTATTATCAAGGAAACGGATCTAGTTAGTCTTTTTATTTATTTTATGTTTTGAAAGATAAACCATCATTGTGAAGTTAAGCCTATGTGAATATCAAATAGAACTGAAATATTAATGTCCAAAGGGATTTTTACACTAGATCTGTGTAAACTTTAGTCACCGAAGTCATTCAAAAAATGAGGGATTATGTATACGGCTAAAATCAACCAATGTTGTGGCTCTATTCGTTTGGCATTATGCATATTTAGATAATAGGTAATTCAAACAATGTTTCTTAAAGAATCCTGGAACAGATAACGAGTGAAATAAAAAGGCCTGATTAGGTCCAAGAAAATCGATTTGATGTTAACCCGATAAAGGGCCTTTTTTTGGAGTAAATCGATGAGTAAGTTGTTTTATTTGCTTTGGAGTTTAGAGGGTTGCTTTATTGTTGAAGTGATTTTATTGAAGTTTGAAATATATATATAGGGTAAAATGGGGCTGCCCTTAGGGAGTAGCCAACTTGACTACTCCCACCCTATTTTTCTCTCATTTTTTTATTTTTTTGGAAAATAAAATTTGTATATTCATCATTATATCCCTCTCACATTCTATTAAAATTTCGTCAGAAATAGAGACTCCTAAGCCCTCCATCCAGACGTCATTTTTTTAACGGTCGCAGGTTTTTTTAAATCGCCCATGTTTGGATGGAGGCCGTAGGAGTCTCTGTTTCTGACGAAATTTTAATAGAATGTGAGAGGGATATAATAATGAATATACACATTTTTATTTTCCAAAAAAATAAAAAAATGAGGGAAAAATAGGGGTGGCTACTCCCTGGGGGCAGCCCCATTTACCTCATATATATATATAGGGAAGTGATCGTATGCGCCTGGTGAAGTTGCGCTCTTGTGCGCCTTTTCCATATTCGCGGTTAATCTCTCTCTACAGTAACAAACTCAGTGCACGTTTATCCTCTTCATGACAAATTTATACCCGTAACCTTCCTTTTTTTCTCCAATCCCCCAACAATTCCATATGTCATTGACAAGAATTATCATGCTATCTTTTATTCTCAATTCAAAACGATTCTGCATTATCTAAAAAATATATAATCGTGATTCTTGAGCTCTCTTTGACGTTGCCAATTCGTCATCTCTATCCCATTATTTATATTATTCTCTCTAACCCAAGGAAATTTATTTTTCTATTACTAATTTGTAATGTAAGATAAAACAATGATCAATAGTTTACATAATACTATAATATTATGATTCACTAATATCAAGTAAAATGAAATATTTACAATGTTTTTATTGATATGATTATACATTTGTAATGACATTTTATGTGCATGTATTATAAACAAGACATTCATTGTAGATTTAACACAATAGCAAAATTTACCTAGGGCAATAAATAATTTGAATGGTCGTTGCAATATTTTTTTAATGTATTATTCATTGTTAAATTAACTTTTCTTCTTATTATATTGGTTGCTGAAGGTTTATATAAAAATATTATTTGATGACATATTCGTTAAAAAATTGATATTAATTATCGCTAAATTTACAATGAAGAAAAAATCATCGGGCAATCGTTGTTACATGATAAATTGATAAGAATATAACAGTGAATACGATATCCACTGCAAATTTAAAGAAGGAAGTAATGAAAAATATTCCTTATTATATATTTAATTATGATTAATGGGACAACGAATACAAATTATTATTCTTTGACCAAATTTGTGGTGTAATTTTATTCGTAAATTGCTTTTAGAGTAGTTATTTGGTTCATACACATATCCATTTCTGATAATACATTTCAATGTTTTGCCATGCAATTCTATTAAATGAATTTTGTATGCTTGATCTCTATTTAGAATTATGCTCAGTCAGAAATCTCACGGACAATTCATCTGACAATGAAAATTAAAATGAGATGTATTGCTTTCACTGGGAAATTAAAGTGAGATAAAAGATAGTTTGGAAATAATTGCTGATGGCATATGGAATCATTGGAGGGAGATTAGAGAAAAAGGAAGGTTGCGGGTATAAATTTGTCGTGGACATGCGAGACGTAACCGAAAATATGGAAAAGGCGCACAAGAGCGCAACTTCACTAGGCGCATACGATCACTTCCCTATATATATATATAGGGAAAAATGTGTATGCCCCCTAGGGGGAGCTAACTTAGCTCCCCCCGCCTTTTTGACATAATTTTTTTAATTTTTTTGAAATCTAAAACCGGTGTAAATTCATTATTAAATTCCTATATTATGCTATTAAAATTTCGTGCGAAACAGAGACTCCTACGACCTTCATCCAAACGGGGTCGATTTAAAAAATCCTGTTACCGTTAAAAAATGACAGTCTGGATGGAGGCCGTAGGAGTCTCTGTTTCGCACGAAATTTTAATAGCATAATATAGGGATATAGTGATGAATATTCATGGAAGAAATTTTCAAAAAAAAATAAAAAAATGGTGAAAATGGGGCGGGGGGAGCCAACTTAGCTCCCCCTAGGGGCAGCCCCATTTATCCCATATATATATATATATATATATGGGTAAAATGTGTATGCCCCCTAGGGGAGCTAACTTAGCTCCCCCGCCCTTTTTTAACAAATTTTTTTTATTTTTTTTGAAATCTAAAACCGTATAAATTCATTATTAAATCCCTATATTATGTCATTCAAATTTCATGTGAAACAGAGACTCGTACGACCTCCATCCAAACGGGGTCGATTTAAAAAATCCTGTTACCGTTAAAAATGACTGTCTGGATGGAGAGCCGTAGGAGTCTCTGTTTCACACGAAATTTTTATGACATAATATAGGGGTATAGTGATGAATATTCACGGAAAAAATTTCAAAAAAAATAAATTTTTTTGAAGAAAATAGGACGGGGGGAGCTAAGTTAGCTCCCCCTAGGGGGCAGCCCCATTTTCCTCTCTCTCTCTCTCTCTCTCTATATATATATATATATGTATGTATGTAGGGGGCCTTTCATATGAGACGTGGTCCTTCCATCCTTAAGGAAGGCCAACGATCTGGGCCATCGGATTCAAATCCAACGGCATCTTCAATTTTGATGCCCAAAAGGGCATTTTCGTCATCAATTTTTGCATTAATTATGCACGTTAATTAATATTCCGAATTTTAGCTACTTTTATTTTTGGCATTTTCGCAATACCATATTTAGAAAATACCTAATTTTTTGCTGGACGATATTATATAGGGTATATTTTTGTATCCTCACGTCTTTTTTGTAGATTTTAAGGTTCCTTTTGTAATGATTGCATGTTTTTTGTATAATCCGTTGTTCATTCAAAAAGTCATCCGTTATTTGTAAATTTTACATTGTTCTTTGTAAAATACACTTCATATTAGTAATTAATGTGTGGTTCTTTGTATAGTAATTAATGTGTGGTTCTTTGTAACGATTGTATGGTTCTTTGTAATGATTTTATACAAGATCTATAAAAAATATAATTTTCATTCGCAACCATCTGATTCGTAAAAATACATAACAAATTTGTATAATACATATCCAAATTGTATAATACAGACTAATATTGTAGAGTACAAATCAATATTGTATCAAACTGCGAATTGTTCTTCATCTAAAACTGGGTGCATCACTTTTTTATCGTTGTCACTTGCATGAAGAACGTCTCCGATAGTCACCAATGAGGCCGCACATCACGACGCCAACTCCGCATCACGATCTGACAATCCATCAAAGCCGACGCGTACGAACCGATTTGCGTCGATCTCTACGTCGTCGCACGATCTGCAATGCTGTGGGGCATGATCTCCTTCCGATATGAAAAAAGATTAAAAGGCCATTGTTGAAAATATAAAATAAAAAATTCTTACATTTAAACATCTAAAAGTTTTGATAAAAAATTAAAGATAGGTGTATTGGCGGTGCATAGATGCCTATGTACATATCCTTTTCCCACGAATTCAAACCACAATCGATTCCGCAAACAACGAAAAATATTTTTTCTTAGACAAATCGATCGGATTATCACTCACTCCTTCCCCTTCTTCTTCATCGTCTCTGTGAACTCCTCGAAGCTAACGATGCCGACGCCGTTTTGATCAACACTGTTGATCATCTGCCTGCACTGCGCTGTCGTGGTGGCCTCGCCGAGATCACGCATGACCTTGGCAAGTTCGTCGGGGGAGATGGAGCCGTTATGGTCGAGATCGAAGATGTCAAAGGCCTGGCGGAGGTCCTCTAGCACGTCGTCGCGCCTCCGGAACCCCACCGCCGTCTTCTCGTCGCCGACGTGATTGTGGGATTAGGAGAGATATTAGCGAGATATTTTAGGTATACGTACGAGATTTTTGGAAAGAGTATGAGGGAGATAAATGAGGAGATATTTTGAATGCTACATACTATATTTAGAAAATGCATAATGACCAAAATGGTTTTTGATTAATTAAATAATAGTATTAACATACCTTTTATAATAACCGTCTGATTAATTATCGACGCACAGGATCGCTGGCCTTCCTTAGAGATGGAAGGACCATGTCTCATATGAAAGATATCCTATATATATATATATATATATATGGGATAAATGGGGTTGTCCCCTAGGGAAGCTAACTTGGCTCCTCCTGCCCCATTTTCACCATTTTTTTTAGTTTTTTAAAATTTCTTCCATGAATATTCATCACTATATCCCTATATTATGCTATTCAAATTTCGTGCGAAATAGAGACTCTTACGACCTCCATCCAGACAGTCATTTTTTAACGGTAACAGGATTTTTTAAATCGATCCCGTTTGGATGGAGGTTGTAGGAGTCTCTGATTCGCATGAAATTTGAATGACATAATATAGGGATTTAATAATGAATTTACATGATTTTAAATTTCAAAAAAAATAAAAAATTTTTGTAAAAAAGGGACAGGGGAGCTAAGTTAGCTCCCCCTAGGGGGCATACACATTTTCCATATATATATATATATATATATATATAGAGAGAGAGAGAGAGAGAGAGAGGAGAGGGGGGGGGGTGTTCCTTCCAAATCTGCAAGATACTCCGAATGATATATAAAAGAGAAAGGCATAAGCAGTTGATAAGTTGTAACACGTATATGAGTACATTCACTTAAGATCAAAAAATTATAGTGTGTCCAATGTAACGAACCTGCTAAATTTACTAATTATATGTTTAACAAAGTGATTTTCATTGGTACTGATTAGAATTTATATGAAGATCTTTACAATTATGATGAGAATGCCCTCAAAAAACGAAAACAATGCCATCGAATCATTGGAGTGCAATCTCTCTTTTTATTGGAAATTCCAGACACCCATAAATTAAGCTCTTGCCTTGTTCCATCACCGGGAATGGAATGAAATTGCGGAAAGTTAGTTGGTGATTTCAGAAATCAATCAAGAAGATGATTCATAAGAAATCGACAGAGAAGATTATTTAGGACTCTACGGTGGAAATCAATCAAGAAGATGATTTCTAAGAAATCGACAGAGAAGATTATTTAGGACTCTCCGGGTACATACTGTTGGCCCTATAAATCAGAGGTTATTGTGGGCGAGAAGCAAACAAGCGAGGAAGAAACCAACCATATCTGACAACAAGGGATCGACCTGTTCTGAATCGGCAGTGCTCGGCAACGATCACCAAAGAACCTTATTGATCCAGGTAACGTCGTCCTCCCTACCTATATTTATTTGTTTCAAAGCTCTGCATGTTTAGACGATGGAGGAGAAGAAGGTAACACGAGCATGTGCAGCGATTGATTTCTCAAGAACACGGAATCAGTCATCCTCTTCTTGCCATGCATCTACAATCATATACATTATTCCTGCATTATTAATCGCTTGTCGTTTCTCCTTGTCTATATAGATTGCAGCTTGACTGAGAAACAGAGGCAATATATATTTGACATTATGGGGTTCAATTCTAAGATACTCGACAGCTTCTTTCCCACGATTAGAAAATCGAAACACAGAGTAACCCAATCTTCCTCTCCTTGCATGCATTAAATATACATACATGTATTTGTGTGTGTGTGTACATATGCCATGAAGAACAAGTACTTTATTATAACTAACTGGTTTTTTTGTCAGAACATTGTGGAGCTCAGTGTCGATGTGAAAGACAACGAAACAAGAAGCAAAACGAAGAAAGCACTCAAGAAATTGCCCGGTATGTGTAGTTAACATAAAAAACCTGCTGGATCGAATTAAATGGACATGATGAGATGCAATCATACTGATCATGAGTTGGGTCACACACACAGGAGTTGATCGAGTGAACATGGATCCAGACTTGAACAAGGTGCTCGTGATCGGGACGGTCGATCGGAGCGTGGCCCTCGAAGCGCTGAGCAATTCAGGCATAGCCGCTTCCGCCTGGGCTCCGCCTGAGGAATCTGACAAGGAGCTTGCCAACGACGGCAACAATGCGGTGGAGGTGGTGGATCCGCCTGCTGATTCTCCGAGCACAAGCATGCCAGAGCTAGAGCCAATCTCATCATCAGCAGCTTCGGATGAACCTCAGGGATTTCATCACGAATATGGATACGGACCATCATATGGCGGCTACAACTATGGTTACGGGCAATATTATGGATCGCATGGCGTCACCAACAACTATGGTAATGGGCAATATTATGGGTGGTATGGCATAGGCCACCAAGACTATGGATATGGAACTGATGAGGGCACTGGACAAACCTATGATGACTACAACTCGACTACTACTTATGCCGGAAACGATCATTCAGATTATAGTTACGCAGAGTATGCGAGAAGCGAGAGTTGGATCCAAGAGTATCACAATAATCCTGGTGATAATACAGATCCATGCGTTGTCATGTGATGAGCCTTTCACGTTTTTTTTATTACTTGTCGTCAATTTGGCCGTAATCGTCGTGCTTCTCCCCTTAAGCTTACTGGAAACTCTCACGTTAACAGCTTGTTGAGTTTGATCTCAACTATACTTATAGATAATCAAGTAATTTTTCCACTCCTTTAATCTGCTCTCGTGACACTTCGTGAGTATTATTTATGAGATTATTTTTAGTTAGTTGCATTTTTTGGTAACTCTTAGATACTATCTTAAATAAGAAGGTGTTAGTAACGAAAAGTGCGATATCGTAGGCATAGTTCACATCAATGGTTTGATAGAGAGCTGATATAAATTGACAATGAAGTCTCTTGCTTGCTACTAAATAAATTGTAGTGTTTTCTCTTGTAAAGACAAATTATTGGCATATATACATGAGTCAACCTCCTCGACTGAAATGTGAAGACGATATTCCGTCCTTATTTCAAGATACAACTATTAACCAAGTTGTTGTTTCAGTAAGTTGATAATGTTACTTTTTTCTCGCTTGAAAGGTTGATTTGTGACATAAATGCTTGAATCAATCTTGGTGAAGTTTTCTAAAACATCTGGATTATACTAGTAAGTTCACATAATCTCCATGTAATTGTTATTCATGTTATTCGTGTTAATAGATTTTCTTAGATCAAGATCATAAAATCAAATTGCTATGATTACCATTTATTTGATTGTTTCCTGACTCGCATTACTTGAACAGTAGATGACTTAGTATATAATCTCCAAGCAAAAGAAGGTTATAACCCTTAGCCCACTACCCAAAAATAAATGTAGATAAGCTCAGGTCACGAAACTTCAAACCAACATTGCAATCTCGACAATACTAGAATATTACAAGGTGAAGAGGATCCCTAAGTTCTCATGATATTAAGATCCTCTTAATGATCTAGAATAAATTTGTAATTTCCATTAACAGGGAAACAACCATGGTTCCTACAAACACTGCATAAACTCGTGAGAATACTCACTGACACAACCAATCATATTACCCACACATGGGCTCACTGAAAGATTATGACATCAAGTCTCCTCTTTATCAAAGCCCAAACATTGGGATCATTTATTTATTTACACTTGATATGATTTCGTATATGATTTATCGTCATAAGTGTATTGAGTTCTCATTATTCTGGCTATTCACCATCATAATGTCATGGATAGCTCAAATCTCATTGGACTAATAGATTACGTGTTTTGTACTACCCTACAATATCAACACCTCATATAGCATCAAAATATGGTCCTATACCAATGATTAACCAATCTCAAATAGATCCCACTTACTATGACAAATTATTGTTCCCATTTCTTTGCGAGTTTCATATTTATTCGTCAATGCATTCCAAATGTTCAAACCCTTAGATGATCTAAGACAAATGTTCAAACCCGTAGATGACTAAGACCCTTGATCCACAATTGTCTTTTATCTAAAAAGTATCTTTTACATATTGCTACCACAAAGAATCCTTTTCAGAACATAAGCTTATCAAATTGTGTGTTCTTGTATAGCGGAAAAGACATAAGGACCTTGATTGGCATTCTACACTGAGCTTTAGGGATGAGCATCAGGCAGGGTCAGGTTGGGCTCAACCCAGCCCGATCCGAGTCCGGTTCCAATTTACGGGCTTGTGGGTCGGGCCTAAGCCATTCGAATTTCTGAAATTGCAACCCAAGCTCGAGCCCGACCCGCAAGTACATGAAGCGGGCCTGGTCGTACCGACCCGCTATATTAAAAAATATTTTCGAAATGTGAATACAATACACATTTAATACGTAAATATACAGATTGAATATGTATTTCTTCAAAACATGAACGTAGTTGATGTCTAAACACCATAGAATAACGACAATTTAAAAAGAAGATTCACTGTGATATTAGAAATTAGAAATTACAGATGAAAAAAATCCCGGACCTATATACGAGTCTATATTTGAGCCTATAACTCGGGCTTGCCCACAAGCTTTGGCCTTGGACCCAAGCTAGCTCAAACTCGGTCCAAAATTTGGATCGAGCTAAAAATCAAGCCCAAGCCCACACATTTATCATTCGAACTTGGGCTGAACTCAGGTTTTATCGGGACAGACACTGGGTTGGGCCAGGCCGATCAAAAAATATGCTCATCCCTACTGAGCTCCTAACGTATCACCACATGCATATCACTAACTCAAGGTCCATGATTATCTTTTCCACTAAGATTTAGAGGCATGATAATCTTTTCCATAAATCACCTTTTCCCATCATGTAAGACATGATAATATTTTCCATGAATCCTTTTTTTCATGAATCATTTAGTTAGGGACTTCGATCTATTTATACCATCTAAGCCTAATAAGATCCAATATATTACTACTTCACCACCTATTTGTAGGTGAAATAAAAAGATAATAAATATAAATATAAAAGGATATAAGGAGGATTAGATAGTACCGGATTTGATGAGATGAACAAACTAGCCGAGGCGTGCAAGATGCACTGTCCTTAAGAATAGATTCGTACCTCCCACGGAAATTCCGACAGTGCAACCGATACCGGTACGACTATCCTCCAGGATACAACGGCGAGATCTCGACGGGCGTGCACTCGCCAACGTCAAGATCGGTTGAGCAACAAAGATCCTTCCTTCGGAATAGACTCACTCAAAGGGAAAAAAGGGAAAGAGAGATAGAAAATGTTGTTGTGTACTAAATCAAATGCAAAGGGCTTCTTTATATAGACGTGTAAAGAATAAAGAGGTTACAATGCCATGGAGTGACGTTGCAGAAAATAAATTTCACTTGCCGTTGTACAGTGATAAAAAACGTAAATTATAAAGAGATTTTGCTCGTTATAGATGTAACGTTCGCTATCTTAGAATACAAGGTATTTATATAATCAAAGGCACACGTTGCATATCCAAATCTACAACAATATCATATATTAATAAGGGATAATTACACCCATAACCCTGAGTAATTTCTCAATCTCAATCATAACCCCGCATAATCGCGAATTACATGGGAAACCCTGAATAGTTACTCCGTCTCACACCCATAACCCTCCGTTAGTTTACTAGGTTAACTTAACTATATAAATGAGTTAATCTAACTCACCCTCAATCCAACGGTTAGAAAATAATAAAAAAATATCCCTCTCCCTCCACCCTTCCCTCCCCCTCTGTCCACCTCAACCTCCCCACTCCGACCTCCTCCCCTTCGCCCATCGTCGGCGCAGGTGCGGCGCACCGTCGCTCCTCTGTTTCCTCTCTCAAGTCCGTCCTCGTCCCCGACCACACCGACGCCGGTCAAACCATGGTGGATTCCGGCACACAATTTACCTTCCTCCTCGGCCCCTCCTACACGGCACTCAAGAACGAGTTCTTGCGTCAAACCAAGGGCATCTTCACGGTCCTCGACGACCCATATTTTGTTTTCCAAGGAGCGTTCGACCTGTGCTACTGGGTGCCCATGATGCGGCAGGAGCTGCCACACCTGCCGACAGTGACGCTGGTGCTGAGGGAGGCGGAGGTGACGGTGACCGGCAGAAGCTTCTATACAGGGTCCCTGGCGAGCAGAGGGGTGGGGATGGGATATGGGGGGATTGGGGTCGGGCCGCCGGTCGAGCGGGGGGAGGAGTGGGTGTTGGGTGGCGGCGGGTCGTGGGGGTTGAGCAGGGGGGAGGGGCGAGCGGGGGAGGGGGTGTCGAGCACGCGACGAGTCGAGCAGAGGTGGGCGGGGCGGTGATGGGTCGAGCAGGTGAGGGTACTTGGGTGGGTGGGGGGGCGGGTCGAGCAGGGGGGATTGTGGGGCGGCGAGTCGATGGTCGACCAGGGGAGGGTAAGTCTCGGCACGGGGGGGGGGGGGTTGTCGAGCAGGGGAAGGGGGGCGATTGGGGGCGACGGGTCGGTGGGGGTGGGAGGACCTGGGAGGTACGCCGGGGGGAGGGAGGAGTTGTCGAGAAGGGGATGAGGACATGGGCGGTTGGTTGGGAGGGGAGGGGGCTGGGACGCCGCGGGGGCGGAGGCGGAGCTTCGAGGAGAGATTGCTCGGCACCGGGATGGGGGTTCAAGGAGGAGCTCGACACCTTGGGTGGTGGGGGACTTCGAGTTCGACCGAGCGGTGTGAGGATGGCATGCTGGGCAGTTTCGTCCTTTTCAACGAAAACCGTTAAATATAACGTGTGTGGCAAGCGGAATTTAACACAGGGTCATCTCATGTAAGAGTTAAGCATTACTCGGGTTTTCTCGTGTAATTTGCGATTATGCAGGGTTATGATTGAGATTGAGGAATTACTCAGGGTTATGGGTGTAATTATCCCTATTAATAATAGGTGAAATGGAGAATTTTTTAATCAATTTTAATATTATATCAATATTAAATGACGTTTAAAAAACTTACCAAAATTCTCCAAATAAAGAATGAATGGTCATAATAACGACCATAAAAGTAATGGATCAAAAAACGTTTCGTGCAAACTTCAATTGCATGGGAAATAAAGACCATGCACAATCTCCATGCACTCAAGAATACATAAAGATTATGTTTAAGTTTTTAAGAAAAATAATATGTATTTGAAATAAATTTAACAATACCAACACTATTACTGGTACACTCACAAGGGCATCCATTGTGCAACAAGAGATATAAATCAAATGAGATAACATAATAAGATCAAGATGGTTTCGAGGTTTTCCATGGGTTAGGAAGCCATAGAATTGGTGTATAATAATGAATTCTTCATCAAAACAAGCATGCCATAATTACAAAAAGAATTTATGCCAAAAGAGAGAAAGGAAGAAGTTCCCCTCACCTTAGCATGTAGATGCATCTACATCACATGTATATTTTCAATGATCTACGGCTTCTCTTCACTGATGTGAGCACCGGCATCACCTTTAAATAACACAGACCAAATTTCAGATGACTTGATGACAAGGTCATTTAGAACCTATTACAAGAAGATTACACATAGAGAAGACCTTACTTCGACTAAGAACCAAGGTGATATTCATGTTTCTCATGAGAATGATGCCAACAGCACGTTTCGGTGACGATCGACGACCGTTTGATATCCAAGATGATGGCTATAGATGTGGGAGATAATGAGAGAAAGGAAAAGACGGGTTAGGCCACCCATGACCTTCCATATGATCTACTAAAAGGGGCTTGGATTGTTTTATTTTCGTAACCCACGTCCAAATATCTAAACTGGATACCACTTCACTAAAATAAAAACAATCATATCTCTCTCCTCCAGAATCACAATTCGAAAATTTTGAATGTGTTAGAATCTTGGCAACAAGATGCTTCTAACGAGTTCTATATATTATATGGGTTTGATTAAATTTAGTTTGAATCAATTGGATCTTTAAGTTAAAAAGTTGGGTTTTATAATAGGAGAAAGAATTATGAATCTTGAAAAATAACTTAAGGCTGCTCATAGTCATAAAGACTACCGATCATCCTAATTTTCATCCAACTATTATTATTGTAATTATTTCCACTTATATTCTAAATCTAGAAATTCAATTTTTGTTTGAAATTCAAACTCCTTCAGTTTCATTTAGTTGATATGTAAACAGAATCCACTTTAATTCATCTAGTTCAAAATATTTAGCTTTTAATTGATGGTATGCTTCATCCAAACAAGGTTTGATTTTGTAATCAAAATTTAATTGACAAACAATTACGTCAACTTATCTTAGTTTTTTTTGTTGTTTGATACGGTTTGATTTTTGAATCAATTCTTCCGGGTTGTACTCAGGTCAAAAAGGTCCTGAAACCCAATAACATCAACAAATGTTAGATGGTCGAACCACTGTAAATTTTCATGTCGTGTAATCATACATGTTTTCTTAGTCGATTAGTTTTTCTGCTTGTTTATTGTTGTTCGGATATATGTTCACAACAACCATTATTTTACGATACAGGAGAGTAGTCACGAACGAGAACTATTAGAAGAAGGATGGAGTGATCCTCTGCAGTACCGCAGAATTTGCTGCAAGATTGAGCGGTTTGCACGAATTCTCTATTTTTGTAGACCATATCGTGGAAATTCGTGTGAACCACTTGATCAAGTTCGAACGATTCATGCGATTGCTGCAGACTCTTGCGGGACTGCAACGAAGGAAACCTCCTTTTTGGTTGATAATAAAGTTGTATAATTAGTGCCTCGGCATCGGATTTGTTCTCTCCCATCACATGAAGAGAACTTATCTTTTTAGTTTTTTTTTGGAAAAGTAAAGGAAATGGAACGTCTCCTTAGAAAATGCAGATAAAGATGCATCCATCCATCTGCTTTTGTTTCTATTACAGTCACAGATAAAACACCAATTTAGATTTCTGTAGATTTCTCGTTGAACCACTGATGGATGGATGGATGAAAATCGAGCATGTGAAATAAAACTCCATTACTTTCCTTTGAATCTCTTCTCAGTCGCAGATGCAGACGTAGAGATTAGACTGTTTGCATCCCATCTCTAATTCCAGCTCTGCATTCCACATGCATCAGATCATGGGATATTAATTTATTGATCTGTATGCGTATACGGAGAGAGCATAAAGAAAGCAAAGGAAGTGGAAATCCCATTCCATTCCATTCCTATTCCTATGTCTACGCAAAAGAGAGAGACGACACCAGTGGAGGTGGGCGCGATTCTAATATTCGCATCAACAAATTAATTAATAATAACGGAGGGAGAGAACAGCTCAAGAGTTAAGGGGGAGGGAGGAGACGAATCACACTCGCTCGCTGCCCGTTCTCTTTCCTCGTAGATGCCGATGCCGATCATATCGAAGATCCTATAAGAAGAAACCCTAAACCCCTGAAGAAGATCCGGTAATGGGGGGCGATCATGGAGGCGGAGCTAAGGCCGACATTTCCTTCGCCGGCCGCTTCACCAGCAGCGCCATCGCCGCTTGCTTTGCCGAACTCTGCACCATCCCCTTGGACACCGCCAAGGTCAGGCTGCAGCTCCAGAAGAACGCGCCGGACCCGCACCACGCTCTCCCCAAGTACCGGGGCCTCCTCGGCACCGTCGGCACCATCGCCAGGGAAGAGGGCATGGTCTCCCTCTGGAAAGGCATCGTCCCCGGTCTCCACCGCCAGTGCCTCTTCGGCGGCCTTCGCATTGGCCTCTACGAGCCCGTATGCTTCCTGCTCTCCTCCTCTCTTTTTCCATCTTCTATCTTTTTTTTAATATCTTTCTCTCAGGTCAAATCTCTCTATGTCGGAGAGGATTTCGTTGGAGAGGTTCCCCTCGTCAAGAAAATACTAGCAGGCCTAACAACCGGTCATATCTCTTTTCCTGAAAAAATCATCACTTGCAATTTTTTTCTGTTTATGCTCAAAATTCAAATATGGTTCTTAATATCAGGTGCGCTCGCCATCACCGTCGCCAATCCTACTGATCTTGTCAAGGTTAGGCTTCAAGCGGAAGGGAAGCTTCCGCCCGGTGTGCCGAGGCGCTACTCGGGTGCACTCAATGCTTACTCCACGATCGTCAAGCAGGTCATTTCATCTTGAGTAGAATATTACGAGGTTTATAGATTCGGGTTTATGCTTGATGTTAGCGGAGGATTATCAATTTGCAGGAAGGTTTAGGGGCTCTGTGGACTGGTGTTGGTCCGAATATTGCTCGCAATGCTATCATCAATGCCGCTGAGTTAGCTAGTTATGATCAGGTTAAACAGGTAATTCTCTGCGATTGCATGTTGGATTGTACCGAATTCTGTTGGTGGTTTTACTTTCACTTGTGTTTTCCTTCTTTTTCTGTATGCAGACTATTTTGAAAATTCCGGGATTTACAGACAACGTTTTCACTCATCTTTTATCCGGTTTGGGAGCTGGTTTTGTTGCTGTCTGTATCGGTTCTCCTGTCGATGTGGTAAGACTTGTTTATTCCTCACCACTATCCTTTTTTCCCATCAAACAGAACCCGTCTGTTCGCACTCTCAGGACATATATCTTTGTTATGTTTGTTTATTATATAATTTTAATTAGCTAGTCGAGAGTCTTCGGTACTTGTGTAGTGTTGGTTTACTAGAATTGGCATAGATTCATACTGTTTAAACAAGCACTAGACAAGAGGTGGCCTTCGTGCTTTGCCATGTATTTTCTTGGTTAAGTTTAGCTCCAGTGCTTGTTGTCATGCTGCCTGAATTCTTAATCAATAAATAGGAAACTTCATAATATTCAGCTCGGTGTCAAAGATTCCGTGGCAGATAATTTGGTTGCACCAGTGTGCTGTATCCGTGTCTTATCTTTTCTTTATTTAAGCCTGGTAAGCAGAAATAGCATGGCCAATTATTCTTCTTGTTAATAATTTACAAAATTGATGTCCTAGTGAAAGCTGGTGACAGATCATTACCCTTATCAGCCCTTGGGTGGATCAGCTTAGGACTTATTGATTCCATGCCCATGCCAATCTGCATTGGATTTGTTCTGAGCTTAGTTCTGTGTCTAGGGATGAGGATTTAAAATTGCCATATGCAGATTCCCTAATTTTAACCCCAAATTGATTTTAACGGATTTCTCCAAACTTCAGTTTACAGCTATCAGATATTCACTTCTTTATGTGAGGTACTAGCTTCTCTGATTGTCAGTTTGACTGTGCCATGCTGTCTTTCATAACTTGGATGATACTAGCTTTGTATCTGTCCTTTCAATTCCTTTTAAGATTAGCATGTCACAAGTTAAATAGTTATGTTAGCTATAAGGTAAGGTGCAAGAGGTGTTTAACGCCAATTCATGAGATAGAGTCATTTTTTTGTTAACTCAGCCAAAATAACTATTAAAATGCAAGAAACTCTTCAAGGATGTTGGTTCAAGGAAAATGCCCGAGTATGTAACATGATGCTTTGCAATTGAAAGGAATAGAGTAGGAAGAATACTGGTGCTCCACGTCAATGCTATCACTTCCGACGGACTCCGACGCGGTCAGCCATCCAGGGTGGAGGTGGTAGGCATGGGCTTCAGTTGCCCGATGTCGTTGAATCTTGCCGTGCCCTACAGGGGATGCTCCTCCCATGTGGAAGTGCGTGAGGCTGGACATGCAGAAGAGGGGGAAGGATGGGGTGCCGGAGAAGGTCGGAGGCTCGTCTTGGAAGGAAGGCTCAGAAGGACTTGGATCCTCTTTCTGGAAATTTGAATTGTCGTACCTATTTCAGGAAAAAAAGGCGGAATCATTGGGAACTCAAAATGGCGGGTTCCACAAGGCATCACAGATGGATATCAGAGGGCATCTTGTTTGCGGATGTCCTATCAGGCTGCTTAATCAGGTCGAGTCGGGTTGGGAAGCTCCGACCATGGCGTCGAACCGGAATGGAAGAAGGGGTACATATGCAAAGTATGGAGTTGGGGCGGACCGTTCGACGTTGCGGATCGGGTGGCGGAGCCAGACCCAAAGTCCGGAGTTTGGGCGGGCCTGTTCGACTTTGCAGATCAGGAGGCGGAGTCGGGGCTGGTTGTGGATGCGGTTGGGGTTTCTCCTCCAGATCCGGAGGCTTGCTCGGGTTCGAGTCGGGTGGTTCTTGCATCCGCGACATCGGTGGAGGCTATGGTGAGGAGCACATTGTCGAAGTCGTGCGAGGATTTGATTGAGAAGGGTGGGCTTCAGATGGACCCTCTGATCGAGTCGGGCGAGGTAGCATGGTGTTGGAGGTCGATGGAGATCCTGGAGAGGAGTGGTGCTTCCTTCGGGGCTGGTTTTGCGGCGTCGGTGCCCATTTCTCGGGCGGAGGAGGCGTGTTCAAGGGCCTGCTCGGGCGCAAGGTCAGGGGAAGTGTGAGTTGCTGGCGGTTTGAAGGGTAATCGATATCGGTCAGAGGGGAGATACATGTGGTATTATTCTCACAATGGATTGAAGGAACGAAGGAGGCGATGACGGTTGGAAGTTTACTGTAGTCTAGATATGTTGGGGGATGACCAAAAGTGGATCCAGGCACGGTGGATTGAGCGGTTGGTAACCAGGGCATGGATCTCTGTTGTGAAGATTGATGGCGTGTCGTCAACGGGCAAGACTCGATGTTAAGGGAGGGTGGAGGGGGGTGGATCTTGGGCGCGACGGAGGGAGGCTGGGTGGCTAGGAGCTAGAGCGGGAGATAGGGCAGGTCAAGGGACGGACCTAGAGGAGGAGGTGCTAATATGTTTGGGGGTGGTGCCACTGAAAGGGTCATCAAAGGTGTGCCAATGAATTTGGTCACATGGAACTTTCTGGGTTTGGGAAGATCGGAGAAAAGGGGGGTGGTGCAGAAGTTGGTGTGGAATCAGAGGGCAGACGTGGTCATGCTGCATGAACGAAGATTTCACATGGTCTGGTCTACGTTTAGAAGGAGATTGAGGGCACCAGGTCGGCTGATTGTAGAGGATTAGGCTTTAAAGGGGCTTCCGAGGATGCTTTGACGGAGTGGAATGTTGATAAATTCAACTTAGAGGGGAGTAAGCTGCGGGGAAGATACTCTATCACAACGCTATTGCGGTCGAAGGCGGATGTATTGAAGATCTTGCTCACAAATGTATATTGTTAATGCGGCTGGATATGTGTACACTTGGCTGAATGCGAGATCCATGTTCCGTATTAATAGTTTTTTCATCTCTGTTGAGGCGCTATAGTTTCTTCCTTTGATGGGGGCTCGGTCATTGCCTGGGGCGCACTCGGACCCTACTCCGTTAATGTGGTGTTTGGGGGTGGAGGTTCGTCCTCGGACGTTTTTCCGCTTCAAGCAGGCTTGTTTACTGGAGGAAGGCTTCAGGGAGTCTATGGCAAAGTTCTGGGAAGAATGTACACCTGTCGGCATAGAAGGCCGTATCGGCGATATATCGACAATTTATCGGTTTCGACAAGGAAGGGGTATCGAAATCATCCAGTATACCCTTCTACAGGAACATCGGTGATATATCGCCATATCGGCTCATATCAATAAAAAAATGACTGGATTCAATACAAAAAATCCTAGATATCGATCGATATCGTCGATATCTCTATATATCAATGCTATTATTCATGCAAGATTGATTCCACTACTTAATTAGCTACACCAAGTATTAAAACACATATCTAGCTACACCTAGTATTAAAATACACAATGGTTTATCTATATTTTGTTTCGGGTTGGGGGCGCTGCCCCCGCACTCCCGCAAGGGGGGTAAGCCTGGGCCCCCTAGGGCACCAGGCCCGCTGATCGGGCATCGAGACCCCTGTACTGGTAGGGTATGGTGCGACAAGAGGGTGCATACAATGGTTCTTCAATTTGGAGTATATTGCAATATAAGGATCATAGTCTTCACAAATGATGTATATGTGTCATTTTAGTGTATATTTGTAAGTTATGTAATGTTATAACTTATAAGAACTTGAATGGAATCCATTTTCAATATCTATAGGTAAGGAATAAACATTAACAATGATATGTTCGATGTGACCGATATGTGCGATATATGGGCTATAAATGATCAATATGTGACATAAGTGTGTATTTGCAAGTTATTTGTTATTTTAATATCTTAGATGATCTTAATTTTTGAAAAACGGCAAAAAGCTTTTTTGAGCCATTTTCGACATTTCCACCGATATCGTTGATATATCAACCATATATCCCGATATATCCATTTCCGGGCGAACCGAAATGATATCGATATCGATATGACCTTCCTTGCCTGTCGGTTCGACGACTTGTAGGCTGGCGGCCAAGTTGGCCTGGCTCAGGAAGCACTTGTTGGATTTCAGTAAAGCCAACATGATGCAATGACGAGGCAAGAGGTCGAGGGCCCATGAGGTGTGTAAGTTTGACAAGCTAGAGGATGAGAGGCCGTTGACGGAGGAGGAGCTTGCAAATAGGGATAAACACTTGCATGAGATTATGCTTGAAGACAAAAAGGACGAGATCGCATGAAGGCAGAGATTAAGGCAGCGTTGATTAAGGGAAGGCGATGCGAATACGAGGTTTTTTCATGCACTGGCTAGTGTAAGGAGACACATGAACTCAATACATTGGATTTTAGTTGGTGGGGTGGTGGTGGAGGGCGACAGGGAGGTGGGGATCGCTTTGAGATCTCACTTTCAGGCTTTCGGCAAAAGGCATATTCGTTCTGGATAGGGTGTAGGGTAAGGTAGTTCTACAGATCTCCGATTTGGAGGCTGGAGAGCTGGTGAGGGAATTCACGGAGGAGGAAGCCAGGCAAGCGCTTTTTCAGCTTAATGCGGATGGGGCATCAGGACCCGACAGGTTCTCGGTATACTTCTATAAGGAGTTCTTAGAGACGGTAAAGGGGGATGCGATGGAGGTGCTGGAGGAGTTTCGAAATGGTAACAGGGTTTCGAGAGGTTGAACAAGACACTTATTTTTTTGCTTTCTAAGAAGGAAATGCCGGTCAAGGTTGAGGACTACATGCCTATTGCGTTGTCCAATGCTATCTGTCTCTTGGTGTCAAAAATCCTGGCCAACCAGTGAGGGAGGTTTTACATCAGATTATCTCGCCTGAACATACGATGTTTGTTCCAGCGAGAGCTATGGCGGACGGTTTGGTGATGGTTTCGGAAGTTGTATTGGACTAGAAGAGAAGAAAGGCCAAAGGAGTGCTTTGGAAGGTGGATTTCTCTAAAGCATATGATTCAGTGGATTGGAGATTCCTATGGGCTTCACTAGAAAGAAGGGATTCTCGAAGATATGGGTTGTTTGGATCAAGCGGTGTATTACAACTGCTTCTCATGCGATGCTCGTTAACAATAGATTGGAGGGTGGTTTCTTCCAGCCACAGAGAGGAATAAGACAGGGATGTCCGTTGGCTCCACTTCTTTTCGTGATTGTGGCAGATGCTTTAGCGGTGATGATGAGGCTGGCAGTTCATAGGGTCTAGTGTTTTGGATATTGTAGGGAGGACATATATATTCCAATTCTGCAGTACGCTGATGACACTATGCTTTTCCTAGGGGCAGAGGAGGAGAAGATTCGAAGAGCATCGAATATTGTGGATATCTTCAGGACATTTTGGGGCTTCACCAATGTTCACGAAAACGGCCCGTGCGGCCGCATATGCGGCCGCATATGCGTATGCGGTGCCTTCAGCGCACCGCTTTCCTGAAGGCCCGCATTATGCACCCTGTGCGCTTATGCGGGCCGCATATGCGGGTTGTGCGGCCGCATATGCGGCTTGTGCGGTCGCATACACATTTTTTTTATTTTTTTTATTTTTTAAATTTATGCCATGTTTTTATTGTGTTATTTGTGCCACGTTTTCCCTTACCTTTACATGTATGCCAACCAAGCATTCCATGACCATTTAAATCCATCGTCAAAGTAGTTGTAATGCGAGATTGAAGTAAACACGTGGGGAAGAAAAAGAATAATGTACCAATAATTTAGCAAACTAATTTAGTCAACTAATAGTTATTATGAATGCAATATATTATATGTAAAGTTTGGTACTTTTGATGGAGGATCAATTATAAATATAACCACGGAGATAAATGACGTTATATTCAACAATAGAGGCATTTTGCATGCTAAGTTTTCTATTTTGTTGATTGTTGTCACTTATTTTGTGTGCTAACCGTTCTATTGAAGTATTGATATTTGATTGATAGAGGTGGTTTTGAACTCTATATGAAAGTTATTTTTCTTAGATTTTCTGTTGGACCACAATAATACATAAATTTAATTCTGTTGTAGTCACTTTTGGTATATATTAATTTATTTTTAAATAAAAAATTAGGAAACCGCATATACCTCGCATATGCCCCCGCATATTGCTTAAGCGCTATTTAGTGACCTGTCCGAACGCATACACATACCGCTTTCATGAACCTTGGGCTTAACATCAATAGGGAAAAATCAACGGTGGTGCATTTCGGTCTCGCGGAGGACAAATTTCGGCATACGTCCAAGGTGCTGGGCGTATGATATTCTGATAGTATAACTATCCAGACTATCTAGAATCCTTGAAGAACTCGGATAGTGCATCGACATATCATACATCTACATATCATCATTGAAATCGAATTACTTATTAATTAAGATTAAAGTCCGATAATTGTATCTTGTTCTTCTACTAACACTTGCAATTAGTTGCATTTGTTTTAAAAGATTATTAAGGTTGATTTAAATGTTTATAGTTATCCGCATGAATTTTGATGCAATTGTTGCAATAACCTTCATTTGATAATAAGCCTACTCGATTCCAGTGGGAGAGTCCTTAGTCTTAGACAATATCTCTTTGACATAATTGTTAGAAAGGATTCATTGTTCTAAATTTGTTAGACCTATTATAACGTGTTATGATGAATATATTTCTAAAGGTAATTTAACATCAGAAGGACTCCACGTTATCTACGAAATTAAAATATTAATGAACAATTCATTAACATTTCTAATACCGGGAATCTTTAAAGATTAATAAAGGATGACGATTGTTTGATAACTATCTAGGCATTAAGACTTAGACATGTGTATTGATAAGATCAATAAGACTAGTAAGAGATGAACCTCTAGATTGTATGAGTTCAAAACCTACCTATTTCCGAATAATGTATTCAAAATAGCTAGTTCAAGACATCTTCGAGAATGATGTAAGATGCAAATGTATTCTTAACGTCATACATTTTGATGTATGTAGACTTTTTATACCATAATGAACATTACTGACTCGTGTAATATCCATTGATGATTATTCATGGTATAAGATTTCTTTCTTACACATTAGATTTTTTTGAAATGTTCAGAGAATTCATGATATTGGTTGAGAACCAAAGTTAGAAGGAAGATGAAAAGAATTCGAGAAAGGTAGCTAGTATCTATTTGATGAATTCAGAGAAGACCTTATAGAGAAAGGAATATTGTTTCTATCTCATTCCTTCTGATGTACCTCAGCTCAATGGAGTTGTAGGTAGATGCAACTGGACCATTATTGACATGATCTGATTATTGATGAATCTTAAGCATAATTACCTTAGTTTTCGGATATTTGCAATAGAGACTGCAACACATATTAATAAGATTTCAATCAAATCTATACTCATATACCCTCACGAGCTATGGTTTGAAATCAAACCTAGTATTTGACACTTGAGGATTTAGGATTGTTTTATCCGTATCGTAACATGAATGCAAGTAAGTTGGAATCTAGTACTATAAAGTGCCACTTCATTGGGAATGTCAAGGATGGTATTGGAGACCTACTTTATGCCCTTGAGATTCTTAAAGTTTTTATCTCTGAGAATATGATTCTTAGAGTCAAGATAAGAATGAAGTAAAGAGACTCACCAAATCCTAAAAGGATAATGATGTTCGTAATATTGGAAACTAGAAGGATAATTAAAGATGAAACACTCATACATCTTCAAAATTAGTTTGAAGGTGGCAAGACCACCTAAAGGATATGTAACCCATGCGTCAGGGAAATCTTACAATGATCAGGTTTCATACGATGTAGCTTTAGAGGATCATGACATGGATAGCTGGAAGTTAGCAGTAAAGTCTAAGACTTCATGCACAAGTGTTGTGTATGGACCCTCGAGGATCCACCTAAGGGGCCAGACCCATTATTTGTAAATGGATCTCCAAGAGAAATAGAGAACCTGATGGGAAGGTAGAAACCTTCAAAGCATGGCTCGTGTCCTAGGACTACACACATATAGAAGACATCGTTTACGATAAGATGCGCTATCCGACTACACACATATAGAAGACATCGTTTACGATAAGATGCGCTATCCTGTGACCATGCCCATCATGATATTGCTAACTATAGCTGCACATCTTGACTATGATATCTAGTATATGGAAGTTAGATTTCATTCCTTAATGGATATCTCAATGAGGATTTCGTCATGAAGTAGCAACATGGCTTAATAATTAAGGGAGGCGAACTATGCAAGCTGAAGACTCCAATTATGAGCTCAAACAAGCTTTTAGTAGTTGGAAAATCAGATTTGATGAATCATAAAGGTTGTGATTTTAGACAGAATCTTGATGAACCATGTGGAGCTTAGTGGGAGTTCCATTTTGTTCATCATGCTAATTGTAGATGAAATCCTGATCATTTGGAATGATATAAGGATGATGGAAGTGTTTAAAATTCGGTTGTCCCATATCTCTGAGATCAAAGATTCAATGATGCCTCTTAGGTCTTAGTTCTAAAGCTGCTCAGAAGCAAATAAAAGAAGGCATTGTGACGTGACTATCACATCAAGGGTACATCTTGGACAAATCCCATATGAGAGATTCCAAGGAAGGCTTCATTTTCTTAAGATATAGTACTAACTTATCTAAAGGAATTGCACCTCTAAGTGTTGAGGGTGTGAATTCTATAACTACATGTACTTATGCATCAGTTATAGGAAACCTTGTGTATGCCATGTTGCATACAAAAATCAGGTATCTGCCATTTAGTGGGAGCTATAAATTGTTACCAATCCTACCGTGGAGATAAATACAATTCATTGCAGTAATAAAACATCTTCAAGAACGTAAGACTATAGAGATAGTGATCTAAGTCCTCAAATACCTTAAAAGACTTGAGACTTTATCTTAGTATGAGGAGATAGAGATCTCCAGGCATAAATGTATTGTAATGAGGATAATAGAAATTATATATTGGTTATGATAATTTGTTAAGCTGTGATGCCAAAAGCTAAAACTAGCAGGGCACTGTGATGACATTAACAAGATTGAGTATTAGTTATATAAGATGCAAACACTGTTTCAAGTGGTATGCAAGTATGTAAAAGGACTTGGCATAACCTCTCGAAACAAGGTGACTGACGATCAACTGACCAAGCTATTGCCTATATAACATCATAGCTTCTTTATTAGCACATGAATGTGGATTTAAAGATTTGTCGTTTAATGATTCTTTGGGCTAGTGAGAGATTGTTGGGCATGTGAGCCCATGACGACCATTTTGTAATAAACATTGTTGTAAATCACCCCCGAATATGAAATAATGAATAATTAATTTGCATATAAGGCCCCTTAGTATAATATGGGTTATGTACCATTGCCATCTTGATAAGTATGCATCGATTGATTCAATAGTTGAATCATAAAGGCTGGTGCCTAGATGATATCTAAATAGTTAGATTGAGGACTATCTAGCACTGTTAAATGGTTCTTAAGAGATAATCTCAAGTCTGAGAAGGAGATGACAATCCTTATTCCAAAGGTTGATATCCGACCAACCTCTTGATGCTGGTCCTCTGCATAGGAAATGAGATTCAAAGGCGTTGGATAAGTTAAGTCAAAGAGTTGACTTAGCGAGATCGAGATAACTAAGACCTATGTCGTATGATGTCACGATATAGGGGCAGACATTGAAGGTCATATCATGATATATCGGTGATATATCGACGATATATCGGTATCGAGAGGAAGGGGATATCGATATCAGGATGCATATCTATTTATCAGAATATCGACGATATATGACCGATATATCGCCGATATATCGTCATATCAGCCCATATCGGTCAAAAATGACTGAATTTTTTTTGAAGCCAAGAAAGGGGGAAACACGCTATGGTGTCCACCCCAAAAAAATTATTGAAAAATTTTAAAACAGACAAATTACAAAAGCCAAGATCCAAGAAGTCATTTACAATGGAGGCTAACATTTTCAGAGAAAAACGGTGACCCGGGAACAGAAAGTCTTAACGTGCCAGCCAGATCATAACATAGCCACCGAGAGAACCTCATCTCTGCAACGACGACACGCCTCAAAGGAGGACCAGAAACTGTCAAATATCTGATGCAGTTGGGCTGGTGGGGTTCCTCTTGGTGAGATGTTTCCGCGGTTATTTGCTTTGGCGGCTGATGTGCATGCATCCGTGGCCTCTTGTTGGTCCGGGGATGATTGGTTTTCCATCCTTCATGGCAACCTTTCCGACCAAAGGCTCCATGAGTTACTCCGTCTTTTGGACTCTCTTGGTGATGCGTCTAAGCCCACGAGGGGGAGGGATCACTAGGCCTGGAGGGAGGGGCCTTTCACGACGAGGAAGGCATACTTGGCGATTTCTCCCCTCTCTCCCAGTCGCGGGTGGATTCTTTGCTTCGTGACTGCAGCTTTTTGTGGGGCTTGAAGCTTCCGGAGAGGGTTGGTATCTTCCTTTGGCTATTTCGTAGGAAGAGGCTTTTAACGAGGGGTCGGTGTGCTAGGATGCTTGCCTCGGTCTCGGAGGTCTGTGCTCTTTGTGGCAGCGGCGTGGAATCCTTGGATCATCTTTTTTTTACCTGCTCGGTGATTTGGGCGTTTGGGAGACGACGGCTGTGGGTTGGATTGCTACTGCCGACTCGGCTTCTTTCTGGGAATCTGTGATGTCTAACAGGGATAGGGATCGCGGTGATCTCTTGCGTCCCTTGGCGTGCATTTGGGCGATCTGGCTGGGGCGGAATGAGGCTATTTTTAGGGGTCAGCGGTTTTACAAAGAAAATGTTTTGTCTCATTCTGCCCGTCTTGAGGTCGACTGGCAGTTGGTGTAGTTCCCTCTCGGCTGTCGAGCTGGGTTCTTAGTGGACCTTTTACTCTTTCTTATTTTTCCTTGTATATGTTTATAGTTTTTTCTTCCTAATAAAGAAGGGGTGAACACCACCGCGTGTCTCCCGCAAAGTTTTAGACTTCAAAAAAAAAGATCTGATGCAAATCCAATGCATTTCTGCCTTGACCCAGACATGTGAAGAGATAGAGAAATAGAAGAATGGGTGTTCCAAAGTCCCAATTCACTTCCATACATAGGACACCTATCAGAAACCACCTGGAAAATCTTGGCACAATGATCCCTATTCATAATGCACTTTCGTTTGAAAAGCCACAAGAAGAAACCAATCCTTTCTGGAAGTCGAAGGGACCAAATTAAGTCACAATCCCAGAACGACGTGTTCTAACCGAGAACGACGTGTTCTTCCACTCCCAGTGGTCATGCCCGGAGGATGGTTTGCCCGCGTGCCCCAACGAGTCAAGAAGGCGAAGGAAATCCTCAAGTTGTTGGTCAGAAAAGGAGGTTCTGAAAGCCAACATCCACTTATCATAATCCTAACAGTCTAACGCAAGCATCGGTGCTAACAACCAAGGCAAACATGCGAGGAAAGTGGGTACGAAGAGGACCCTCTCCCGTCCAATTATTCGTCCAAAAGCCAAAAGAGGCACCGTTCCCCAGCGCTGTCCTGAAATGATCATAGAAGCGGGACATGACCTTCAAAATTATTTTCCAAAATGAAGAATAATAGTGCCCCCCTCGCGGGACGCCAAGACCACTCAGAGAAATCTCATAAATGCACCGGACTAGGTTGCAACATATGCCCTGATCCTTGCGCCAAATCCTACTCACCCACTTGAGCAGAAGAGCCTCATTGAGAGCCTCCACATTTTTTATTCCCAACCCTCCATACTTCTTAGGTAAACAATCTCCCAATCAACTAAGTAGATACCACACATTTCCTGACCCGATTTGATCCACAGGAACCTGCACATCAAATGCTCCAAATGCCTCCTCACGCCTACGGGCATGAGTCTAGAGGAAAAGAAAAACATCAGGATCGCAGAGAGAACCACCTTAATAAGCACCATACGTCCCATCTGCTACAACAGAGAAGTCTTCCACCCACTCAGCTCTCTCTCTCCATTTTCTCCACTACGGGTAACCGGTCCGATTGCTTGATTTTGCCAACTGTGAGAGGGAGTCCAAGGTAACATATAGGAAGGGAGCCACATACCGTGCCCAACACCACACTACAAGCAAGCGCCTCCTCTTAATAATGCATACCAAAAGGGACCACTACGGACTTGCCAAAGTTCAAACTCAATCCGGACATCTCTCCAAACATTTCAAGAGTGAGAGACACTCCGCCAACCTCCTCTTTTCCGCCCTCAATGAAAAGGATTGTGCCATCAGCATATTGAAGAAGTGGAATGTGTATCTCCCCACATCTGTATCCTGAAAATACTCCGTCGGCTTGGACCCGATCGATCATGCAAGTAAGAACATCTGTCGCAAGGACAAAAATCAAGGGAGCAAGTGGGCATTCTTGTCCAACCCCTCTCTGCGGTTGGAAGAAACTTCCCTCAGGGCGACCGTTGATAAGGACCGCCATACACGTAGTGGTGATGCAACGCTTCATGTATGAGACCCACACATCCGGAAAGCCCCTCATGCTCAGCGCCGCCCACAGAAATTGCCAATCCAAAGTATCATATGCCTTGGAAAAATCAACTTTCCAGAGCATATCCTGCTTGCCACTGCGCTTTCATTTAGAGATAATCTCAGAAGCCAACACAAAGCTATCCCCAATCTGACATTCCAGAACGAATGTCGACTGCACCCGAGAGACAAGGTAACCGAGGACTTTGTTAAGACGTACCGCAAAGACCTTTGCCAAAATGAGGTAAATGCCATTCGAAAGGGTAATCGGTCTATAATCCTCAATCCGCTCAGCTGCAACATTCTTGGGATGGAGGAAAATCAATGCCCTATTAAGCTTTTCAAACCCAGCGTTACACCAGCAAAATTCTTTAATAACCTCCAGAACCTCCACGCCCACTTGATCCCATAACTCTTTGTAAAAGCCAATCAGGAAGCCGTCCGGACCTGGCGCCCCATCCACGTTTAGGTTCAACACCGCTGCCTTAACCTCCTCGGAGGTGACCTGTAACGTCAAACTGTCTGCATGCAACCGAGATAAATGTGAAGCCCCACCGTCGCTCCACCTCCAAATACTAGGCTCATCCCGTCTCGAAAAGTCACGAAAGTGAGCCGCAATCGCAGTTCCCGTCTCTCTTTATCTCTAGCAATTCTGTTCCCATCAATAGTCATCGACCTAAAGACATTGGTCCTCCGCCTGTCGCTAGCCACCTTATGGAAAAAATCTGTGTTCACGTCTCCCTCCTTCAACTAGGCAAGCCGAGATCTTTGTTTCCACTCTCTGACCTGTTTCATGTCTTCCTCGTTCCTCCTCAATCCGATTCAGTGCAGAGGCCCTTTGCCCCAGTTCCTCTGCATCCAGTTGTCTATCGTTCTCCACACTGTCCAGTCTTTGTACCTCCAACTCCGCAACCATCCTGCGTGCCCATGCGCCATAGCCCTGTATTCTAACTCAGCACTAGATCTGGCAACCAATGTCTGCTTCTTGTTCTTCCAAGACACCAGGGAATTCCTTATGAACACTGCTAATTCTGAAGTAGACTTCCTGTCCTTGGGACACCCAACATAATCTGCGTCTACACATTCTATAACTGAAAGGGATGTAATTCTAGTGGATAAAAGTCCAGTGTTAGGTGATGCCTTCATATACCTCAGAATCATATGGACTGTATCCATATCTGGGCTGCTCCATAAACTGACGCACTTTGCTCAAAGCAAGGGATATATCTAGCATGGTAAATACAAGAGCTTGCCAACAAGCTCCATGTACCTCCTTCTGTCGACCTCCTCAGTGTCGTCATTTTAGAACTTCATGCTCGGGTCCATAGGAGTAGTGGATCTACAATTTGTCATGCATGTCTCAGAAAGATCTGTAACGTACTTCCTATGGGTCATCACAAAACCTCACTGGTTTCTGACAAACTCCGGCCCAAGGAAGTAGCGTAAACTACCAAGGTTCTTGGTCACAAACTGTTGACCTAGGAAATTCGTGGCAATCCGAATGCCCTGTTCGTCATCCCCTGTTACAGTGATATCATCAACATAGACACGAATGCCAATTGTATCTCTCTGAGTCCTGTGCACAAACAGAGTGTGATTGACAGCTGATCGCACAAACCCCTGTTGCTCGATCAAGTCTAAGAGTTTTTGGAACCATACTATTGGACTCTGCTTAAGGTTATAAATAGCCTTATGCTGCTTGTAAATCTTCTGACACCTCCCCTCAGTAGCGAACTCATGTGGCTGCTGCATGTAGACCTCTTGTAGATTACCATATAGAAAAGTATTCTTCACATCAAGCTGATAGAGGTGCCACTTTCGTGTCACATTAATAAACAAAAGGATATGCAAAGTAGAATGTCAAGTAACTAGAGAAAAATATCTTGATACTCCATCCCATATCTCTAGGTGAACCACATGCCATAAGTCTCGCCTTGTAGTGATTCACACTGGCATCTTCATAATGCTTCACAATGAACATCCACTTACACCTAACAACAGATGTACGAATTGGAGCTGAAACAAGACTCCAAGTGCCACACGACTGTAGAGTAGCTATCTCCTACTTCATGGCTAGATGCCACTGACTATCTTAAATAGCCTCCTAATATGTTCATGGTATTTCCACAACTGATAGTGCCAAGATAATTCTTCTAAAATCCCTTGAAAGTCCGCTCAAGGAAACATGAGCTGTAAGAGGATATGTAGCATACGTACATCTCTGCTTCCACAGAGCAATCAACACATCAAGATCATCTGCCATGTCTGAACCTGTAAGTTTCCCTCTTGAGAGGGCATCTGCTCATCCTGTAGTGACTCATGTTGCACAGACAACTTAGTAGTGCCATCATTAGAAACAATGTGCTCATTACATACCTAAGGCATGCTGGATGATGGGGAAGATCTGTGAGCAAGGGGAACATAGCGAGACCTACGAGTAAATACACATGGCAAAAACTGAGTCACTGTAGGTGGTGGTCCAGGGGCATCTACAGGAGCAGGAGTAGGTACATGAGATGGTGGTGATGATGGTTGTAGTGATGCATTGGATGGTGGATGAGCAGAAGTAGGTGTAAGTGGTGGCAGGACTGTAGGAAACGGAGGCATGTAGATATCATCATCAGAGTCTGATGGGGTCAGTTTGTCACATGTAGGAGAGAAATGCATGACACATTAAAAAAAGAGCTGGCAAAGTATTTCTGCTGAAGCGGATCAAAGCAACAGTACCCCTTTTGGGTAATAGAGTAGCCAACAAAACATACTTGACTGCTCTGGGGGAGAACGTGTCACGACCAAGAGAAAAATCATGAATAAAGGCTACAGATCCAAACACATGAGGTGTGAGGGAGAATATATCCTTCTCGAGAAAAGTAATCGAGAAAGGAATCTTTTCTCCTAAAACAGAAGAAGGCATGCAATTCAGTAAGTAGCAAATAGTGAGAATCGCATCAACCCAGTAAGCGTGAGGAGCGCGATTATGAATCAACATAGTTATGGTCACATCGAGTAAGTGATAGTGTTAGCGCTCGACAACACCATTCTACTGAGAGATGTACGGGCACATGAGGTCTGGTGTACAATGCCAATAGACATGGTGCAAAACTCTAAAGCATTATCAGAACACCTATATTTGATATTAATGAATGAGTTGATAACAAACCCGGTCTCAGACTCATTCTTCAAAAGGAAAACCCAAGAAAATTTAGAAAAATCATCTACATCGAGCAAATAAAAATGTATCGTTGGTATATAAGCAGTGATTTCAAATCCAGAGGTTAATCGTTCTCTGGCAACTTTACGTACGATAGAGTTTGGGTTTTTGGGGTGATAGTGGAAAAGTTGACAGATAAGTTACCCTTACTGTCACTCTACATAACCGTACATGAGATTTTCACCTCATACGGCTCCTCGTTTAATTCTTTCCAAGTTATTGGATCCTTTTCCTCCTTCAAGAGTCTCATCCCTTCTTCCACTCCATCCTGAAGAGTAACTAAGACCAATTCAGTTAAGTCTTCTTGTTCCAATTGAACACTTTCTATTTTGGATTATGATCAAAAGAGAATATTATTCTTTTTACCAAACATATGCGGATCAAATCACGATCTTAGAATAAGAACAAGAGATCTGAGATGAAAAGGAGGAACGGCATTGCTTCCCAAGTTGGCAAACTTCGCACTGAAAGGAAGATCATGCAGATATCTGTGGAAGGACATGACGTAACTTTTGCAGAGGAAGGTGGCTAAAACGAAGGTGCCACAAATACAGTGAGATTGATCTAGTAGGAGTAGTGGATGCACCAACATGAGGAGGCTGGGCCAATCTATAAAGCCCCCACTGCTCATGGCCACATCCAATCACCTTGCCCGTGAGTATGTCCTAAAACACAAGAGATGAAGGTCAAAAAATGGCACAGGAATGTCAGTGCTTAGTAATATAACTAATAGAAAGTAAGTTCCTAGCTCACTGAGGATGCATGAGGCTATAGCCTCAGTGCATCGAGGCGCATTTTAAAAACAATGGGAGCAACAACATATACAGGATATAGTGGTAAAAAAAGAAATTACGATCACCTACATAACATCAAGTGACGTATTAGCCGATTAATGAGACTCAAGAATGCATGAGCCAGACTAGAGGTAATAATGAATAATGATCCTTACCGGAGACATCTACATGCATACACTACATGAATAAGAAGAGTGTAGAAGTTTTGATCACTTCGATCGAGTAGGGTGGCCTTGTGGTAAAGAATCGTTATTGGTTGTTGGGTGAGGCTTTGTCTCAAGGGAAGTTGCATCTTACATGGCGTTGCGAGCGAGGGAAGACTAAGCAAAGGGTGTTGGAGACCCTATATAAACCTCTTCATGAGGGAAATCGACACCTTTGAATGGAACCTCGCTGGGGGAGCCATCTCACACTTTAACATTTTATTCTCTTGCTCTTGTGTTTTCCATTAGGAGTGCGCGGCATACATTATTAGACGAACATGTGACATTCCTTCCATTGATAGCCAGGGTCTTGTTCATCTTGCCTTTTCTGCTTTCTTCTTCGGGGGTTTAAGGGGAGGGAGGGAATCGACTAGGGATGTTGTACCCTTTGGTTATTTTCTATCTTTTATATATTTCCCTTGGACCTTGGTCATCATTCTTATGTCCTTTTGCTCTCCTCCATGATCTTGTTGTATGGTTTAAAAAAACGGACCGGACCAGCTGGTTGGACCAGTTGGATTGGGAATCGCTCTCGATCCGGTCGGTTCGATTGGTCTTATCCTAAAATAACAAAATTAGAAAAATATAAAACCAGGTTCGACTGGTTGGTTTCATCTATTTGAACTTTGAACCCAACCAGTCGAACTCGACATACATCAGCAAACAGAAACCAAAAGCATCCAACTCTAGGTCCCCAACACCTTCGTTCTAGCCCTAGACTAGTCTCCCACGTCTCCATTCCAATCCCGTGCATACCCTACTCCTCCCCTCCAACCACCTCCGTTGCCTCCTCCCCCTCAATGCTACGACGTTGCCATTACCTCCTCCTTGGATTGCTACCTATCCTCATCTAAAGATCTCTTCTTCTTGCTGACACTCACCTCGATTGTTCTGTCCTCCCACTATTGCCACTAATGTTATCTTTCCCTCTATGTGACTATGCCCGTCTCTTTGCTCTCCGCGACCAACTTTTTATGATCAAAATAATAGTTCAACTTTATGCAAATGAATATTTTACGGATAAATGAACTTATATTGGCATTACTGTAACTTGATATTAGACGACTAAGCTCCCACCTCCCCCGCCCAGCACCCGCATCCCTCGTCCAGCACCCTCTCCCCCACCCACCACCCCCCACCTCCCCTGCCCAGCGCCCAAAATTGCCCACCTTCCCTGCCTGGTGCTCGAGGTCGTCCGCCCATGCCTTGCGGCATGCCCTTTCGCTCGAGGCCGCTGCCCTTGCCTTGCGACATGCCCTTCCTCTCGTGACCCACCCTTCCACTCGAGGCCGCCCTCACCCTACTCCCCGGCCCTTCCGCTTGAGGCTGCTCGCCTCCCCTACCCAGCGCCTCCACAACCGCTCCCTAATCCTTTCCGCCCAGGCCGCCCACTTCCCCTTCCCAATGCCTGCCCATCCGCTCCCCAGCCCCTTCCGCCCAACCTTCCCCGTCCAACACCTCCCCAGTCCTCCCCGCCCCAACCACTTGTGTTAAGTGACTCCTCGCGCCCAGCTACCGCTGCCTCCCGCGACCGGCATCCCCTTCCCTCCGCCCACCCCTTCCACTCTATCGACAACAACTTCTCCACCATCACGCGATGGAGCTTTGGCTTTTCATCGTCGAAGAGGTTCTTCCGCACCTTGACGCGCAACAATGTCTGCTCGTCGATGTCCCCTTCTCTCATCGAGACGACCTCCACTATGTCTGACTGGGAGAGGAGAGATTCCTCATATAGCTTGTGCCCCCGCTCCTCAAACACATTGTGAGCTCTCGCAATCTTGTTCTTTTGAGACTGTGTCTCACATCGTACATGTGGATTGTTGTGTCCATTTTGGAACTTTCATTGTTACTCAGATGGTAGGGAAAGGAGCAAAGGGTTTGAGTACATCTTTCTAGCGATGAGCGTGCTACTGTTTTGCGGGTGCCATCATGAATGATCTTGATCTATATCTTGCCTTCGAAGGGAACTTGAGGGTGCTTGATCAGTGGATGTGGGAGGTGCATGGCGATACAAGTTGTGAGTCGTGCTTGCCGTCATGACAATAGTCTTGTTTGAATTACACCATGTCAACTTCTCCCATCGAGACGACCTCCACTATGCCTGACTTGGAAGGAGAGACTCCTATAGCTTGTGCCCTCGCACCTCAAATACATCGTGAGCTCTCGCAATCTTGTTCTTTTGAGACTTTGTGTCTCACATCGTACAAGTGGATTGTTGTGTCCATTATGGAACTTCACCCGTTGCTCGGATGGTAGGGAAGGGAGCAAAGAATTTAAGTACATCTTTCCAGCGATGAGCATGCTACTGTTTTGTAGGTACCATCAGGAATGATCTTGATCTATATTTTGCCTTAGAAGGGACCTTGAAGGCGCTTGATCAGTGGATATATGGAAAGTGCATGAAGTACAAGCTGTGAGTTGTGCTTGCCATCATGACAATGGTCTTGTTCGAGTTACGATGACGTGGGGTGGTTCTAAGGCACATTATCGGTATCTTGAAACCCATCCTAGTTGTTGCACCTAATGTTACGGATGGGCTGGTTGTTGATGCTACGTTCCTTGATCGTATTTTCAAAGATCCAATCACCACAGTTAAGAGCATTCCCCCAATTGTCGTCTTGCTTTCTCTTAGGCTTTGAAATCGGTTCTATATCAAGTTATCGTCGAGTCGAGATCCATACATGTTTGGGTGGGATTGGTACTTCTTCCCCGCTACCCCTACATGTTTTAGGCCTATTAATAGACGGGATAGAATATCTGGCATTAGAAAGTCCTTACAACGGTGGCTTATTTTGAGCTCACTCATTAGGTGGAGCAGTACATACAGGTTCACCAAATGGGTAGGTGATATTTTAAAACGTGATATACCTGGGATTTCATGTTTTAGTCAGAACAACTCCTTGAAGGAGAATAAATATCAAAGGTCCAAAATCAGACAATGTCTTCGCAAAGTGTCAGATGAACACTTTATATCAGCCATAAAGGTTTTGTGCTCTTCAGGAGTGACTCCTTATAATGAAGACACCGTGAAGGACTTAAAGGCTAAACATCCATGCAAACCGCCTCCTTCCTTGTCAGATATATTAATTTCAGAGACTCCTCTTACCGCTGATGTATATGCTATTTTGTGGGCTATCAAATCATTTCTTAAAGGGACATCATGTGGCAGAAATGGCCTGAGAGCTCAACACATTTTAGATGCCCTTTGCGGGATTGGGGAGGGGTCGACGATTGCCACGGATCTCCTACATGTTATCTCCATGGTAGTTAATTTATAGCTAGGTGGGAGATGCCACTTAAGTTTGGTTGAGTTTGTAGCCTCTGTACCTCTTACTCCACTACTCAAATCTGACAACGACATATGTCCTATTGTTGTAAGCACTATTTGGAGGCATCTAGTATCCAAAGTTGTGACAGGAGTGGACAAAGAGACGTGTAAGTATCTCAACGACTTTCAATTTGGGGTTGGGGTATATGGAGGAGCGGAAGCTGTCTTACACAATATCAACAGACTTTTGAACAAGCTTCATGGTGACATGTCTCTCTCCATGCTTACAATAGATTTCTCTAATGCTTTCAACATGATAGATAAATCTTTGATGATCTATATAGGTAGGAGATGCTCATATATTTTTCATGGGTGGAATTTATATATGCTCAAACCGCCATATTATATATTGGAGACAATCGTATACGGTCAACTACCAGAGTGCAGCAAGGTGATCCTTTAGGTCCACTTCTTTTTTCTTTGGCATTGCACCCACTTATTCATGACTCATGAGATCAGAGACAATTGTAAATTCTTCCATGCTTGGTATGTTAATGCTGGGATTATCATTGAAGACACATCAGAGGTGGCCAAGGTACTTGATATTATACAACACATAGATCTGTAGATGTGGTTTATTCTGAATATAAAAAAAACATAGCTTTCTTGACGTTTATGTGATGGTTAGAAGATCCACAAAGGGTTATTTCTTGTGGATATTGGGAGGCCTGGGCTAGGAGTGAGGTTAGTTGGAGGAGCAGTGAACATGGAGAAAGACTTTGTTGAAGACCTGGCTATGACGAGGGTCACCAAAGCTATTGACTTAATGCATTTACTTCCTTAGTTGGCTGATCCACAAAGCGAGCTTCTTTTATTATAGTCTTGTATAGGTACTGTCAAGCTCATGTTTGGCTTAAGGACATGTTGACCCACATACATGGAACGAGCTGCTACATGGTTTGACAAAGGACCACACGAAGCTATTGAGGATATTATGATTAGTGGATGCTCTTTCTTTAGTGACCTTTAATGGCGGGTGGCGTCACTACCCATTAGACTCAGTGGCTTGGGTCTGCACTCAACTATGGAGGCTTCTTTGTATGTCTCCGTAGTCTCTAGAGCTCAATCTTGGGTGCTCCAAGACCACATTTTACGAGATAGTGGGATACGTAGTATGGATTCTGATTTTCTAAACACTTTGGAGGGCCTATGTGTCGCACTTCCAGCTCTCGATCTTAAATGTTTTGTTAACAAGGATACCATCCTCCCTAAAGCCCAAAATGTTTTGACGAGTTCCCTTTTTGGCAAAATCATTAAAGAAATGGAAGTTGAGTTTGACATGACTGCTAGAGAAAAAGCAATTTTTCGATATTTACAAGTTGTTCATGCTCAAGATTTACAAGCCATTCCTATTGAGGGTCTTGGAATGCATGTCACCCATTGAATATCGTCCTATTCTCAAGTATTGCCTTATGACTCCTCTATTCCCAACTGATGATGCTTGTCCACTATACCACAATTCTCGCTTAGACATTTTTGGAGAGCATGCAGTTCATTATCGTGAATTCCCAGGTTTTGAATAAAGACATGATTTTGTCAGGGATGTCCTTTATGATGTACTCAGATATGCTGGGGGTTACTTTAAAAAAAGCACCTGCGAATTTTCTGACTGATCCATAAGAGAGGTGATTGGTACTCATACCAACATATGTTTTAATATTTGGATGGGCTGGAGGGAAACAAGCATATGTTGATTTGACTGGAGTTTTTCCATTGGTGGGTCCGATAAGGAGTGATTTTATTGCAGGATACACTGCACAGAAAGCTACCTTAGCAAAAGTTGCCAAGCATGAGAAGGCTTATATTGGCAATCAACATATATTCATCCCCTTTGGTTTTAATACCTTTGGATTTTTGGCAACTGAAGAGATAGAGCTCCTCAAGATGATACAAAAAATTATGCATAGCAGTGTTTTGGTTCCCATGTTTATGGATGTTGTGTTTCCTAGAATCGGGATTGCCATCCAAAAGGGATTGATGGTGCAACTTGTTGTTTGTCTCGTATTAATCTCTATATAATTTGTTATTTGATTCAATGAATTAGTAAATGTTTATAATATATTCAATTATTAAGGAGTTTAATATAGTTTTCTTCGAATTAAATTGGATTTTTCTTATCTTATTTCATTATAATTTAGTGTTGTAAAATCTGGATTCTCAGTTCAGAAAGACTGGTTCTAGTGGTCCGAGTGCTAAATTTTGTAAGCTCTGATTTTTTTCGCCTCGAGAGGAATGATGCCATACTGATGTCATGATGGGTTTGAACCAACAGTCAGACCTGGTTAGACCAAGCTAGTTCAATGTCTGGTCCGGATTTTAAAACCTTGCCTTGTTGACCATTGCAACATTATCTTCAAAATACTTATTGAAATATCTGAGAAATGAAGAACTTAGTGGTACGGTATCACCGTCATCATATATGTCCATGAAAGCCTGAGCTTCATCTGCGGAGTCAAACCTTAAATTTTACTTGTACATATTTTGTAGCTGGAAACAGATCGTTCTAGGTTTATAATGTTTTTTAGCGCCCTAAGTTTTTTACTTTCCATAAACAGGTGAAATCTAGAATGATGGGAGATTCAGCCTACAAAAGCACAGTGGATTGTTTTGTCAAGACATTAAAAAATGATGTATGTTCATCTTTTCCGTCTACACTTTTACTTAGTGGTTTCTATTCCAATTTTTTAGAAGTCAAAGAATGGTCATTTTCATCGTGGAATGCCGTCCAAGAATTTAATTATTTTTTATTCCGATATTCAATGTTTACTATGTGCTGACCTTTTTTTCTAAACATCACGTGCCATTTTTCCTTTATCAGGGCCCGCTTGCTTTCTACAAGGGCTTCATCCCAAACTTCGGTCGACTTGGATCTTGGAATGTGATTATGTTTCTGACTTTAGAGCAGGTATTGCATATATTCACATGTTTAATCCAAATTGTTTTTATATGCAACTTGTCAATTCCAGCCTATAGTTTTTAGTATTTTTAGAGTTGCCGTGGTAACAACAGACTTAGAAAGGTGGTCATTTTATTATTTCCTATCATCTGTAGAAAAGAAAACCCGTGTAGCATAATTTGTGCAATGAGGTGTTAACTAAAATTTTACCCTCCTATAAGTTGTCCTGGATGGGTTCTCTAGTCTAGTAGACAAAATGTTTTTGCTAGGTCACATTCTCGTGATTTCACACGATCTTATCCAGACTTGCCGAGTGCATGTGGGTGGGTATAATGTGAGTACCGACAGCATACCCTATTTTTACCATTTACCTTACGTAATTGTGGTTGGGCGATGCATTCGTAATCATCATCTATGTATTCCAAAGAGGAGTAAAAATGCATGAAATCCTTGCTTTGTCAGGGGTCTTAGTCACGGTCATATCATTTGCGGTACAATCTTGACCTGCATTTTTGCAAGAGACTGCTTACATGAGTCAAATTTGTCACCTCGAGCTTGCAGGGCAAATGCGTTGCCGTAACCAAAGTGCTCCGGTCTAACATCTTCTATTATGATTCTTTTTGTGATGAAAAACATGTATTTGAGGTTAAGCATGCTGCATGTTCACAAGTATTTCTTTCTAAGCATATAATTTGATACTGATCATGCCTTTTCTCTGTTGGCAGGTGAAGAAACTTTTCATCAAAGACACGTCAAGTTAAGATTTTGATACCGGCATATCGATTCGTTCGGTACAATAAATTTTTCGACGGCCTCCTGGGCTGTCATGGCTGGTGGCAACTTCCATTCTGTTCCAACTGAGCAGCAGTTGTTTTTTAACCTTTGCTATCTTGGAGTCAATGTTGTATAATGATATATGATTGTTGCTCATGGCACCCGCCCCGGCCGCATAACTAAACTCACTACTATAAATTGATAATAAGAAATCTGCAAGTCCTGATTTTGGTGGTCTTGCATCAACCCAGAGATTTTGTACGAGTTGAGTGTCTTTACTTGAGGATTATTATTTTTTATATATTCCTTCTCTAATGGATCAATTTTAGACCTCTTTACAAACCTTTCTGGATTAGGTTGTTGTTACAGTGCCAGATTATAAGCTAAACGCTAAATTCTCTGATAAAAGCATGACTTTCTAGTAAAGAAAAGTCAAGCGAGGATTGCGTGCATTTTATGTTTTCTCCTCCGGGATATGCTATTGTTTCTTTCCATTTTACAGCAGCATCTGAATGGTGTCCACGTTTTCTCGCTTCTCCCGCAAAATGGCTTCTTACATTACAAGCAGCTGTAAGTATACTCAAAAAGATTCCGCTCTTGATATCTGCATGGTGAAGCACAGACGAACATTTTAAGCAGATTGAAGGTTGACTGACATATCTTCAACTCTTCTGTTGGGCATCATCGGGAATAGAATAGAATCAAGCAAATATTAAAAAACCACGGCCCAAGATCCACGAGATTCACTCTATTGGACCACACATCGACGATGGATTTCTGGTTATGACAAAAGTTTATATAGCATCCCCGCTATGACAACTTGGACAAATGTAACAATCCAGACTTAAGTTGTCGGTCCGTTATCAAGAAAAAACTGACCCTGATAATTTGTTGGGTTCGGATCTAAATAGATCTGTTTACAATCATTCAAAATGCTTAAGTTCAAGTTGTTAAGTAGTGACCACAACCACTTATAACACACTCACACTTTTAAGTTTTAGATGTGGGACTATCTTTAGTGGTGTGGGTGTTACAACAAACGTGAGAGGAAAGAGTAGAGGTGGAGAAATGGGAGAAATCTGGACTGTTTCTTGTCACTAATCATCTAAGGGTGCACATGTGTTGCTCTCATCCTCTCACAAAGGCATGCTCTCGTAGGATCAACCCTCTCTTTCTTTTTAATATATATATATATATAAATATATATATATATATATATATATATATGGGTAAAATGGGGCTGCCCCCAGGTATTCCCACCCCTATTTTTCCCTCATTTTTTTATTTCTTTGAAAATAAAAATTTGTATATTCATCACTATATCCCTCTAACATTCTATTAAAATTTTCTCAGAAACAGAGACTCCTATGCCCTCCATCCAGACGTCATTTTTTTAACGGTCGCAAGATTTTTTAAATCGACCATGTTTGGATGGAGGCCGTAGGAGTCTCTGTTTCTGACGAAATTTTAATAAAATGTTAGAGGGATATAGTGATGAATTTACAAATTTTTATTTTCCAAAGAAATAAAAAAATGAGGGAAAAATAGGGGTGGGAGTAGCCAAGTTGGCTACTCCCAGGGGGCAGCCCTATTTAACCATATATATATATATATATATATATATATATATATGGAAAAATGGGGCTGCCCCCTAGGGGTAGCCATCATGGCTGCCCCCACCCCATTTTTTGCAATTTTTTTACTTTTTTGGAAAATATCACCATGTATATTCATCCCTATATCTCTTCTATATGTAATTCGAATTTCGTCAGAAACAGAGACTCCTACGACCTCCATCCATACGTCATTTTTTTAACGGTCGCAGGATTTTTTAAATCGACTCTGTCTGGATGGAGGCCGTAGGAGTCTCTGTTTCTGACGAAATTCGAATGGCATATAGGAGGGATATAGGGATGAATACACATGACGATATTTTTCAAAAAAATAAAAAAATTTGCCCCAAAAAAGGGGCGGGGCAGCCATGTTGGCTGCCCCCAGGGGGCAGCCCCATCAACCCCATATATATTATATATATGGAAAAAAATGGGGCTGCCCCCTGTTGGCTGCCCCCGCCCCATTTTTCGGCATTTTTTTATTTTCTTTTTGAAAAATAAAACTATGTATATTCATCCATATATCCCTCCTATATGCCATTCGAATTTCGTCAGAAATAGAGACTCCTACGGCCTCCATCTCGATGGTATCGATTTTAAAAAATCCTGTTACCGTTAAAAAACTACTATCCGGATGGAGGCCGTAGGAGTCTCTGTTTCTAACAAAATTCGAGGGATATAGGAATGAATGTACATGGTGTTATTTTTCAAAAAAAATAAAAAAATTTTGCCATGAAAAATAACACCATTTACATTCATCCCTATATCCCTCCTATATACCATTCGAATTTCGTCAGAAACAGAGACTCCTACGACCTCCATCCGGACAGTAATTTTTTAACGGTAACAAGATTTTTTTAAATCGATACCATCGAGATGGAGGCCGTAGGAGTCTCTGTTTCTGACGAAATTCGAATGGCATATAGGAGGGATATAGGGGTGAATATACATGATTTTATTTTTCAAAAAAAATAAAAAAACGCGGAAAAATGGGGCGGGGGTGATAAACACAGATTATCGTAGGTCTAAAGAGTATGTCTCACACAAGGCGGAGACAACCGATGTCGATGCGGCGACCCACAATAAAGTGTATTTAATCAACAATGAACCCACAACCAAGTATCAAGCAATGAAAAACACGTGTGGAGTCAAATTTATTTTTAACTCTGCACAAATGGTGTATAGTGACAAGTATGCAGAGAGTTCGAACACATGGAGCAAGCAGGGTAATTCACAAAAGTGTAAGCACAGGTGTGTGTGTGTAAAGTGTCTACACTAAGCAAGCAAGCAACTACAATTTTTTTGTGGGTTTTTAATTTTTAAAATTTTTTTTTATTTATTTTTTTTGTTTTGTATTATAATTTTTAATTTGCTGATTTTTATATTTTTATATTTTATATGTTCTTTTTCTTTTTCAATATTGGAAAGTAAAGACAATATAATAGAAGGCAAGCTAAAATATTTATAAAACTAAGAAAAAATTGCCAAAAATTCAGAAACAAATTGTTTTTAGTCTTTTTGGGGTTTTTTACTGTTTTTGTGATTTTTGGAGAATTTTCAAGGTGTTTTTGGTATTTTTAAATACTGAAATAAAGCAAAACAGTGCAAATAAGGCTGGCTGTGGATAAAATGAGATTTAAAAAAATAGCAACCAGTAGCTCAAAATTTTCACACTATTTTTCAAATAAAAAGGACAAAATAAGGAACAAACAGAAACTGAGTTTTTGATTTTTGGAGTTTTCTACTATTTTATATATTTTTTTGAAGTTTTTGAGTGTTTTTAAATTTTTAGTGTTTTTCTTTTGAACTTTTTAATGATTTTTGGACTGACACTAAAATAGGATAAAATAGACACTAGGTGATTTTTTTGGAATTTTTGGAGGAGTTTTAATATTTTTTTGATATTTTCTAAACTAGACAGTGCACAAATAGCAAGTTTTTGATTTTTAATAAATATGAAAGTAAAATAAAATCAAAAACTAAATATGTGGCGTTAAGGTACACATGTCCAGAAACTTAAGTTCAAAATTTGAGAAATTTTGGAGTTAAAATGATAGGTCAAATAATTAGAGCAAACATCCAAGCATCAAACAGTAATGGCAGGGGTATATGTGCAATATTTAAAACTTCCAGGGCATACATGCAATTTTTCACAAAAATATACACTGAATATTTAATTTTTAGCACCAAAAGACAATTACAAAACCCGCCTGGGCCTAATAGAAATTTTCCCACCAGGGCGCGTGACTTGCACGCGCCTGGGAAGGACTGGAATGTAAGCTCTCAAAACTTGAGGGGTCGACGTGCAAAATATCCAAAAATATTACACTTCATACGAAAGTTTTTGTACTGAAACGAAATACACAAAAGCCCGAGGGGGTCCTTGCAAAATGCCCACCCCCTCACGTGAACTGGTCACGTGAGGTGACGTGGCGAGGACCTGGAAGCAAATATCGAAAGTTTGGGGGCCTCTTTGCAAATATTACAAAATATTTAAACTACAAACAAAAGTTTAAAGACTAAAAAGTCAATACAAAAGTTGCGAGGGTGGGGATGCAAAATACCCTTGCTCAGGCGCTCTGCAGGTGACGCGTGGCGCGCATCCAACGGCTGGCGGCGATGGACGATCCAACGACGGGAAGCGGGCCACTTATCCACGTGGCAGCACGAGAGCGGCCGATGACGGTTGGCGTTGACGTCTGAGATTAGATCTCAGACAGAGATCTGACGGTGGACGAGCTTGGAAGATCGGACGGTCGTCACGCGAACTGGAGCTGCGGCTCAATCGGACGGTGGAGAAGCGAGGAGGAAGAACGGGGAAGAAGGCCGACGGAGGCGAACTTCCCCGACTCCGATCTCGCTCCTCAGACGGTGGATGGGCTCCAAAATGGAGCTGCAGGCTCCTGGAAGGTCCTTCTATGGACTGGATGGCTCGGATTCGCCGGAGGAGCGTCGAGGTACTGGCGCGAAGGCGGCGGAGCTTTGCGCTCTAGATATCTCCGGCGAGGAATCAAAATGGCCCTCCAGGTGCTTTCAAGGGTCTTTGACCTGCAAAAAGTTGTGAGAAGGCCCAGGGCAAATTGCCTGGGCCTCGCGGAGGCGTAGGGACGGTCGGAGGTGATCGGTGGAAGGCGAAGGAACGACAGCCGGAGGTGCACTCCGGCGATGAACGATGGGGAGCGAATCAAACGCCGAAACTCGGATTTTTTTGGGGTTTTCGATACGGAAGCTAAGGGAAATGAAAGGAAACGAAAAGAAAAGGGAAAAGGGCAAACCTCAAAGGCTGAGGACCTGAGGTGGTGGAACCTCGACGCCGGTGGTCGGCGGAGGTGGCGGAGCCGCTACAGAGCCTCCTCGACTCGCCTGAAGGTGTGGATGCAGAGCTGTCACCTCCGGCTACACAAAAAGTGCTACAGGGAGGAGGATTAAAGGCTAAGGAGGGTTCAAACTTGGGCTCGAAGGCGGCGGGTGGTTTTAGTAGGAGGCGATGGCGTCTTCTTCAAGCGAGCTCCACGCGCGCATCATGAAGATATGGCTGGATCCGAAGATATGGCGTGGGAGAGTGGATATCAGGGATGAACTTCCGAGAAGGAATCAAGGCGTGAGGACAAGCGGATCGAGCGCGAGAATTTCTTGAAAATGGGGCAAAATCGCGGGCGTCAGAGGTGGCAAACTTTGGTCGAGGAGTTGACCGGGGTCAACTCTAGACCGCGCCTGGTTGGTCCACGTGGACCAACCAGGAAACTCAGAGTAGAAATTATTTGAAAAATCAAAATAAAATAGTAAATGAATTTATTGATTTTAGGTTATAAAATAAAAAATGTTTATTATTTTATGAAGAATTTTTCTGTGATTTTTATTTATTTTTATGAGACGTATTTTTACAAGTTTGTATTTGTACCCTTTATTGTGTATATATCTATATATTTTGGTGTTATATTTTTATTTAGGTATTTTTAGTATTATTATTTTTATTCATGATTTTATAAAATTATAAAATACTTTTATGTATACAAATATATTTTTATTTTATTTTTCTGATTTATTTTGTATAATAAAATAAAATAAAATAAAATGGTATAATGTATAGGTATGGGTATAGGCAGTATTTGATATATACAAGTATTTTTATTTGGATTTCTTTTGTATTTTTATTTTGATTTTAATGTAAATAATTCTTATAAGTAATATTTACAACATTATAAAAATATAAAATTGTAAAAATAATAAATAAATAATAAATTGAATATTTTAATCGGTACAATGTACAATGTAGGTCCAAAACTCAACTTTCAAACCGTAGCTCCGCCAAATGCGAAACCACCGCCATTAATTAGCTTATTTTCTTCTATATACAATTAAAGGTGAGTACGCTGCATTTGGAGTTGTCGTTTGTGAGATACGGGTCTGGGAAGTTGGGATTCTGGAATTTTATTCAGACCATAACTTTTTATCTGTACATTATTTTTCTGTGAAATCAATTTTGTACTTTTCTATATAAAATTATCTACAACTTTCATGTACAAAGTTTCTTTATTTGATGTGTAAAAAGTGGAACCAAAAATAGCTCCCAAAAATGAATAAAGAATGAATAGAATGTATAGGTATTTGTACTGTGGTTCTGACCTTATCTCCCCCTACTTTATTCCTTGTCGACCTATTCATCAAGATGCCTAGGTCTCGGGGTTTCGGGTCATAAAATATTTACAATATTTTATTCTTTTTCTTTTCTTTATTTATTCTATAATTTTGGCCTTAATTACAGTAATTTATACACTGTTTAGATGCACATGCATGAATGCTAAGATGATGATTTTAATGCTATTTACAGGCATTTGCTAGGGTTTTTGGTGCCAAAATGATAGAATAAAGATGATGAAATGTGGATTCATCATCCCCCTATACTTTACCTTTGCTAGTCCCTAGCAAACACTTATGCAATAAGTGAAGAAAAAGAAAAACAAAGAAAAGAAAAAGAAGAAAATTAGAAGAAGTTTAATTATCAGACTTGTCTTCACAAAATCAAAGTTTGGAGCTTAAGTCGGACCTTTGGAATTTTAGTGCGGTCGGAACCTTAATGAGAACCAAGTTTGAAATCCAACAGTCCTTGAGAATCCCAAAACTCTGTCCAAGTCTCCTCAATAGCCAGGTCAGAATTACTTCAACTCATACGCAAACTCTTATGACTATGAATCTGACTCGTACAGTGTAAGTGATATGTAGCTCCCCACCTCAGAAGTAACAAAGAAACAACCTCCCTCAACCTGGTAACTCTAATGCCTCGGTCTAGCAACTCTTTCCTCGAGAAGCGGGGTATTCCCTTCTAAGTTCAAGTGCAACCGACTCAAGAAGAGAGGGAAGAGGTATAGACTTTTGGGAGCTCAACCAGTGTAGCTAAGTCTCCCGCTGCAAGCTTCATGAGATGTAACATGGATACCATAAGCTTTTGCTTTATTGGACTATATACACTCCGGTGGGGTTATTAAATTTTCAATCCGACCCACCACTTTTTTTTGGAGTTCTTTTTTTTTTCTTTTTTTTTTCTTTTTTTTTCAATTGCATCTGTACAACATATCTACATGGTGCAGCATATATGCAAGAAATTTTCCTCTTGAGCCAGTAGACTATCCCTCTTTTGAAGCTTTATTGCAACCCGCGGCTCCTGTCTTTAGCCTTCATCACCACTAGACCAAGTTGAGGTGCACTTCCTTCACTATAAGAAGAAGAGAGGTTCCGCCTAGAAGTACTACCCTCATATGCTACCCCAAGCCAAAGGAAACTGCCTCCTCACCACCTCATCCGTGGAGAGCTATGTGAAAGGTGCAGGTGTCCAAGTTAGGTCATTATCAGCAAGAGTCGTGCGTGTGCTCCGAAATACTCTACTTAGGCAGTCAAGAATCCATTGAACCAAGTCCCGTGATCCTCAAAGAATTAAGTCAACTAGACCTGAAGTACCTCAAACCCACTTCCTATAAGGTTCCTGTTATTAGGTAGATTTTAAGGTCCAATCAAGCTCCAATCTCCGGATTTTACTTAGACTTGTTCAACTATCAAACTCAATCCGAAAAATGCTCATGCCATGCAATGCAAGAAATATTTTTGTGATACAATTTTCAAGATTTTGAACTTTTTATGGATTTTTGAAAAGATAATGATGATGCGTGCAGATGCATTTTTTGTATTTTTCAAAAAGATATTTCAAATGTTTTTGGATTTTAGTTTTGCAAATGTTTTTGGGAATTTTTGAAAACAAAAAGTTTTGGCTAAAAACTAGGTGAAAATATGTACACGGGAGTGCTTCTTATATCTACAAGAAGTGGATTTTAAGAATTTACAAGGGTAAGTGATCAATTTTATACATATATATAGGTAGTGGATTTTGGTGTGATGTTAGTATTCCTCAAACTTATTTGACACAAGCTTTTCACACAATTTTTGAAAACTATAGTCCAAAATATTTTTTACAAACATTTTTACAAACATGTACACACATTTGAAAATCATTTTGCAAAGGCTTTCAAAACAGTATATATATAGGTTTTTCAAATATTTTTGCAACCATTTTTCAAACCATTTGCAAATCATTTTTCAAACATTTTATTTCACACAAAGAAAATAAATTTTACAAACCACACATTTTTACAAAGGTTGAAAACATGTAACAAAATATTTTCACCTGATTTATTAATCAGTATATACAAAAAGAATTTGAGGAATAACCACATCCTTTTATTAAGGATTTTTAATGAATTTTAAAGAATTATTAGCCATATTTATTACGAAAGTACGAGTTATGGCTAACGTATATACGTAGTATATACGACCCCCCTATACTTAGCTTGAGCTATGTCCTCATAGATCGGTGAGAAAAGAGAAGACATAACTCGTACTACGTATAGGCAAGTCTAAAGAATGAATGAATCAATGAATGAGAAGTTGACCGTCCCCCCTATACTTAGGATCAAAGAATCCTAAGTATAGCAGACTGTACACAAAGCAGGGAGGGTCAAGGGTGGGAATGAACAGATCGTACTCAGATTGTCTCCCCCTATACTTAGGGTAAGATATCCCTAAGTATAGACAAGAAGAGGAGACAATGGAGAGGATCAAAGAATGGAAATACTCGGGGTGCACACCCCCCTATACTTAGGACAAAGTACGTCCTAAGTATGGAAGACTGTCTACAAGGGTGGCACCTTTTTTACAGATAAAGAAATCAGCCAAGGAAAAGAAGAAAAGAAGAAAAGAAGAAGATGACTCAACAGATGAAAGTGATATGAACAAATGGATCTGTACAGCGGCAGATGGGCGTGATCACCATGTATGAGATGCAGATGCTGATGAGAGTCAAAGGACACATCTCATACCAGAAGAATGGGGGCAACGTCCATGGTCGGTGGGTCATGATCTCGATATAGCTTCAGGCGTTGACCATTGACGCGGAAGGGGGACGAAGATGACGGTTCGGATATATCAATGCTGCCATTGTCATGTACCTTCCTAACCACATACGGACCTTTCCACTTGCTCTGCAATTTCCCTGGGAATAATTTCAGCCTGGAATCAAACAACCATACTCTCTGATCTGGCTCAAACTGTTTATGGCTGATATGCGAATCGTGCCATGTCTTCACTTTTTCTTTGTACTGTAGGCTGTTGGAAAAGGCTGTATCTCTCAATTCCTCCAGGGCTGCCAATTCTGCTCTTCTCTGGTCTCCTATACTCTCGGGATCCAAAAGTAACTCAGTTACTGCCCAAAACGATTTGTGCTTGATTTCCACTGGCAAATGGCACGGCTTGCCATAGACGAGACGAAAGGGAGATGTCCCTAATGGATTTTTGAAAGAGGTCCGATAGGCCCACAAGATCGAGTCCAAAAGCTGTGACCAATCCTTTCGGTCTGGGCGGACAACTTTCTGCAAGATAGTCTTTATCTCCCGATTCGATACTTCAACAAGATCATTAGTCTGAGGGTGATACGGAGTGGCAACCCGATGGTCAATGCTGAACTCGTCAGCAAGGGCCCTAACCTTGTCATTGATGAAATGAGACCCCCCGTCAGAAATCAAAACTCTAGGTACCACGAACCGTGAAATGATATTTTTCCTCAAGAATTTGCACACGGTTTTCGCATCTGCGGCTCGGGCGGGAATGGCCTCAACCCATCGACTGACATAATCCACAGCGAGCAAAATATGCTCGAATCCCTGACTCTTAGGAAATGGGCCCATGAAATCAATCCCCCATGCATCAAAAACCTCACAGAAGTGAATGGGTTGCATGGGCATCATGTCTCTCTGTCCGCAGGTTCCCATTTTCTGACAGTCAGTACATCCCTTCACGTACTCATCAGAATCCTTGAAGAGAGTAGGCCACCATAGGCCGGATTGAAGCACCTTTTGTGCTGTTCTTTTTCCAGAATGATGTCCTCCTGCCTCAAGCTTGTGGCAGTATGTGAGGACGCTATGCTGCTCTTCTTGAGGAATGCACCTCCTCCAGATACTATCCCCTCCTTCATGATAAAGGACGGGATCCTCCCAATGGTAAAACTTGGCTTTAGCTAGGAAGGTCTCAAGTTTCTGCCTGGGCCAACCCTGAGGGACTGTCTTGGCAACAAGATAGTTTACAAAGTCGGCATACCACGGGAGTGAGGTGACAGCTAAGATCGCCTCATCTGGAAACGTCTCTGTGATAGGTGCGCTGGGCTCAGATTCCTCAAGATTCTCCAATCTGGAGAGATGATCCGCCACCACATTCTTGACTCCAGGCTTATCCTTAATCTCAATATCAAATTCCTGGAGTAGAAGGATCCATCTGGTCAGACGTGCTTTGGCATCCTTCTTAGCCATTAAGTACCTGATGGCGGTATGGTCGGTGTAAATGGTCACTCTAGATCCGAGAATATAAGATCTGTACTTATCCAAAGCAAAGACTACGTCCAGCATTTCTTTCTCAGTCACAGTGTAATTCCTTTGAGCGGCATCTAAGGTCCGGCTGGCGTAGTGAATGGCAAACGGTAATCCATCCCTCCTCTGTCCAAGCACAGCCCCAACGGCAAAATCTGAAGCGTCCGTCATGATCTCGAATGGGAGAGACCAATCGGGTGGCTGAAGGACAGGAGCTGAAACAACCATACTCTTGAGAGTTTCGAATGCCGCAAGACACTTATCATTAACAATAAACTCGGTGTCTTTGGTCAGCAAGTCAGTGAGCGGTCGGGCAATTCGACTGAAGTCCTGAATGAACCGTCGGTAGAAACCGACATGCCCCAGAAAAGACCGTAACTGACGAAGATTGGACGGCGGATTGAGTTTTCTGATGATATCCATCTTGGCAGGATCGACCTCCATGCCCCTGTTGGAGACGATGTGCCCAAGGACCGTCCCTTGAGTCATCATGAAATGACTCTTCTCCCAGGATAAGACAAGATTGACCTCTATGCAGCGCTTCAGCACACGATCTAGGCAGTCAAGACAAGCATCAAACCCGTTGCCATAGACCGAGAAGTCATCCATGAAGACCTCTAAACAGTCACCCACCATGTCCGAGAAGATGGACAACATGCACCTTTGGAATGTCGCCGGAGCGTTACATAGACCAAAGGGCATCCGTCTGAAAGCATATGTCCCAAACGGACAGGTGAATGTCGTTTTCTCCTGGTCTTCGGGCGCAATGGCCACTTGATTATATCCAGAGTACCCATCAAGAAAACAATAATGGCTCTCCCCGGCTAGCCGCTCGATAATCTGATCAAGAAAGGGCAGCGGGAAGTGATCCTTCTTAGTGGCCTCATTCAATCGTCTGTAGTCCACACAGACCCTCCAAGAAGTTGGTACTCTGGTAGCGATCTCCTCTCCAGACTCATTGACCACTGTAGTGACACCCGTCTTCTTGGGTACCACATGTAACGGACTTACCCATTTAGAGTCGGAGATGGGATAGATGAAATCAGCGCTCCACCACTTCGAAATTTCTTTCATGACGACCTCTCGAAGATTCGGGTTCAGCCGTCGCTGGAACTCACGCGATGGCTTAGCGTCATCCTCGAGATAGATGTGGTGGGAGCACAGCTTCGGGCTCAGCCCCTTGAGATCAGCTATATTCCAACCGATTGCCTTGCGGTTTCTTTCAAGAACCTCCATCAGACGAGATTCTTGGTCTCCAGTCAAATCTGCTGAGATGATGACTGGGTGCATATCTGGCTCACCTGCAAGGAATCTATACTTCATTGATTGCGGTAGAGGTTTCCGTTCAGGACAACTGGGAGGCGGCAGATCTGGCTTCTGATATGTCTGGGTGAATGCTACCAGGTCTGCATGAGAGAACTCTCGCTCTGCATGAATTTCTGACGAAAGGCGGCTGACTGAATTATCAATAAACTGTACGGGCTCGCACTCTGTCACGGTTGTTGGCTCAGAATGAATCAGACAAGACAACGGATCATCGAAATAAGCCCATTCAATATCTGAATACGAGGGATCAGAAGCAGAAGAACAAGGATTGAAATCATCGGCACTACTCGTCACCACACTGTCAGCCTCAGGTGTATCCGTATCCAGGAATGTGCTCTCCCGGCTCTCGATTGCCATGAGCTTGCGATACAATGAATCGGTAGGCAAGGCGAGAGTCGGTGCCACAGGGTCTTTCCAGTTAGATTCATCGTCAGTCATCTCGAAATCACGAACCTGGTGGACGTCTAACTCTTCCTCTGTCATCTGCGCGGCTTCACTAGATTGCTCGGAGCATTCTAACTCTCTGACTCTGGTTTCCTCGATCGTCTCTATTTGTATGGTCTCGCCCTCTACGCGAAAGCATACCTTCCCACAATCATGGTCGGTCACTGCCTTGGCTGTGGCCAAGAATGGGCGTCCTAATATGATGGGGGCATCAGTTACCGACTCAGGGATCTCCATGTCCAACACAACGAAGTCCACGGGGAATTTCAAGCCCTGAATGGTAACGACCACGTCTTTCAATAACCCCTTCGGCCTCTTAATCGACCTATCAGCAAACTGAAGGACCGTTCTGCTTCGAAGAAGAGGGCCAAACTCGAACTGCTTGAGTAAGGCTGCTGGAAGGAGGTTAATTGAGGAGCCGCTGCCTAATAGAGTACGATCAAATTGTTGCTCTTGAATCTCGCATCTGACATAGGGAGCTCCTGCGTCTGGTCGCTTGGCTGGCAGCTTGTTCTGAATGGTGCAGCAAGTATTATGAGTGAGCATATGGATTTGGTCTCTGTGCCTCCGCTTTCTTCGGACAGTGGTTGTCTCTTTCAAATTCTTTTTGAAGAAAGGGATATGCTCAAACGCTTCTCGTAGAGTTAGCTGAATGTGAAATCTGTCAATCATCTGATTGCCGAACTCTACCTGCTGGTTCTTTTTAGGATTTTCTTTTTTATTCCCCTTCGCCCGGCGGAGTGCCTCAGGGAAGGGGATGGTGGGGGCCTCCTCAGATGGAGGACTAGGAAACGGTCCCTGTGCCTGTGAAGGTGGAGAATCCACACAAATATCATCATGCAACACATATGGGTCTGCAATTTGAACAGGAACCTTTCCTTTATTCATATTGTTGTTCTTTTTGTTACCACAGTCCATAGATACAAAATGTGGTAACATCACAGTGGGATGCTCAACAAAAGTAGAGGTGGTGGCCTCAGTACCACCACCGGCACCTGTCTCTGCGGCATCAGCACCGCGCTCTGGCTCGCTATCCAAAATGGTGGCATCAGCACCACCGTCTGCGACTGGTATCACGACGGTATCAGCACCGTCGTCCTGGACTTCATCATGGGTGGCATCAGCACCACCGTCAACATCATCATGAGCGGCATCAGCACCGCTCCTCTGCTCCTCTGGCGCTCCTGATCCTGCCTCTGGGTGTCGCTCAGAAGAGGCGCCGCCGGCTGGCATCCTACCGCTCCTAGTAGTAACAAAATCAGCATCATGATAGGAATAAGATATGTCACTCACATGATCACTAGGAGAGGTATCCTCTGTAAACTCTACCTGCTCAGACTTCCTTTTCAGATTGTTAGGGTTAGGTTCAATCTGAGCGGGTATGGCGGCCTTGCCTTTCATGATCTCCCTCATTTCCTGCCGGAATTCATCCATTTCTTGCCTGAAAGATGCTCGCTGTTCAGATAGCAAGCGGGCAAGATCATCGAGTGCTGGGTTCTCAAAGGATGGACCCTGAGAACCGGATGTCTGTCCCTGCTGTAAATGGGGCTGCTGCTGTTGCTGCTGATACTGGGGGGAAGGCTGGTGATAAGACTGCTGAGGCTGCTGTCGCTGCCTCCACTGCTGCCCCTGATAGGAGGGACGAGGACCATTCTGGTATTGCTGATAATGGGCATATTGGGGCTGTTGCTGATGTGTCTGCTGGCTGCTCTGCTGTCCTTGGGCAGGAGGATGCTGTTGGGACGAGGATCCACCATTCCCCCACCGGAATCCGGGGTGATCCCTACGAATTGCGGGCTGGGGGTATCGGTCATACCAAATCCCATTGACTTCCATTAATGGGTCCTGCCCGAAGGAGGGTGGAGGAAGAACTGCCAGTGGCTGCTCTGGCTGATAAACCACCATCTGCGTGTCAGAAGATGGCGGTTGCTCTGGGTGGTACTGCAACAACGGAACCGGCTCTGCCTGGATGTGATTCACCTGACGGTACGAGATAGAGCCCTGGTTGGGGTTGCTGCTGCTAGAGGCAACTTGTGACCTAGGAGGCTGTTGGGCATGAGATTGGGCCTCCTAAATGAATAGCATTTGGGTTTTTAGGTCACTCATAACTTTGGCAATTTGGTCCATCTGGGCCATGCCTTGATTCTGTTTTTTCTCGAGGATCTCCATGCGGTACAGCTTCTCACTAATGATGCCCATGTCGGCTGCGGTTGATTCGGCTTGGGCTGCGGCTACCGACACTGTGTTGGGACCGGCATCGATGCGAGCGATCCTCTGAAATGTTCCGCCTCCTTGCGGTGGCTTTTGTTGGGTGTAGACACGGGCCTGAGTCATCACTGTAGAATTTTCTGCCATGCCCTCGTAGATGGCCCAGACATCATCTTCACCCTTAGAAAAATAGGATCCACCACAAGAGGCGTTGACAAGCCCCTGCAGCTCCGGTGTCATCCCGCAGAAGAAACTCTGCACCAGGTTGGGCTTGGAGATGTCGTGATGTGGACACCGGTCAATGAGCTCTCTGAATCGATCCCAGGCTTCGTGGAATTGTTCGTTTGGGATCATGACGAAGTTGCTGATCATTGCTCTAGCTGCGTTGGTCCGGCCGAGAGGATAGTACTTCTTCAGGAATGCGGTCCGGAGATCTGCCCATGTGTCGACGAAACGCCCAAGATGTTTGAGCCAATAGGCGGCTCTGTCAACCAAAGAGAATGGAAAGGCGATCATCTTGATTGTGTCCTCGGTCGTCAACCGATCATGGATGGTGCTGCAAATCATCTCGAATTCTTGGAGGTGGAGGTGCGGCTCTTCGGTCGGCAACCCATGGAATTTGGGTAGCAGCTGGATAGTGTGGGGCCGAAGCTCGAAATCTCCGTGGATGAGCGGGAGTCGAATCCATCGGTGAGTGAGGGATTCAGCTGGGTTGTGCAATTCCCTCATGATAGTCTGTGGCGGTCTCTCGCCGTCTGGATCGCCTCCTCCTGCGTCTGGTCCTCCTCCTCCTCCACCTTCTCGGTTCTCTCTCATCTGAGCAATTTCCCTCATAAGGTCACCCATGAATGTGCCCTGGTCACGGATCTGTCTTTGCATAGTCTCCAGGGATGCTAACAAGGAATTGTTGATGGCTGCTTGATCAAATAGGAACGGAGGGTGCTCCTGATCATCTTCATGCTCGCCTCTGTCTGCCATGGCTGGATTTTCTGAAAAAGCAAAAGAGGCCATCTCAGGTGCTGTCGAATGAGCGGAACACTGTGATGCACTGTATTCAGACACTCTTGGACTGATGGAAGAAGAATGAGAAGGGTGGTCGAGGGGGAACAGGGTGGATGTAAACTCAGGCTCGGAGAGCGGACTCTCCGAGGTATTCCTAGATGAATAGGGCGGAGTGCGGGATAACGGTGCCGACAAAGTCGGCCTAAGAGATCTCCGTCCCATCATCTTGATTTAGAGAAAGGCGGATGAGATCTGGAATGCAAACAAGATGATAAGTCAAAACCCCAGCTTCACCTACTCAACACTTGAGCTGATGACCGTGAGAGTTCGGTCTGTTATCTTGTCAATTTTTATTAGGTGATCAGTCAATCTATCAGAGCGTTAGAGCGAGCTGTTAGGTATCCTACTTTCCTAGCCGACTGTCCCGATCCACGTCAGATCTTTCCCAGCCAGTATGAATTGCGGACCGTAACCCGGTTGCTCCCGCTAATTTAATCTGTTAAGGATATCGCGGTCCGCTTTACCGGTTACCGGAGAGATCCTCACTGGAGAACGACTAACCACGACCAGTAGTCAACTAAAATTTCAGATGTGGCTCTATCCTAGTGTCGAGGCACTCTCTCGCAGCAGATAAATCAAACAAGGAGGGGATTACTCTCCCAAAACAAAATTTTTGGTGGAATGAGTTTTAAGGTCGAGTTTGCATTAGCAGTCCCAATTTTTATTGTTTTCACTTTTTTGAGGTGTTTTTCTGAGCAAACATCGTCTAACGAATTTTCCAATTTCCTTGTTATTAAAATTCAATAAAACTGGGGGAGGAAAGCGGAAAAGCCGATGCGCGGTCAAAATCTATGATGCATGCAGGGATAGAAATGCGTACCTTGTCGCCAGCACTCTACATGCAAAGTGATCCGCGCATAATTTAAAGACAATAATTTAAACTACCTATATGCATGCACGAGGAAATCGTCCTAAGATGAGCAACTTCTATTAACGTGAAGAACAAGTAGCTATGACAAAGAAAAGAGTCCGGAGTCCGGTCTAGGCTCACCCCTCCTCTTCTCGACACATCGAGTTCAGGAGTAGCGCTTAACAGGGTGGGCTCGCGGCACGTGGCCTCTAGTCCAAGTCAAGTAGCTTTTTCAAGTGAATTTTAGCCAAGTCCAATTACGTTCTATAGGTGCAGGCAAGATATTAGGGATTGGACCTTAGCTTCTTAGTTCGTCACAGTCAACAAAAATTCCTATGTCTAGGGGCTAAATCCTCGTGAAACAAATAGAAATGAAGGCGAGAAAACCGCGAAAAACACAAAAACCGCGGTGAGCCCCCAAGTGAACAAACACTTGGAAGTTAGGCCCGATAGTGTCCAAGTCCGAATGTACCTGTATTATTACAAATGATAAAAGTCACTCTCTCACCGAAATAAAATGCAAGCTAAACCAATCACTCTCTCTCACTCCTCCTGCTCTCTCCTGCCGGCTTGGCCCAAGAAGGCCGGCTCCGCTTCCCAAGGATGCTCCGGATCACCTAAGCAATCCGCCTCGCTCCGCGGTCCCCCGCAAGAAGACAAGAAAAGAGATGGTCAGATAGCTCAACAAGATATATCAAAAATGTAAGAGATAGAAAATAATGCTATGGTAAACAAACACACAGTTAATCAAAATGTAAACTACTCGCTGTTGCTCCCCGGCAACGGCGCCATTTGATAAACACAGATTATCGTAGGTCTAAAGAGTATGTCTCACACAAGGCGGAGACAACCGATGTCGATGCGGCGACCCACAATAAAGTGTATTTAATCAACAATGAACCCACAACCAAGTATCAAGCAATGAAAAACACGTGTGGAGTCAAATTTATTTTTAACTCTGCACAAATGGTGTATAGTGACAAGTATGCAGAGAGTTCGAACACAGGGAGCAAGCAGGGTAATTCACAAAAGTGTAAGCACAAGTGTGTGTGTGTAAAGTGTCTACACTAAGCAAGCAAGCAACTACAATTTTTTTTGTGGGTTTTTAATTTTTAAAATTTTTTTTATTTAAATTTTTTTTTGTTTTGTATTTTAATTTTTAATTTGCTGATTTTTATAATTTTATATTTTATATTTTCTTTTTCTTTTTCAATATTGGAAAGTAAAGACAATATAATAGAAGGCAAGCTAAAATATTTATAAAACTAAGTAAAAATTGCCAAAAATTCAGAAACAAATTGTTTTTAGTCTTTTTGGGGTTTTTTACTGTTTTTGTGATTTTTGGAGAATTTTCAAGGTGTTTTTGGTATTTTTAAATACTGAAATAAAGCAAAACAGTGCAAATAAGGCTGGCTGTGGATAAAATGAGATTTAAAAAAATAGCAACCAGTAGCTCAAAATTTTCACACTATTTTTCAAATAAAAAGGACAAAATAAGGAACAAACAGAAACTGAGTTTTTGATTTTTGGAGTTTTCTACTATTTTATATATTTTTTTGAAGTTTTTGAGTGTTTTTAAATTTTTAGTGTTTTTCTTTTGAACTTTTTAATGATTTTTGGACTGACACTAAAATAGGATAAAATAGACACTAGGTGATTTTTTTGGAATTTTTGGAGGAGTTTTAATATTTTTTTGATATTTTCTAAACTAGACAGTGCACAAATAGCAAGTTTTTGATTTTTAATAAATATGAAAGTAAAATAAAATCAAAAACTAAATATGTGGCGTTAAGGTACACATGTCCAGAAACTTAAGTTCAAAATTTGAGAAATTTTGGAGTTAAAATGATAGGTCAAATAATTAGAGCAAACATCCAAGCATCAAACAGTAATGGCAGGGGTATATGTGCAATATTTAAAACTTCCAGGGCATACATGCAATTTTTCACAAAAATATACACTGAATATTTAATTTTTAGCACCAAAAGACAATTACAAAACCCGCCTGGGCCTAATAGAAATTTTCCCACCAGGGCGCGTGACTTGCACGCGCCTGGGAAGGACTGGAATGTAAGCTCTCAAAACTTGAGGGGTCGACGTGCAAAATATCCAAAAATATTACACTTCATACGAAAGTTTTTGTACTGAAACGAAATACACAAAAGCCCGAGGGGGTCCTTGCAAAATGCCCACCCCCTCACGTGAACTGGTCACGTGAGGTGACGTGGCGAGGACCTGGAAGCAAATATCGAAAGTTTGGGGGCCTCTTTGCAAATATTACAAAATATTTAAACTACAAACAAAAGTTTAAAGACTAAAAAGTCAATACAAAAGTTGCGAGGGTGGGGATGCAAAATACCCTCGCTCAGGCGCTCTGCAGGTGACGCGTGGCGCGCATCCAACGGCTGGCGGCGATGGACGATCCAACGGCGGGAAGCGGGCCACTTATCCACGTGGCAGCACGAGAGCGGCCGATGACGGTTGGCGTTGACGTTTGAGATTAGATCTCAGACAGAGATCTGACGGTGGACGAGCTTGGAAGATCGACGGTCGTCACGCGAACTGGAGCTGCGGCTCAATCGGACGGTGGAGAAGCGAGGAGGAAGAACGGGGAAGAAGGCCGGCGGAGGCGAACTTCCCCGACTCCGATCTCGCTCCTCAGACGGTGGATGGGCTCCAAAATGGAGCAGCAGGCTCCTGGAAGGTCCTTCTATGGACTGGATGGCTCGGATTCGCCGGAGGAGCGTCGAGGTACTGGCGCGAAGGCGGCGGAGCTTTGCGCTCCAGATATCTCCGGCGAGGAATCAAAATGGCCCTCCAGGTGCTTTCAAGGGTCTTTGACCTGCAAAAAGTTGTGAGAAGGCCCAGGGCAAATTGCCTGGGCTTCGCGGAGGCGTAGGGACGGTCGGAGGTGATCGGTGGAAGGCGAAGGAACGACAGCCGGAGGTGCACTCCGGCGATGAACGATGGGGAGCGAATCAAACGCCGAAACTCGGATTTTTTTGGGGTTTTCGATACGGAAGCTAAGGGAAATGAAAGGGAACGAAAAGAAAAGGGAAAAGGGCAAACCTCGAAGGCTGAGGACCTGAGGTGGTGGAACCTCGACGCCGGTGGTCGGCGGAGGTGGCGGAGCCGCTAAGAGCCTCCTCGACTCGCCTGAAGGTGTGGATGCGGAGCTGTCACCTCCGGCTACACAAAAAGCGCTACAGGGAGGAGGATTAAAGGCTAAGGAGGGTTCAAACTTGGGCTCGAAGGCGGCGGGTGGTTTTAGTAGGAGGCGATGGCGTCTTCTTCAAGCGAGCTCCACGCGCGCATCATGAAGATATGGCTGGATCCGAAGATATGGCGTGGGAGAGTGGATATCAGGGATGAACTTCCGAGAAGGAATCAAGGCGTGAGGACAAGCGGATCGAGCGCGAGAATTTCTTGAAAATGGGGCAAAATCGCGGGCGTCAGAGGTGGCAGACTTTGGTCGAGGAGTTGACCGGGGTCAACTCTAGACCGCGCCTGGTTGGTCCACGTGGACCAACCAGGAAACTCAGAGTAGAAATTATTTGAAAAATCAAAATAAAATAGTAAATGAATTTATTGATTTTAGGTTATAAAATAAAAAAATGTTTATTATTTTATGAAGAATTTTTCTGTGATTTTTATTTATTTTTATGAGACGTATTTTTACAAGTTTGTATTTGTACCCTTTATTGTGTATATATCTATATATTTTGGTGTTATATTTTTATTTAGGTATTTTTAGTATTATTATTTTTATTCATGATTTTATAAAATTATAAAATACTTTTATGTATACAAATATATTTTTATTTTATTTTTCTGATTTATTTTGTATAATAAAATAAAATAAAATAAAATGGTATAATGTATAGGTATGGGTATAGGCAGTATTTGATATATACAAGTATTTTTATTTGGATTTCTTTTGTATTTTTATTTTGATTTTAATGTAAATAATTTTTATAAGTAATATTTACAACATTATAAAAATATAAAATTGTAAAAATAATAAATAAATAATAAATTGAATATTTTAATCGGTACAATGTACAATGTAGGTCCAAAACTCAACTTTCAAACCGTAACTCCGCCAAATGCGAAACCACCGCCATTAATTAGCTTATTTTCTTCTATATACAATTAAAGGTGAGTACGCTGCATTTGGAGTTGTCGTTTGTGAGATACGGGTCTGGGAAGTTGGGATTCTGGAATTTTATTCAGACCATAACTTTTTATCTGTACATTATTTTTCTGTGAAATCAATTTTGTACTTTTCTATATAAAATTATCTACAACTTTCATGTACAAAGTTTCTTTATTTGATGTGTAAAAAGTGGAACCAAAAATAGCTCCCAAAAATGAATAAAGAATGAATAGAATGTATAGGTATTTGTAATGTGGTTCTGACCTTATCTCCCCCTACTTTATTCCTTGTCGACCTATTCATCAAGATGCCTAGGTCTCGGGGTTTCGGGTCATAAAATATTTACAATATTTTATTCTTTTTCTTTTCTTTATTTATTCTATAATTTTGGCCTTAATTACAGTAATTTATACACTGTTTAGATGCACATGCATGAATGCTAAGATGATGATTTTAATGCTATTTACAGGCATTTGCTAGGGTTTTTGGTGCCAAAATGATAGAATAAAGATGATGAAATGTGGATTCATCAGGGGGCAGCCCCATTTTTTCCTTCATATATATACACACACACACACACACACACACACATATCACTTGAATATTCCATTCGAATTTCATCAAAAAACAGAGACTCCCATACTCTCCATCTAGAACAAGTGATTTTAATGGTCTAAACATTGTTGTAATCGACATGTTCTGGATTGAGGGCATATGAGTCTACGTTTCTGACGAAATTTGAATGGCATATATGAGGGATACATAGATGAATATACATGGTGATATTTTTGAAGAAAAATATAAAAAAATTCCGAAAATGAGGCGGGGACAACCCCATTGAACCATGTGTGTGTTGTATATAAAAATTCCAAAAATGAGGAGCTTGTGCCAAGGTGCATGAAACTTTACATGCACCGGTACCACAAACGTACATTCTTTTGAAACAAAACTTTGGAGAATTTACTTAGAATTATTAGTAGAATACATATTTCAGATTTCATGCTAACACGCCCATCTGAAACGATTAAGTTTCAACAATTCTGAAATCGTTAACATTTTGATGTCTTGATGGATGGGTTAGAAGTCTCGAATTAAGTTGAATTTTGAATGACATCATAGTAATATATGGTGATTTAAATCCCGCATAATTTCATTTTAAACAAAAATTAAAAATAGGCATTTGTGGCATTGGTGCATGTAAAGTTACATGCACCTTGGTGCAAGCTCCCCAACCTCATATATGTATAAATATAAGATCGATCTTGTAAGAGCCAAAAACTATGAAAGGATGAGTAAGGATGAGCATGGGTCGGGCCTGCATCTTTGGCCCAAGCTCGGCCCATAAATAATTCGGGCTCGAGCTGGGCCGGGCTATACGGGCTGGGCCGGCCCAGCCCAATGCTCATCCCTAAGGATGAGAGCAATGATTATGGACCACGAGGTTCTATCGTCATAATCAAGGTTGATTAGAGGAGAAGAGAAATGAAGATAATCTAATGGTACAAGCTCACTGCTCTCATGCTCTCACAAGATCAACACTACTATATGTATGTATGTATGTATGTATGTATGTATGTATGTATGTATGTATGTATGAGAAGGAGTATGCTCCTTGGGTGTAACCAGCTTACATGCTCCCACCTCTTTTCCCCTGTTTTTTTTTTATTTTTCTGAAATGAAACCTATTGAAATTTAGATTACAATATATCACCATGGTGTCGTTTAAAATTCGACTTAATTCGAAACTTCTATCCCCTCTATCAAGACTGTCAAATTTTAGCGATCTTAGAATTGCTAAAATTGACCCCCTTCAGATGGAGGGCATAGGAGTCTCTGTTTTTGACGAATTTGGAATGGCATGTTAAGGGGAGTAGTGATGAAGATATATATTTTATTTTAGAAAATAGAGGGAAAATATAGGTGGGAGTATCCAGTTAGCTACACCCAAGGTGTAGCCTCATTTAACTCTATCTGTGTGTGCGCGTGCGTGCGTGGACGCATGTCGGCACATTGTGCGCGCATGCACGTGCGCGGGTGTGTGTATGCGTGTGCGTGCATGCGTGTGCGTGTGCGTGTGTGCGCGCGCGTGCATGTGTGTATGGGAAAAGGGAGTATGCTCCCTGGGTGTAGCTCCAACCCCTTTTCCCCTATATTTTTTTCTTATTTTTTTAAATGAAACCTATTGGAATTTAGATCGCAATATGCCGTCAAGGTGTCATTAAAAATTCGACTTGATTCGAGACTTGTATCCCCTCCATCAAGACTGTCAAATTTTAACGATCTCATAAATGCTGGATTGGCCCTCTTCAGATAGAGGGCATAGGAGTCTATATTTTTGACGAAATTAGAATGACGTTTTAGAGGGATATACTGATGAATATACATATTTTCATTTTCCAAAAAATTACAAAAAATGGGAGAAAATGGGGGTGGGAGTAGCCGATTGACTACACCCAGGGTGTAGCCTTCTTTAACCCTATATATAGGATAAAATGGAGTTGCCCCCTTGGTGGTAGCTAACTTGGCTCCCCCACGTGACTTTGCCCATTTTTTATTTTTTTTTGAAAATTTTTCCTTGGATTTTCATCAATATATCCCTATATTATGTCATTTAAATTTCGTGTGAAATTGATATCCTAAAGCCTCCATCCAAAAGGGTCGTTTTTAGCAATTTTGTTACCATTAAAAAATGACTGTCTCGATGAAGGTCGTAGGAGTCTTTGTTTCACACGAAATTTGAATAGCATAATATAGGGATATAGCGATGAATATTCACGGAAAAATTTTCAAAAAAATAAAAAATGGGGGAAATTACGCAGGGGGAGCAAACTTGGCTCCCCCGCGTTATTTCGCCCATTTTTTTATTTTTTTTGAAAATTTCTTCCACGGATTTTCATCAATATATCCCTATATTATGTCATTCAAATTTCGCGTGAAATAAAGACTCCTACGTCCTCCATCCAGAAGGGTCGTTTTTAGCAATTCTGTTATCGTTAAAAAATGACTGTTTGGATGGAGGCCGTAGGAGTCTTTGTTTCGCACGGAATTTGAATAGTATATATGGGGAGAAGGGAGTATGATCCCTGGGTGTAGATAACTTACATGCTCAAACCCTTTATATATTTTATTTTTTTGAAATGAAATTTATTGGAATTAGATCACAATGTGTCATCGGTGTCATTAAAAATTTGACTTGATTCAAGATTTCTATCCCCTCCATTAAGACTGTCAATTTTAACGGTTTCAGAATTGTTGAAATTAACCGTCTTCAGATGGAGGGCATAAGAGTCTCTGTTTCGGACGAAATTGGAATGACGTATTAGGGGGATATAGTGATAAATATATACATATATAGATATATTTTTATTTTCCAGAAAAATAACAAAATAAAGGGAAAATGAGGGTGGGATTAGCCAATTGGCTACACTCAAGGTGTAGCCTCCGTTAACCCATATATATATATATATATATATATAGGTAAATGGGGCTGCCCCCAGGGAGTAGCTAACTTGGCTACTCCCACCCCTATTTTCCCTCATTTTTTTATTTTTTTGGAAAATAAAAATTTGTATATTCATCATTATATCCCTCTCACATTCTATTAAAATTTCGTCAGAAACAGAGACTCCTACTGCCTCCATCCAAACATGGTCGATTTAAAAAATCCTGCGACCGTTAAAAAAATGACGTCTGGATGGAGGGCTTAGGAGCCTCTGTTTTTGACGAAATTTTGATAGAATGTGAGAGGTACATAATGATGAATATACAAATTTTTATTTTCTAAAAAAATAAAAAAATGAGGGAAAAATAGGGGTGGGAGTAGCCAAGTTGGCTACTCCCTGGGGGCAGCCTCATTTTACCCATATATATATATATATATATATATATATATATATATATATATATAATGGGACTGCCCCTTGGGGAGGCTGCTACCTGTAGCAGCCAACGTGGCTGCTACATGTGGCAGTTTCCCCAATTTTTTTTATTTTTTTAAAAAATAAAACAATGAATATTCATTTATATATCCATCCTACATTCTATTAAAATTTCCTAAGAAATAGAGACTCCTACGCCCTCCATCTAGAATAGGTCGATTACAACAAATTTCATACCATTAAAATTACATGTTCTAGATGGAGGGCATATGAGTCTCTGTTTCTTACAAATTTGTGTAGAATGTAGGAGGGATATATATATATATATATATATGAATATTCAGGGTTTTATTTTGAAAAATAATAGGGAAACTGCCACATGTAGCAGCTACGTTGGCTGCTACATGTAGCAGCCTCTCTTTTATGTGTGTGTATATATAAACTTCAAATGAGGTAGGGTCTCACCAATATTGTGGTAAACCCTCCCTCTCGTCTGTTTATCTTCAATCATGTAGCTGCAACTAATGCTCTTTTAATTTAATTGTTTTAATGCTAAAAAAGCTTTTTCTGGTCGTTTTGTACACTTTAAAAATAGAATGTGACAACCATCAATTTCATTCCATAATTGAATATCTAATTCATATTTCTATTCGTGCAAGCAATGGAGAGGGCGGCGTGGGAGGTCGTGGCCGCGCAAAACGACGACGACATGCATGCAGAAGAGCGGCAACAATGATGGAAAGGCGCACAAGCAGGTCGTTGTGGTGGCACATCATGGTGGACACGAGAAGGTAGACGTCGAAGAAGGTGACTTCAGTTTGTTTGATGATCCACCATGTGTTACGACGGTCTGGGAAGGAGGTCTTATGGCTGCACACGACCTCGACGATGAAGGAGCACGATGACGATCAACGGCTACTAATCTTCCGCCTTTGTGATCTCAAGGCTAATCGTCCGATCATATCTCACTATTATTTTAATGTTAAAATTGTTTTTACAAATATCAGTTTTGTGTTTACAAAACTCGTATTGTTTTTTACAAATGCCAGGATATTTTTTTACAAATGCTAGACTATTTTTACATGGTATCCTTTCTTTTATCAATTACTAACTGCTTATTTTTTCTTGCAGAATACTATACAAAAACTACAAAGAGAACATGCTTTTTTTAGAAAAGATTTGCAAATATTACAATTATGATATGTTAGATACAAACTTTCACAAAGAGAACGGGAAAACTACATTAGAAAGCCACTAATGGACCGCGAACATAAAATTAACTAAGATATTAAAAACGATTATCATATTTACAAAATACCAACAAAATTTACAAAAAAAATAATTACATTTACATAGATACTTTTTATTCCATTGATTATGACTCCAACTTTGAATATTAAAAAGTGGGTATGCATAATTACAAAGCTACATATAAAATTTACAAATATAATGTTAGTTTTACAACCAGTGCTTTCATTTCGCAATTAATGTCATTATTGTAGAGAAAAAATGGATATCGATAAAAAAGAATGGACGAAAAATACCAAATCCGCGCGGGACTAAAATAGTAAACTTTAAGGATATTATGAAATTCAAATTATATGAGAAATGGAATGACTAAAAATGCCCTTTTGGGTAAGATACAGTTGGATTGAGATCGAATGGATCACATCGATGGCTCACCACAAGATCTGTGAGATTCCACCTCATTTGTGAGAGCCAAAAATTGTGAGAGCAGCGAGTCTGGACCATTAGATTCTGCTAATCATACATATTGGTTGATTGGAGGAGAGAGATGAGCAAGGTCTAATGATCCAGACTCACTGCTCTCATGCTCTCACAGTTTTTGGTTCTCACATGATCAACCTCCCCCCCACACACACCCACACCACACGCACATACACACGCACACACACACACACAGACACAAATCATGAGATAGAAGAGAAAATCTAGTAGTCCAGAATTACCTCTCCCATGCTTTCACAGTTTTTTGCTCTCACAAGATCACTCTTATATATCCTAATCCATGGATTAGGTAACTTACCTACTCAATTTTCTTTTTTCTAATTTTTTATTTTTTTTGAAAAATACTTCCTTGGATTTTCATAACTATATCCATCTAATATGTCATTCAAATTTCATCAAAAACAAAGACTCCTATGTCCTCCATCCTGAACAGGTAAATTACAGCAAATCTAAGACCGTCAAATTACAAAGACTCCTACATAGGGTTGATCCTGTGAGAGACTAAACCTGTGAGAGCACGGGAGCAATGATTTTGGACCACTAAATTCTGTCTTCTCTCTCCTGGTTGAATATAGTGATCCAAAATCACTGCTCTCATGCTCTCATAGGTTTTGTCTCTCACAGGATCAACCCCTCTTTCTCTCTCTCTCTCTCTCTCTCTCTATATATATATATATATATATATATATATATATATATATGATGATCGATCCCATGAGAGCTAGAAACTGTAAGAGCAGTGAGTATAGACCACTAGATTCTGTCTTCTCTCTTCTGATTTATAGAGAAGGAGAGAGATGAGTAGAATCTACTGGTCTAAAATCATTGCTCTCACAGTTTTTGCCTCTCACAGGATCAACCATATATATATACATACATACGTATACATATGTGTGTGTACACACACACACACAGGGGGTCTATCCTTTGAGATGGAATTTTGTTAGATGAGTAATCTCAACTGCTCATTTTATTATCATTCACGGCATGAAATCTGAGAGGATTTAAATCACCACGGTATCATATAGAATTAAACTAATCCGAGACTTCTATCTCCTCCATCAAGATTGCCAAATTTTAACGATCTCATAATTGTTGAAATTGACCCCCTCTAGATGGAAATGATAGGGGTGTTTTTTTCACAAAATATGAAACACACATTCCACTCATTATTGTATGTAAATCCCCCAAGTTTCATGACGTGAATGATGGTAAAATGAACGATTGAGATTTCCCAACTCACCATCTCATAAAAAGCTCATCTCACAGGATCGACCCTCTCTCTATATATACATATATATGGGGATGATCCTGTGACAATAAAAAACGGTTAAAGCATGAGAGCAGTAAATCTGGACCACTAGGTTCTGCTCACCTCTCTGCTCCTCCGATCAATCAGAAGAGAAATGACAGAATCCGGTGGTCCAAAATCATTGCTCTCATGCTCTCAGAGGATCAACCCTCCCTCTCTCTCTATCTCTCTCTCTCTCTCTATATATATATATATATGGATAAAATAGGGTTGCCCCTTTGGGGGTAGCTAACTTGACTCCTTCTGCATTATTTATCCCCTTTTTTATTTTTTTGGAAAATTTCTTTCGTGAATTTTCATCAATATATCCCTATATCATCTCATTCAAATTTCACGCAAAACAGAGACTCGTATGGCCTCCATCTAGAAGGGTCATTTTTAGCAATTCTTTTACTATTAAAAAATGACTATCTGGATGGAGGCCGTAGGAGTCTCTGTTTTGCACGAAATTTGAGTAGCATAATATAGAAAAATAGTGATGAATATTCACAGAAACAAATTTCAAAAAAAAATAAATAATGGACGAAATTACGCGGAGGGAGCCAAGTTAGCTCCCCCTAAGGGGCAGCCCCATTGAACTCTATATATATAGGGCAAACTTCAGATAAGACTGTCCTTTCCTGGATGCGTAGAAAGCCCACCATCTTTTCCATCCATAATCAATCTGATGACTATTATTAATGGCTCACTATCTATATTTTTTAAATGTTGAAAAATTCGTTATGATCATTTTGAATATTCTATATTTAGAATGCAACAAATATCTTCCCAATAATCTCTCTCCTCTCTCTCTTTCTCTCGATGATGACATCGAGGAGGAGGTTGATGCACGTCAGTAATGGCGTGTAATGGCGATGGAGGGAGAGCATTGGGCGGTGGATGTGGCGTGCTTCTCTACAGTGGCCGGTGATGACGTGCTGCTCTGTGGACCTATGATGGTTGTTTCCCGTGAAGGTATGCTATTTCTTTGTCCTTCAGTTCTGGAGATAAAAGATGGGTTCTCTAATGTTGTTTACTTGCAGGCAATGGAGGTGGCGTTCCGTGGAAGCTGTTGCTGCACGTGGAGGAGGTGGATCATGGAGGAGAAAGTTAAAGGAGAGTGCGAATGGAGGAGAAGTATGCAGGTGGAAGAGCGGTGTCGGCAGAGGATGGTGTAGGTGGAGGAGGTGGATCATGGAGGAGAAGGGCGGAGGAGGGTACGGGTGGAGGAGGAACGCGAGCGAATGTGGACACAACCAGTTTTTACAATCTGTGATCGTTTTTACAATCTTCGATCTTTTTTTTACAAATCGCAAATTGGTTTTACAATCTCATTTTTTTACATTTACTATATCTTTTATAAATTTCTAACAATGTCCGATCTTTTTTTACCATCTCAGGTATTTTATTTACAATATCAGATCATTTCTTACTAATCTCAAATCATTTTTACAATATTAGGTTTTTTTATATTGATCATTACTCTGGTCAATTTTTAACAATCTTAGAATATTTTTTTACAATCTCAGATCGTTTTTTACAGTATCAAATTATTTATTTCATATCCAAATTGTTTTTGCAATTTTAGATTATCTTTGTACATTTATTGTTTCTTTATATTTCTAACCATTTATTTTGTTACAGAACACAATATATTTTTTACAAAGCTCAAATTTTTTTACATTTTTCTCTTTCTATTTAATAATTGTTGAACTGCTAACTATCTATTTTTTTTGAAGACCTCCAAACGAATATTACAAACAAGTGTGAAGTTTTACATAGGCATTATCTAAATTACAAGTACACCAATAAACACATTACTAACTTTGATTTTATTTTACAAAGCAGGTTACAATCTTACAATGACAATGAGTATTTTACAAAGAGTTCCGTCATTCTGTATAGCGCGAATACCATGTTAGCGAAATCTCATCGCATAAATAACAACAAAAAATATCAATTCAGAAGGACTAAAAATGGAAAATAAAAGGATAAATGAAATTCAAAATGAAAATTCATGGACTAAAATGCTCTTTCAGATAAAAAACCGTTAGATTGAGATCTAACAGATGAGATGGTTGACTTACAATACTTCCAGGAAAGGTCCATTTCATTTGAAGGGCTCCATATATATATATATATATATATAGAGAGAGAGAGAGAGAGAGGAGTGATCCTATGAGAGTAAAAAATTGTGAGAGCATGAGAGGGGTGATTCTGGACCACATGATTCACCCAGGAGAGAGAAGACCAGGAGAGAGAAAACAGAATCATGTGGTCCAGAATCATTCTTCTCATACTCTCACAACTTTTTGCTCTCATAGGATCACTCCTCTCTCTCTCTCTCTATATATATATATGAGGAAAATGGGACTGCCCCCTAGGGCGAGCTAACTTAGCTCCCCCGCCCTATTTTCTTCTTTTTTATTTTTTTGAATTTTTTCCGTGAATATTCATCACTATATCCCTATATAATATCATAAAAATTTCGTGTGAAACAGAGACTCCTACGGCCTCCATCCAGACAGTCATTTTTTTAACGGTAACAGGATTTTTTAAATCGACCTCGTTTGGATGGAGGTTGTAGAAGTCTCTGTTTCGCATGAAATTTGAATGACATAATATATGAATTTAATAATGAATTTACATGGTTTTGGATTTCAAATAAAAAACAAAAAAATTATGTGAAAAAGGGGCGGGGGAGCTAAGTTAGCTCCCCCTAGGGGGCATACACATTTTACCCTATATATATAGGGTCATATGTGGCTGCCCCCTAGGGGCAGCCAACATGGCTGCCCCCACCTTATTTGGGCAAATTTTTTTATTTTTTTGAAAAATAACACCATGTACATTCATCCCTATATCCCTCCTATATACCATTCGAATTTCGTCAGAAACAGAGACTCCTACGGCCTCCATCCGGACAGTAATTTTTTAACGGTAACAGGATTTTTTTAAATCGATACCATCGAGATGGAGGCCGTAGGAGTCTTTGTTTCTGACGAAATTCGAATGGCATATAGGAGGGATATATGGATGAATATACATGGTTTTATTTTTCAAAAAAATAAAAAAATGCCGAAAAATGGGGCGGGGGCAGCCATGTTGGGGGCAGCCCCATTTTTTCCATATATATATATATATGGGTAAAATGGGGCTGCCCCCAGGGAGTAGCCAACTTGGCTACTCCCACCCCTATTTTTCTCTCATTTTTTTGTTTTTTTGGAAAATAAAAATTTGTATATTCATCATTATATCTCTCTCACATTCTATTAAAATTTCGTCAGAAACAGAGACTCCTAAGCCCTCCATCCAGACGTCATTTTTTTAACGGTCGCAGGATTTTTTCAATCGACCATGTTTGGATGGAGGCCGTAGGAGTCTCTGTTTCTGACGAAATTTTAATAGAATGTGAGAGGGATATAATTATGAATATACAAATTTTTATTTTCCAAAAAAATAAAAAAAATTGGGAAAAATAGGGGTGGGAGTAGCCAAGTTGGCTACTCCCTGGGGGCACCCCCATTTACCTCTCTCTCTCTCTCTCTCTCTATATATATATATATATATATATATATATATATATATGAGTAAAATGGGGATGCCCCCAGGGGGTAGCTAACTTAGCTACCCCCGCCTCATTTTCTTCAAATTTTTTATTTTTTTTTGAATTTTTTCCGTGAATATTCATCAATATATCCCTATATTATGTCATAAAAATTTCGTGTGAAACAGAGACTCCTACGGCCTCCATCCAGACAGTCATTTTTTAACGGTAACAGGATTTTTTAAATCGACCCCGTTTGGATGGAGGTCGTAGGAGTCTCTGTTTCACATGAAATTTGAATGACATATTATATGGATTTAATAATGAATTTACACGATTTTGGATTTCAAAAAAAATAAAAAAATATGTGAAAAAGGGGCGGGGGAGCTAAGTTAGCTCCCCCTAGGGGGCATACACATTTTACCCTATATATATATATATATATATATAGAGAGAGAGAGAGAGAGAGAGAGAGAGAGAGAGAGAGGTAAATGGGGCTGCCCTCAGGGAGTAGCCAACTTGGCTACTCCCACCCCTATTTTCCCCTCATTTTTTTTTATTTTTTTGGAAAATAAAAATTTGTATATTCATAATTATATCCCTCTCACATTCTATTAAAATTTCGTCAGAAACAGAGACTCCTAGAGCCTCCATCCAAACATGGTCGATTTAAAAAATACTGCGGCCCTTAAAAAAATGACGTCTGGATGGAGGGCTTAGGAGTTTCTATTTCTGACGAAATTTTAATAGAATGCGAGAGGGATATAATGATGAATATAAAAATTTTTATTTTCCAAAAAAATAAAAAAATGAGGGAAAAATAGGGGTAGGAGTAGCCAAGTTGGCTACTCCCAGGGGGCAGCCCCATTTTACCCATATATATATATATATATATATATATATATATATATATATATATGAGGAAAATGGGGCTGCCCCCAAGGGGGAGCTAACTTAGCTCCCCCCGCCTTATTTTCTTCAAATTTTTTTATTTTTTTCGAAAATTCTTTCCGTGAATATTCATCACTATATCCCTGTATTATGTTATAAAAATTTCGTGTCAAACAGAGACTCCTACGGCCTCCATCCAGACAGTCATTTTTTTAACGATAACAGGATTTTTTAAATCGACCCCGTTTGGATGGAGGTCGTACAAGTCTCTGTTTCGCATTAAATTTGAATGACATAATATAGGGATTTAATAATTAATTTACACGGTTTTAGATTTCAAAAAAAATAAAAAAAATTTGTGAAAAAAGGGCGGGGGGAGCTAAGTTAGCTCCCCCTAGGGGGCATACACACTTTACCCTATATATATATATATATATATATATATATATATATATAGGGGGCCTTTCATATGAGACGTGGTCCTTCCATCCCAATGGAAGGCCAACGATCTGGGCCATCAGATTCAAATCCAACGGCGCCTTCAATTGTGTTGCCCAAAAGGGCATTTTGGTCATCAACTTTTGAATTAAATATGCACGCCAATTAATATTTTGAAATACTAAATTTAGATAGCTTTATTTTTGATAGTTTTCGCAATACCAAATTTAAAAAAATGCCTAGTTTGTTCTGGGCGACATTAGGTGGGGAAATGTTTGTATCCTATTGTGCTGTTTTGTAGATTCCGCGGTTCTTTTTGTATGAAGTATATGTTTTTTGTATTTACTGTGTTTCCTTCAAAATTAATCAACCATTTGGAAATTTTGTATGGTTTTTTGTAGAATACAATTCATATTAGCAATTAATGTATGGTTATTTGTAATGGTTGTATGGTCCTTTGTAGAATAACATTTTTGTGGTTCTTTTTAAAAATGCAGTAGTCATTCGCGCTCAATAGATGAGTAAAATATAATCGAAATATGTATAATACACATTCAAAATGTATAATGCACACCCAAAATGTGCAATACATGTCAAATATACAATATGCACTTCTTTACAGCAGTATCCGTCGCAGACCTCCATCCGCTGGAGCAGCAACTCATTCCACCCGCCGACCAAGCTTCATCGTCGTCTCCATAGCCACCGATGTGCTCTGCCGCTTGGAGTTCGCGGAGCCCCTTCACCCCGACACCATCCGCGACTTGCTACAGCAAGGGGCGGTTGCCTCCATTGCTTGTGACGGAAGACAAGGAGGCGACGCACCCCTCGCCTTCTCCCACGTGCCCCGACCTCCGATGGCTACTCACGCGCGCAGCAGTCTTCCGCCATATAGATCATCATCTACATCCGCCTGAGGGACGACCTCCGTCCGCGCGGAGGAGAAGACCTTCATCGCACAGCCGGCGAGTTCGTCAGCCGCAGACCAGTCAGCACGGAGGTCAAGCCACGGCTGAAGGACGCCGGTCCCTTTTGCTTCTTGATCACCTCCACGGCCTTGTAGCCATCGCAAACCGGTAGATCAGGCCATGAGTCTTCCCATCTGCACATAACAAAATGCACGGATTGTATATATCGAGAAAATAAATACATGCATGCATAATTTAACATGCGTACTCAAGTAAAAAGCAAATTAATAATTAATGACAACATTCGATTTCCACCTCAATGACGCCTGGAGAATCCGCCTCTCCACACGAAATCGCAAGCCGCTGCCCCCTGTGCTTAGAGAGGAAGAAAGGGGAGGCGGCACTAGAATGAATCAAAAAATTAGGGTTTCTAAATTTGAATAGGTAATTAAGGTGACGTTAATGGAGGATATAATTGAGTTATTTGCATACTATATTTAGATAATGTATAAAGACCAAAATGGGTTTTTGCTTATTTTATAAATAATATTAACATACCATTAATATCTACCATAGGATTAATTACGAATGGCTGAGATTGATGGCCTTCCTTATGGATGGAAGGACCATGTCTCATTTGAAAGATATCCTATATATATATATATATATATATATATATATATATTTTACATTCATCCCTATATCCCTCCTATATACCATTCGAATTTCGTCAGAAACAGAGACTCCTACGGCCTCCATCCGGACAATAATTTTTTAACAGTAACAGGATTTTTTTAAATCGATACCATCGAGATGGAGGCCGTAGGAGTCTCTGTTTCTGACGAAATTCGAATGGCATGTAGGAGGGATATATGGATGAATATACATGATTTTATTTTTCAAAAAAAATAAAAAAACACCGAAAAATGGGGCGGGGGCAGCCATGTTGGCTGCCCCCAGGGGGCAGCCCCATTTTTTCCTATATATATATATATATATATATATATATAGGGTCATATGTGGCTGCCCCCGAGGGGAAGCCAACATGGCCGCCCTCACCTTATTTTGCCAAAAATTGTTATTTTTTTGAAAAATAACACCATGTATATTCATCCATATATCCCTCCTATATACCATTCGAATTTCGTCAGAAACAGAGACTCCTACGGTCTCCATCCAGACAGTCATTTTTTAACGGTAAAAGGATTTTTTAAATCGACATCATCTCGATGGAGGCCGTAGGAGTCTCTATTTCTGACGAAATTCCAATGGCATATAGGAGGGATATAGGGATGAATATACACGGTGTTATTTTTAAAAAAAATAAAAAATTTTGAGGAAAAATGGGGCGGGGCAGCCCCATTTTTTCCATATATATATATATGGTAAAATGGGGCTGCTCCCAGGGAGTAGCCAACTTGGCTACTCCCACCCCTATTTTTCCCTCATTTTTTATTTTTTTTGGAAAATAAAAATTTGTATTCATCATTATATCCCTCCCACATTCTGTTAAAATTTTGTCAGAAACAGAGACTCTTAAGTCCTCCATCCAGCGTCATTTTTTTAATGGTCGCAGGATTTTTTAAATCAACCATGCTTGGAAGGAGGCCGTAGGAGTCTCTGTTTCTGACGAAATTTTAATAGAATGTGAGAGGGATATAATGATGAATATACAAATTTTTATTTTCCAAAAAAATAAAAAAATGAGGGAAAAATAGGGGTAGGAGTAGCCAAGTTGGCTACTCCCTGGGGGCAGCCCCATTTACCTCATATATATATATATATATATATATATATAGGGTAAAATGTGTATGCCCCCTAGGGGGAGCTAACTTAGCTCCCCCACCCTTTTTTCACAAATTTTTTTATTTTTTTGAAATCTAAAACCGTGTAAATTCATTATTAAATCCATATATTATGTCATTCAAATTTCATGCGAAACAGAGACTCGTACGACCTCCATCCAAACGTGGTTGATTTAAAAAATCCTGTTACCGTTAAAAAAATGACTGTCTGGATGGAGGCCGTAGGAGTCTCTGTTTCTCACGAAATTTTTATGACATAATATAGGGATATAGTGATGAATATTCACGGAAAAAAATTCAAAAAAATAAAAAAATTTGAAGAAAATAGGGTGGGGGGAGCTAAGTTAGCTCCCCCTAGGGGGCAGCCCCATTTTCCTCATATATATATATATATATATATATATAGAGGAAATATTTCAAATGAGGTGCACATTTCCTGGATGCATGGAAAGCCACGTCAATTTAAGCATTTATTCTATTTATTTTACACATTCTAACTCCATAAATTTAATATTAAATATTAATATAATATGTATATCATGAAAAATTTATGAAAATATTACTATATTTGACATTAAAAGTTTGTTACAATATGGATGATATATTTTACATAATTGTATAATTGTCAGTATTTTACAATATGTAGTTTAAATTTACAAAATTGTTACGTAATTTACAAATTTGATAGTGGCTTTCTGAATTTCAGGAAAGACCCACCTCATTAGAAGGGCCCCCCCTATATATATATATATATATATATATATATATATATATATATATATGAGAACGGGGAAGCTGCTCCGCGGAGCAGCCAAGCTGGCTACTGCGTGGGGCAGTTTCCCCCCCTTTTTTATTTTTTTGAATTTTTTTATGTTGATTCATATATATATCCCTCCTACATGTCATTCAAATTTCGTGAGAAACGGATACTCCTATGCCCTCCATCTAGAACAGGTACTTTACAGCAAATTTCAGGCCGTTAAATTTTACCTGTTCTAGATGGAGGGCATAGGAGTCTCCGTTTCTCACGAAATTTGAATGACATGTAGGAGGTATATATAGATGAATAAACATAATAAAAAATTTCAAAAAAAAAATAAAAAGGGGGGGGGGGCTGCCCCACACAGCAGCCAGCTTGGCTGCTCCGCGGAGCAGCTTCCCTTTGCACTATATATATATATATATATATGTATGTGTGTATATATATATATATAATGGGGCTGCCCCGCCCTTGTTTTTTCCGCATTTTTTTATTTTTTTTTGAAAAATTTCACCATGTATATTCATCCCTATATCCCTCCTACATGTCATTCAAATTTCGTCAGAAACAGAGACTCATATGGCCTCCATCGAGATGGTGTTGATTTAAAAAATCATGTTACCGTTAAAAAATGAATGTCTGGATGGAGGCCGTACGAGTCTCTGTTTCTGACGAAATTTGAATGGCGTGTATGAGGGATATAGGGATGAATATACACGGTGAAATTTTTCAAAAAAAATGCGGAAAAAATAAGGGCGGGGCAACCAACATGGCTGCCCGCAAGGGGCAGCCACATCAAACCCTATATATATATATATATATAGGAAAAAATGGGGCTGCCCCCGCCCCATTTTTCGGCCTCTTTTTTATTTTTTTTTTGAAAAATAAAACCATGTATATTCATCCATATATCCCTCCTATATGCCATTCGAATTTCGTCAGAAACAGAGACTCCTACGGCCTCCATCTCGATGATATCGATTTAAAAAAAATCCTTTTACCGTTAAAAAATTACTGTCCGGATGGAGGCCGTAGGAGTCTCTGTTTCTGACGAAATTCGAATGATATATAGGAGGAATATAGGGATGAATGTACATGGTGTTATTTTTCAAAAAAAATGAAAAAAATTGCCCAAATAAGGCGGGGGCAGCCATGTGGGCTGCCCCTAGGGGGCAACCACATATGACCCATATATATATATATATATATATATATATATATAGGATTTCTTTCAAATAGGACGCAGTCCTTCCATAGTTAAGGAAGGCCAGCCCCTTTTTTGTATAAAACATGATGACTTTGGTAGAATACATACACAGTTTTGTATTATAATGTGCAGTTTTAATGTTTGTATTATAATACGCAGTTTTGTATGCGGCTTCGTATTTATAACGTGCACCTATAATACGAACTGTATACGTATTCTACTAAAGTGCTCGTTTTTATACAAAAAACGGGCGGCCTTCCTTAACTATGGAAGGACTGCATCCTATTTGAAAGGACCCCTATATATATATATATATATAGGGAATATTTCAGATGAGGTGCACCTTTCTTGAGTATATGGAAAGCCATGCATCCTCACCGTTGGATTTTCATCAATAGTCATAGTTAAAACTGCCTAACTTTTCATAAAATCACACACGGTTTTCTATTTTTAGAATGCTTTAATATGTTCCAAAATTAATTTACTCGAAATTCTCGTTAATCATGCTATCCGTTACATGCTGGAAGCCATCTCTCTCTCTCTCTCTCTCTCTCTCTCTCTCTCTCTCTCTTTCCTGGGCCCACGACGCCCACTGGTCCATGGGCGGCCTCTCCTTCCTCCGCCGCCGCCTCCAAGGCCGTATCGAGGGCTCCGTCAAGCACCTCCGTGCTCAGCAGGAACGCTGCCACCGTCTCCTTCTCAATAACGAGAAGAAGATGGAGACCCTCCAAAACCATGAGGAGGAGCAGCCGGAAATCGCCAATTCAGAATCGTATTCAGATGAGGAAGAGGCTCCGACGCCGATCCCCGTCAGACCTGCAGGTCGGCCCTGCAGATCCGGGCGTACACAGAATCTGGTGGTGTATGAGGACGAAGAGGAGGATGTGTTGCCGGATCCGGCTGAGCAGCAGCAGAGGAAGAAGAGGTCGAGGAAGCTTGGAGACGAGTTCGATAGGGTTGCGGATGGCAGTTCTTTTCCGCTGCCGGTTGCAGTGGTGGCGTCAAAGGAGGTAAGGAAAGAGAAGGTGGTCGCACACATTATGAATTATTTTATAAATATAAAGACCTGCCCAGTAGTAATAATAATTAGATTCTTTTATGATCGAAAATTTATATCATTTAAAATTGTTCCTTTAAACAACCCAGAAAGCCTCTTTATATATAGAGAGAAGATGAGATTGCTAAAGCAAAACTAAGATAAGTAAAACCGTATCTTGACTGCTAAAAAGACTCGAAAGTTGAAGTAACAACATATCTCTATTAAGTTTTTAGAGATCTCCATCGATCTCAAATTTTTTTAATGAAAACAAAACATGCTCAAATTGAATGAAACGAAGGCCGGTAAAATCAGTTTGTACGCAAAATCCCAGACACAAAATCAGACAAGTCCTGCTCTTTTAATATGGGGATAGACATAGAAACTGGCAGAATGGTTGAAATATTACGCAATCGGTTTAGATGGGCGATCCGGTATTCACGAGTTATTCATTTTTAGCTGAATTTATTATGTAGAAAGAAGATGTGGTAATACTGCGAGATGGTACATGTATATTTCCTTCACGACCAGCTCTTGGACTCGGACTTGTGTCCGCATTGCTACTTCTCGTGGCCCAGATATTGATCAGCGCGTTCGCAGGATGCATTTATTGCAAGAAAAACACACCCTCGGGATCCAGATTTTGCGTAGGGGTGACTTGTTACGTGATTTCCTGGTAATATATCAACTATATGATTTTTTTACTGTACAACCATTAATTTCTTCCTATTTTCTGACCTTCCAGAGTCGCTGATTAGTGGCATCGATAATTTTGGATTCACTCTTTTGTTTGATTCTTAAATTTCTTTCTTAGTTTTTATTTGCTCGGTCTGAATGTTCTTTTTTTACTTTGAGTTGTTTCTGTTATCTTAACCTTTTTAGTCGCTGTTAGTATTCGCTCTGTTGTTGCTCAGTTCTCACGTACTGCATGTGGTTTTCGTCTGTTGATCGTATCTCACGGGCATTAGACTGTTTAAAAACTATCCATCGCAGTATTTATCTCTGGAGCGATCTGCCCATCCGGTCGGCGGTCGGACCATCTCTTCAGCTACTCATGGTCTTAAACAGCACTTGTTCTTTCATGCTTATTGTTTCTGTAGATTTTTGGTGATTTTTCTTCTAATTACACGATCAATTGATTATTATTCTAAAAAAGGTCCTGTTTTTACTGCTAGTAATGAACACATTTAGATTGAAGCACCGCTACTTAGTCATCATGGATGCGGATTTTAGTATAGAAACTGTGTTTGTTATGTTCAACATTCGATGCTGTAATTGCTCCAACTTATGTAAACAGTTTCCTACAGTTTCTAGCTCATCAAAATTTATTTTTTTGTTGAAATTCCGACATCCCCCCTTCCCCCACAAACACACATGCACACACACACACACCATACACAAAAGAGTCCGAAGGTATTGGCATATTCTCATCCAGTTTGTGTTATGCCAACTGTCCTAGCATGAGATGTTAGGTAATCGATCGTTTTGGTTGTGGCATCGTTATTTCCTTGAGTTTTTGCTGAAAGTAGTTGCTACTTTTGTACTTGAAACTTTCCTGGCTGCACCTGATTTGATTTTTGTTTATGTGCAGGCCTCTCCTAAGAGTAGGGAGTTTCTTGCATCATTCTGGAACAAGGTTCGTGTCTCATCTTTTTGCTGATTGTTTTTGTAATTGAACCGACGATTCTTAGTTGCTTATCTGAATCCTTAGATCTCAGTGGATGAGTCAAGGGAGCTTGTCTCACTTAAGGATTCGGCCTTGATGTTTGAGGAAATTGTCCATCCTTTGTGAAAATTTGTTTTCTTTGATTAATAAATGTTTCTTTTTGAATTCACTAGAATTCTTGACTCCCATCTCTTTTTCACATTTTACCTATCATATTTCCTAGTGTTGCACATATAAGCATTCACATATCTTATATGGTATGGCTTCCCTTATAACTTGTCACTTGAGAATCTGAGATAAACATCAAATTTAAACAGAACTCGTACATCCCATCATTCAGCAACTGATTAAAATTGCAATATAACTGATTAAAATTGCAATATAACTGACAACAAATACCTAGAGGAATTGATTTATTTAGTAATGTTTTGCAGTGTTTTGTATTGTGCCTTTTTATTTTGTAAATCTGAGTAGTTTAAAGTAAATACTCAGACACTCCTCAGTTTCAAATTCATATGCTCTTTTCGAGTTTGAGTTATTTTTGTAAACTTTACTTCGGATATTGAAATTTCTGAATATTGTGTTGTTATACATACATATTGTAAAATGGGAAGTTAGTTCGCAAGTTACTGGTAGAAATTGTAAAATAAATCACACTATTTGCCAGTAAGAAAGAATTTATATTGTATTCTTTTGCATTGTTTTGTATTGTATTCCTTTTTTTTGTAAATCACAGTAATTTTAAGTGACCCAACGACATTCTCAGTTTCAAATACGAAGGTATACGGTAAGTATAATCTATTTTAGGAATTTTTTCAGTAGTTAGTCGAATTAATTTTATAACTTTTTGAATTTTTAAAAATCGTAAAATATATGTTTTCAAATTTCACACGCTCAATCACCTAACCTTTACTTCGGATATTGAAATTTCTGAATATTGTGTTGTTATACATACATATTGTAAAATGGGAAGTTAGTTTGCAAGTTACTAGTAGAAATTGTAAAATAAATCACACTATTTGCCAGTATGAAAGAATTTATATTGTATTCTTTTGCATTGTTTTGTATTGTATTCCTTTTTTTTGTAAATCACAGTGACCTTAAGTTACCCAACGACATTCTCAGTTTCAAATACGAAGGTATACTGTAAGTATAATCTATTTTAGGAATTTTTTCAGTAGTTAGTCGAATTAATTTTATAACTTTTTGAATTTTTAAAATTTGTAAAATATATGTTTTCAAATTTCACACGCTCAATCACCTAACCTTTACTTCGGATATTGAAATTTCTGAATATTGTGTTGTTATACATACATATTGTAAATTGGGAAGTTAGTTCGCAAGTTACTGGTAGACATTGTAAAATAAATCACACTATTTACCAGTACAAAAGAATTTATATTGTATTCTTTTGCATTGTTTTGTATTGTATTCCTTTTTTTGTAAATCACAGTAACTTTAAGTGACCCAACGACATTCTCAGTTTCAAATACGAAGTTATACAGTAAGTATAATCAATTTTAGGAATTTTTTCAGTACTTAGTCGAATTAATTTTATAACTTTTTGAATTTTTAAAAATCATAAAATATATGTTTTCAAATTTCACACGCTCAATCACCTCCTTAATTTTAGGTAAGTAGTTAATTCTAATACCACTCTTAGCTTTTCTTTGGTGGTTTTAATCTCATCCATTAGATCCACATCATACGGTCTTTATGAGTGGCTTTCCATGATGCATGGAAAGGTGCACCTCATTGGAAGGGCCCTCTCTCTCTCTCTCTCTCTCTCTCTCTATATATATATATATATATATATATATATAGGAGTGATCCTATGAGAGCAAAAAATTGTGAGAGAATGAGAGGGATAATTCTGGACCACATGATTCTGTTTTCTCTCTCCTGGTCTTCTCTCTCCTGGGTGAATCATATGATCCAGAATCATCCCTCTCATGCTCTCACAACTTTTTGCTCTCATATGATCACTCCTCTCTCTCTCTTTCTCTCTCTCTCTCTCTCTCTATATCTATATATATATATATATATATATGTACGGGTAAAATGGGGCTGTCCCATGGGGTTGCTAACTTAGCTCCCTCTACCACATTTTCCTTATATTTTTTATTTTTTTTGAAAAATAAAAACTTGTAAATTCATGATTATATATTATGTCATTCAAATTTTGTGAGAAACAAAGACTCCTACGGCCTCCATCCAGATATGATCGATTTAAAAAATCCTACGATCATTAAAAAATGACTGTTTAGATGGAGGCCGTAGGAGTCTCTATTTCGTACGAAATTTGCATGGAATAATATAGGGATATAGTGATGAATATTTACGAAAGAAATTTTCAAAAAAATAAGGAAAATGGGGCGGAGGTAGCTAAGTTAGCTCCCCCTAAGGGGCAGCCCCATTTTTCCATATATATATAGATATATAGATGAGGAAAATGGGGCTGCCCCCTAGGGGGAGCTAACTTAGCTCCCCCCGCCCCATTTTCTTCAAATTTTTTATTTTTTTTTGAAATTTTTTCCGTGAATATTCATCACTATATCCCTATATTATGTCATAAAAATTTCGTGTGAAACAGAGACTCCTACGGCCTCCATCCAGACAGTCATTTTTTTAACGGTAACATGATTTTTTAAATCGACCCCGTTTGGATGAAGGTCATAGGAGTCTCGGTTTCGTATGAAATTTAACATAATATAGAGATTTAATAATGAATTTACACGGTTTTAGATTTCAAAAAAAATAAAAAATTTTTGGGAAAAAGGGGCGGGGGGAGCTAAGTTAGCTCCCCCTAGGGGGCATACACATTTTACCCTATATAGATATATAGATATATAGATATATATATATATGAGGTAAATGGGGATGCTCCCTGGGAGTAGCCAACGGGCTGCTCCCACCCCCATTTTCCCCCAAACTTTTTTATTTTTTGAAAAATAAAAAATTGTATATTCATCACTATATCCTCTAACATTCTATTAAAATTTCATCAGAAACAAAGACTCTTACAGCCTCCATCGAAACATGGTCGATTTAAAAAATCTTGCAACCGTTAAAAAATATCGTCTAGATGGAGGGCTTAGGAGTCTTTATTTCTGACGAGATTTTAATACAATGTTAGACGGATATAGTGATGAATATATAAATTTTTATTTTCCAAAAAAAATAAAAAAAAATGGGAGAAAAATATGGGTGAGAGCAGCCCTGTTGGTACTCCCAGGGAGTATATTCCTTTTTCCCTATATATATATATATATATATATATATATATATATATTGGGGAGCTTGCACCAAGATGTATGTAACTTTACATGCACCGGTATCATAAACATCTATTTTTCTAAAACGAAACCTTGGTGGTCTATAAGAACTAATAGAGAAAGAAATACACGTTTTAAATTCGTGTAAAACATACATCACAAACAGAACCCGAAAACTAAATGCTATCGTTTTGAGATGATGGGATTAGCATGCCAAGTTAGGGAGAGGCCACTCAATGAGCATCTCCAAGTATCGTATTGAATGGACGAATAAGGATCTACAACAACATAACTTCAACAACCTGTGAATTGGGTTGTAAAAGAATTTGCCGAATGGATAGTTCCAGTCCGGGGGAATTATCCCTAATTACAAAACATTCAATACTTGTGCTGTCGCTCGAGCAAAAGAAAGCTCGGAGCGAATATTGCTTCCAACTCGACTCATGGGATGCCACAGAAATATGCCATGGCACTTAGATCCATAACACTGTCCTGCGTCTTAAATCTGTGCTTCCTAACTGCCTCTTATTATGGCATCACTAGAACATGATTAACTACTTAATGGGATATTTTTTTTGAGAACGAACAAATCTAGCAGAAAAATCACGCCACAGCTGCTGGCGATGCCTCGCTTCAGAGTGCTGATCCGAATCTCAAACCTTGCATGCCTGAGATGCGAGCTTTCAGCTACATTAGTAATCTCAAGATCCCAGATGCAAAATAGAGTAGAGGAACCAATCTCAAAGTAAAGAACCCCACCATTCAAGGGTTCGATTAATAGTTGATTCTACAAAGACATCTGGATAACAATTCGGATGCAGACACGAGATCAATGTACAACAAAATAGGCATTCCAAAGGTCCCCAGGGGAACATTGTAGCAAACAAGGATTCTCCTGTAAGGAATGTCGCGTCTGCCCGTTACAAACATGGTCAATATTAGGGGAAAATCGATCACATCTCATGCCACTCCCTCAGAATTACCACTCGTCTACAACTTAGCTGCAATTAGAAGCAATCGGATATCAATGAGACGACAATGTAGTACCTGTTCGTTTAACTATAGCTCGTGCAATATCCTCCTCATGGAACGTACATGGAAATATGTGATAATACTCGAAAAGCTGTACAAGCTCAATTGCTTGAACAATTTGCGTGTGGTTTAATGAACTTTTCTCTTATACAAAATCCATTTCCTAGCTTTGTTTCCATATGCACCTTCCATTCTTTCAAAACCTCGTCGCAGTCTCATATAAGAGAATGTGATACCTCTCTCAATGTGGCATTCATACTTCTCATACAAAACAGGGACAGTAAGACCAAGAGCAATGCCTTCATGGAAGAAAACGAATATCAGATCTAGTTCAAATTGTCTTAGAAGATGTTATACATGCACTTTTTCACTGGTGTAATGCAGACACAATTCAGTTTTTCGCGATTATTTACAAGCTCCTTTGTTCATAAGATTGTTCGTTGATATTATCTTATTAACCATTCAATATTTTCCTTTTTAGCATTCTGCACACAAATCTATCTGGCACTCATCATTTAGAGAATCTGTTTGATTTGCTAGTCTGAACCTACTTTTTAAGTTTTTAACTTTTATTTTTTGTTCTGTCTGCAATAGTTTCTGATAAAGAAAAGCCAATTCAAAAAACTGCCGGTTTGTGAAAAACGATCTAAGCACACATATAACTACAAGCAATTCAGGGATAACACACGATTTACATGGAAAAATCCCACTGATGTAGTGGGGGAAGCAAAGAGAATTTCCATTATGATAAAAACTAGAGTACACGATGTTGAGATATATATTTATTTCTCATTATCTTTCATGTATTTTTTGTTTCTTTTATCTCTATTATGTAATTTGCCATCTAGGATTTTCTCTTCTTTATATAACGGAGTTATATGCCTCTCATTGATTAATAAATTCATAACTCACTTTTCACATGGTATTAGAGTGACGGTTCTCGAGAGAAGTTCCACTATGCTCGACGCAATCCCACCCGCCGGCCACCTCCTTCCTCATGCGCCACCTATGCTGCCGCCAGAGCCCTTCGCACGCCCTCTTGGCCGCCACTGCCACCACCTGCAGTTGCTAGGCCTCTTATGGTCGTTGCTAGCTACCAGGGTTTACCCTAGGGTTGCCACTAGCCTCTTTGTCCTCCCTAGCAACATCCAACAACCGCCACAAAGTCGAATTTTGGGTGGTTTTTTGTGATTTCAGATCTCTAGGATTTTCCATCCTGAAGAATCTCCAAAATTGATGGAAATGGTTGTAGCATAAGTCTGTACACATAACCGATTCACCATATGATTGTGTATACACAATCACATCAGTCTACATCCCTAGTTGAGTCATGTCTCGACTTCATCGTTATCATGTCAAAGAATAAGGTCGAAATTCCATCCTCTGGCACCTTCAAAGATATGGTACCCATCATAAAGATGGATGAAACCAATATCCTACATTGCCCCACTGTCAATACGATGTGGTATTGCCCCACTGTCAATGCGATGTGGTACATCCTCGCCACCATCTGCTTCAGGCAAGGAATGAGACAAAGATATTGTAGCTTCAGCATTAACATCTTCACAAACAAGCAGAATGGCCGTCCTCTTCATACCTTATACATGTATCTTAGGGACATGTTTGAGAAGCTTCACAGCTTCATGCCTCTGGCAGCATCTCCGAATCAACAGAAGGCATACAAGAACCACCATGGTTGTTGCCTTTTTGACGGCTCTTGATCTTGAGTATGATGATGTACGGTCCCAATTACTTATTGATGCTACCATACCTCCAATGGAGGAAGCATATCACAGATTTAACATGATTACATTTCCTTCTTCGGTCGTCGCTCAGACATCCTCAGCTATGATCGCATCCCGCAGTAGAGGAGGATCTTCAGGTAAGTCTGACATCGTTGCCTTAGCATCAATTAATACTTCAGGTGTGAGCCTATAGCCTTATTAGTTGTCACATGGTATATCACAAAGTGGATCATGGATTTAGGTGTTTCTCATCACCTATGTGGAGTCAAAGCCCATTTCACTTCATACAGCTCAGTTCATCATGGCAGATTTGTTTTTATTATTGATGGAACACATTCTCCCATTACAAGATGGGGGGAAATTCAATTGACACAATCCCCACACTTGTAGAATGTTCTTCATGCTACAGATTTTTCTATGAATTTATTATCGATTAGTCAAATCACCAAGGAATTGCATTGGCATCCCCTATTTGACTCCTCTTCTCTTGTGTTTCAGGATATACTCACGAGCAGGATGAATGGATGTGGTCCTGAGCAAGAGGGTCTCTACAGATTAGTCTAGTCTCCATACGATGGTGCTTCTTCCAGTCCCATTCGGTCAGCCTCCCCCTACATGTGGCATCTTAGGTTTGATCATATTCCTCTGCAAAAGATATGTATAGTTGTCCCTCGGATGCCCTCTCAGTCTACCTTTCAGTGAGATGCTTACCAACTTGGGAAGCATCACTGTTATAGTTTTCATGCCCGTCACGTAGTAGTAGTTCTTTATTTGAGTTGGTATATTATGATATTTGGGGTCTCCATCATGTCCCTGACCATCCGGGGTACATGTTTTATCTTGTAGTTGTCGATGATTACTCTACGCTTTCATTGATTTAAAATTAAGTCTGACGCTGGGTATGCCATTCAATCTTTTATTTATGAATTAAAGAATATTTTTCTAGTGCAATTAAATATGTTTGTTCCGATAATGCCTTAGAGTTTTGTACTACTCAGCTATCCCAGATCTTCAGGTTCTTTGACATCATACGCTAGATTTCTTGTCCTTACACTTCTCAGCATTATAGTATTGCATAACACAAACATCATCATCTTCTTTATGTGACCATGACTCTTCTCATTCAGAGTCGTACTCCTCGCTCTTTTCGGGGAGATGCCTTTCTCACTACCTGTTATCTGGTCAACAGGATGTCGTCCTCCAAGTTAGACAAAAATATTCCTTTTTTATTGCATTTACTGATAGGGATCTTTTCTCCCTAACACCGTTATCTTTGGTTCAATTAATTTTGTTAATCATCTGACCCCTGATCTTCACAATCTCTCTCCCTGAGCTGTCAAGTGTCTTTGTGGTATATCCTAGACCCCAAAATAATACATATGCTTTGATCCCATTAGATGGAAGTACTACATTAGTGACGATGTCACTTTCTTTGAGTCGATCATGTATGTTACTCCTACATGTGAGAGGATGACACTGTCTGAGTATACGAGGAGGTTTACATACCCCTCCTCTTACGCCACCCCCAGCTCCTCCTATGGTACCTCCTATGCCACTACCACCACCTCCTCCTATTGCAATTCTTCCATGGTCGTACTTTTACACTTACAAGCAACAAACTATATCCCTGTTTATAGGCTTTCCCCGTCATCCAACACGCCACAAGTAAATTCTGAACACTTGGTTTCTACGGATGGCACTAGTGATTTATTTGTTCCGCAATACATTTTACAGGGTAAGCAACTCATATCTCTGGTAATAGATTTATTCAAAGGATCTGGATCGATACATTGCTATCAGTTGCAGAGGTGTGTGTGCTACATACCCTCTCGCTGCCCATGTTTCTTTGAGACGATTGTCTGCATATTTTAGGAGGTTTGGCGTGGGTTTCTCATCTGTGGAAATCCCACGAACATATCGACAAGTTATGAGAGACAATCAATGGCATCTTGCTATGGAGGAAGATATGACTCCCATGAGGCATGCATAGTTGGCTAAAATGGAAGTTTACAATTAAGTACCATGTAGATGACCATGCTTATCGCTACAAGACTGGGTTTGTGGCTCCTCGGTTCACCCCAAACCCATGGGATGGACTATCAGGACACGTTCTCTTTAGTGACTCACCATTCTATACTCTGATCCTCCTCTCAGTTGTTGTAGTACGAGACTGGTCCATGTCTCAGTTGGAAGTAAAAATGGCTTTTCTATATGGAGATTTGCAAGCTGAGGTATACATGCAACAACCATGGGATCAAATTTCGTCGAAATTCAACCGAATTTTGATCGAATTTTGATTTCGACAGGTGATCAAAATTCAACAGAAATCGTCTATATCAATTGAAATTTAGGGATCCCAGTTCAAAAACCAACCGACTGAAATTCCGATCGAAGTTCGACCGCAATTTAGTCGAAATTTGTTTCGATCGGATACCAAAATGGTGATCGAAATCAAAATTTGAGGCCTTAGCAGCAACAACCTAGTTCACTGTCGAGGGGAAGTTTCAGAAGGTATGTAGACTTCATAACGCTATCTATGGCCATAAGTAGAGTCCTGGAACATGGTGAGGTATGGTTCCCGAAGCTCTCGGACTTGTTAGAGAAAATGGTTTCATGAGATAGACCACCGATCATTCACTTTTTGTTCAAAGGTCTCAGACATGTATCGTTGTCATGTTGGTTTATGTTGACGATATCATTGTTATAGGATATGATGTATATGGCATTAATATGGCTAAGGAATTTCTTAGACAGTAATTTGTTACTAAGGATCTTAGCGAATTACGATACTCCCTAGGGCTTGAGTGTGCCGAGAACCAACAGGGCCTTGTTATGACCCAGAGGAAGTATATGACATATCTCCTTTCAGAGACATGCTTGGCAGATTGCAAACATGTCAACACTCCCATGGATGCTAGCATGAAGCTATATGATGATGATACAAAGGAAGCTGAGAACCAGAGATACACGGAGCACGTTGGGAAGCTCCTCTATATGACTATCAATAGGCCAGATATCTCATTTGTTGTGAGCAAAGTCAACCACTTTATGAAGCGACCAAGATATGTCCATATGGATGCATTTACATGTACCTGAGGTATCTAAAGTTTTCTCCAGGTACAAGATTATCTTTTTAGCATAGGGACATCCCTTGCCATCACATCTTATGTAAATACAAACTATGTTGGATGCCCCAAGGATAGGAAATCTACATCATAGGGAGTTCTTTGGTGTCATGGAAGAGCAAGAAGCAAACTGTGGTTTCCAGATCTTGTGCCAAGTCAGAGTACAGAGCTATGGTCCAAGGGCATACTGAGATGATGTGTATCTGATTCGTTCTGACAGACTTAGGTATCGACATGCCTCTTCCCATGCAGTTGCAATGTGATAACCATGCTGGCTTTTCATTGCCAACAACCTTGTCTTCCATGAGAGGACCAAGCACATTGAGATAGATTGTCATTACACTCGTAACATGATTTAGAAGGGATTTATCTCTATGACTCACGTTAACTAAGGGGAACAGACAACAGATGTATTCACCAAGGCTCCAGCAAGAGGATCATTCCAGAGATGTTCCAAGCTAAGCATGATTGGCACCTATGCTCTATCTTGAATGGAGGTGTTGAGAGATATATTTATCTCTCCTTATCTTTTATGTATTATTCTATTTCTTTATCTCTATTATGTAATTTGTCCTCTATGGTTTCTTCTATCTATACAAGAATGCCCAATGGTCCCCATTAACTAATTAACTTCTGACTTTCTTTTCACACATGTCCTACTTAATTATGGAAAAAGAATATTGTTGTTGTTGTTGTTTCTTTCCATACATATACAGAAAAATTCTTAAGGCAGTGCTCTTTCGAAACTAGACTCTTGAATTACCCACTCCGTACCCCATAATACATACATAGATATAGCGATTTTTTCTCCAATGAGCTATGAGCCCATTACTAAACTAATGAGCATGTGATCTACTTCATTCGATTTTGATCTGATGTTGGTACTTTAGCATCATTAAGAATTTTTGAATTCATCAATAGATGTTTTTCCTATTTTACTCCTTAAATATCAATATTGATTTCTCTTTGTTTCCTCGCATTATAATTGGAATGTGAGTACGCCTAATTAATCTCGTACGTCTTATGACCACCCAAAATAGGAAAAAAGTAGAGAAACAACATAAAGTTGTAAAATCAATCATTCATTTCAATGTAATGTTGTCATCCCTTTCAATTAAAAAAAGAAAGTTAATCTAATCATCTTGTGCATCATTTGAAATAAATATAACATGGAGTTGTAACTTTGATTCGTTTAGTATTAGATAACAACAAAAGATCGATAACCTAACTTTAACTTTATAATAATAACACATCATTAATCAGTGTTGTAAAAGTCACTCGACTGACCTGACTAGTAGGTCTAACTAATCTAGTCAGCGGGGTGATCGACATAATATTGATTAATTACGACTAGGCACACTAGTTGATCGATTTTTGCTTGGAGATACCACCTTTTTTTTACTTTTTTAAAAGAAAACTTATTATAATACGCTTAATAGTTTATTTAAATTCAATTACTTCTTTTATTTCATTATAAACATGTACAAGATCTATGTAAATATATGTATAAAAATGAATTTTATATTTAAAATAAAAAAATCAAAGTCGATTAAAGTTCGGCTAAATCCGATTAATCGTCCGACTGCCGATTAATCCTTAGTCAGTGATCCGACTGACAGAGTACCAACTTTTGCAACATTGTCATTAATAACAATATAGTAGTAAAAAGTAATACAATATCATTATTTTTTATTTGCTCAGCGGTAAATACACACCAATGGTTTGCCTCTATAATAATAACATAGTAGTAAATAGTAACATATTATTAATAATTTTGATTCATTCAGTAGTAAATAACAATACAACATCAATAATACAACATTGGTTAACAATAAGAGATTTACAATTTCGATTTATTATATTGTAAAATATATATACTGAGTAGTAAAAAATGAATATAAATGTAAAAAATGATTATGGAGATGTAAAAACTAAGAAATAATATCATTTAATAATATAAAATCGTAATACATATTACAAAAATCATCATATTTTTTCATACGAGTACATATTCAAGATCATCTTCAAATAACATGTTTCGTATTATTTATTTAAAAAAATTATGAATATGGAATAATAATATCACTAAATTTGTATAACCATTTAGTGGTTTTGTGTAATAAATGAACATGACGAATAAAAATGGATGTTCTAGATTACATGTTCATTAGTTTGCTAATGAGCTCAAAGCTCATGGGAAATGCTTTATATATGGGTGTACATGACAAATGGATCCTAATCGGATCTTAAAAATCCAACCACGAGGGTTCTTTCTGCTCTCACACTTAATCAAGTCGGACAAGATTCCTTTACAAAATGTATTCTGATCATAAATTAGTTGAGTCTTTAAGGCATATTCAAAAAATTTCCATCTTAACTTGAACTCCACCTAGAAAGTGGCAATGAAACTATATCTTCATCACACATGGCCTTACGCCCTAAAAGATCAACAATATTCACGAAGATCGGGAACTTGGATATTGGAACTAGCTTGGTCAACATGTCTATTGGATTGTTTGTAGTAGTAATCTTATTTATCTGAATGATGCCATCTATGACAACTTCTCTTATGAAGTTGCAGCGAACATCGATGCGCTTTATTCTTTCATGGTGCATATAGCTCTTTGTCATATGTATTGTACTCTTACTATCACAATGGACGATAACAACCTTCTGATGAGACTGAGTTCATTAAATATTCAGTTGCCTCCTTTTCTAGTATTTAATAAGGATCCTGATAAGGCGAAAGCATGAGAGCGGAGGGGAGAGAGTGTGGCTTGGGAGTTGTGGCTCCAGAGCCCTCGATGGGTCCGAGGTCCACCAACACCAAGGTGAGTGAGAGGAAGGGGTTGTATGAGAGTGTGAGGAGTAGGTTGTTGGAGCGACTGGGGATCTGCATGCTGATGACTCTCGAGTTGCACGTTGACATCTTATGTCGATGGCGAAGGGTTGCATTGAAGGCTCTATTGAGTTTCCATTGCGGTGAGCTGGACCATCTTTCGAAGACTTGCCTCGCTCCAGAACCCTTGTGTTTTCGATGCAATGCTCCCGGTCAACGACAAAAGGATTGCAAGGTAGTGAAGAACGATAAGGTGGAGATTGTTGCAGTAGAGTCTTCGACTTCTCGTCTTGGGCTGCAAGTGGACCTGTCACAACAGAGAACAATAGAGGCTCCTCTCCACTTTAGCCAGTCCGCATTTATTTTATTAGTAACATCTCCATCAATTTTTCCACCATGTTGCAAAATAGATCCCAAGTATCTAAACCAATCTCTCTTCTAAATGTTATCATCACCAATCTTCATCTCGATTTCTTTACCATAGCTTCCATCAAAAGTACACTCCATATATTCAGTCTTAGCCCTACTTATACGAAATCCTTTAGGCCCCGTTCGGCAGCCGGTTTACCGGCGGATTAGGGGGGTTTACCCCCCTTAACCCACATCCCCTCTCTCCTCGTGGGCCCCACTTTATTCCTTTTTAAAAAATTAAATAAATCAATTTTACATCATTAATCCTACCAAAAAATAATATATTATACCATCATATCATATAAAAATTATAAACTACTCCACTTCTACTCACTTTTCCAAACTTCAATACAATCACATCACAATAACTACTCACTTTTTCAAATTCCAATACAATCATATCACCCCAAACCCACTTCTAACCCACCCCCAGTTTAACCCTCTATCCAAACACCAAAACAAAAGAACGGGTTACCCTCTACCAGTTTAACCCGCCTTAACCCGCCAACCAAACGCACCCTTAGTCTCCAATGCATGTCTCTAGACCTCAAGCTTTTTATTTACTCCATATCTAGTCTCATCAATGAACACAATATCATCAACGGATAACATACACCAAGGTATCTCATCGTGAAAGTGACTTGTCAACTCGTCCATAATCAAAGAAAACATGAATGGACTCAAAGTTGAACCTTGATGCATACCAATGTTGATGTCAAAATAATCAGTTTTCCCAGAATGGATCCTTGTACAAGATGAATCCATATCATACATATCTGTTATGAGGTTAATGTATAGGACATGTACATGACTCTTCTCTAAAACCCTCCACAATATCTCCCATGGGACATAATCATAAGCCATCTCCAAACCAATAAAAATCATATGGAGGTTCTTCCTTTTAGCTCTATAAATCTCCAGTGTTCTCCTCAGCAAGTGGATGGCTTCAATAATTTAGCAATCGGGCATGTATATGGATCGATTTTTTTACTTCGGAAACTTGCCTCAACCTTCTTTCGATCACACATTCTCAAATTTATATAGTTTCATCAGCTTGATATCTCTAAAATTTAAATAATTTTGAATGTCTTCGTTATTCTTATAAGGAGGCACTACGATACTTCTCCTCCAATCTTCAGGCATTTTATTGTTTCACCAAATAACATTGAATAAATTTGTAAGCCAAGTCCAACCACGTTCACCTAAAACTCTTCATACTTCTATAGGAATGCCATCAGATCCTACACCTTTCTCAGGTCTCATAACCTTCAAAGCCTCCTCTACATCCTTCCTTTGTATTCGTCTATAGCTTGCATGATTCAAGTAACTTTCACTACTAGCTAGATCTCTCAAAGTGACCTCTATGTTTCCTTCTTCAATGAAAAGCTTATGGAAATACTGCTTCTTTCTAATCTCTATATCCTTTCGAGTCACAAGCGCGTGACCTTCCCCATCCTTATTGCATCTCACTTGAGAAAGGACTTTGAACTTTTTTTCTCTTGCTTTGGCCAACCTGAATATATCCTTCTTACCCTCCTTAGAATCGAGATATTTGTACAAAACTTATAAGCTTGACTTAGCTTCGTTTATAACCTTCTTTGCTTCCTTCTTCTCTATTTTGTACTTTGTAACAATTTCCTCTTTTTTATCTTTAGATATAGCTTTAAAGCATTCCCTTTTAACTTTGACTTCTCGTGTACCCCTCCACTCCACCACCAACCCTCCTTTTATCCTGGAGCTCCTCCCTTTGACTCGTCTAGCATCTCTTTAGCTATGCCTCCCACATCTCATTTGCATGTTACAATCCTAAGATACGTTTTCTAAAACCTTCTCCCAGAAGCTTGATTGCTTCAATTGAAGATTCCACTATCTAGTTCTAGTGATCTTGGAAATCCTACTCTTCTTCACCAGCCTTTTTATTTGCACATCCATGACTACAGTCTTTGCAACACAAATGATCTCTTCTCCTCAATGCAAAGTAATCTACCTGTATTATAGTTGGGCCACTCTTATAAGTAATTATATGCTCCTCCCTCTTCTTGAAGAGAGTGTTTGCTATGAAAAGATCATAAGCCGTTACAAAATCCGGAATGACTTTTATCTCTTCATTTCTAGCTCCTAAGCCGTGACTTTCATGAACACTAGCATACCTTAAAGCATCATTTCCCACACGTCCATTAAGATCTCCACCTAGACAAATTATCTCTCTTTATGGGATTCTTTACATAATCTCATCCAAATCCTCCCAAAAAGTTTGTTTAATCCTTTTTGTTAGAAAATAAGAATGCGGAAGCGTATCAGAGATAAATGATAAAACAATGAAGAACGCAAAGATTTTTACGTGGAACCCTACTCCCTAAGGAGCGTGATGAAAACACGGGAGAACGCCTCAATTGATTTGTCTATTGAACTTTCTCATCTGATACAGGAGGTCTGGAGCTTCTTATATAGCCTCCACAGACCCGCCAAGTCCCACCACTAGTAGATGTGGGACTAAACTTCTGGATGTAGTAAATAGATCTTGGAGGGATCTGTTTACCAATCTATACATAATACGTATATACTCCAACACTCCCTCTCAAGCTGGAGCATACAATGCTCAGCTTGGACAATTAGAATGAAATCTCGAACTCACAATGCAAGACACTAAAGACAATATCAACTCAATACGCACAACTGTCAGTTGTTGTCGAGGATGTTGCTTCTCTTCTCATGACGTGCAAGTGAGGAACAAACATGATGGGGTGTGAGTTGAGCTGAGTCTCCTCGTCAGAGAGCATGTGCTCTGTATTGCGCATGTCAGAGTCACTGCAACTGAAATGACTCTCCTCGTCAGAGTACTCTGGCTCACCACATCATGTGGATAACTGCTCCATCTCTGAAAATCTGAACCGAAAAAGCCATGGAGACATCCTCGTTGGAGTCCACGGTCACTGGAGAATGGAGTCTGAAAAAGTCTCCTTGTCGGAAAACTGGGTCTCTCCCATACTGGTTCAGAGAATCAAATCTCTACTATGGAGTCCCTATGAAATCGCATGAAAACACTATCCCACATGGCATATGGAATGGGATCTCTACTCCGAAGTCCCTATAGATTGCATGGAAACTCTGGCCAAAACAAAGATGGGGACCACAAAACTGAAGATCACATATATGTCTGAATCAACCTGAAGACTCGCAATCTGAACATCGAGTCCGAAAAACCATAGAGTTTGGAATCTGAACATGCATCTAGATTGGAATCTGAATGAGTGTCTGGACGGGCAATTTTCCTTCTTGGCTATTTTCTCTCCCCTTTTTAAATATAGTCGTCTCTTCTTTTTTTCTTTTTTTCTCAAATAAGTCGTTCACATTTTTTGGCTTTTTTACAAAAAAAATTAGTGTACAAATTTTCTTTTGTAAACGTCTTTTTTTCACACGATCCCACTGGGCCAAAACATTGCAGTTGCTTCATTTTTTTAACACAAGGTCCACTTGGTCCCTTGAAACTGAGCCCTCTTTTTATTTCCTTTTTTTAAATAACACGCATCCCTCTTTCAGGGCTAACCCTATTTAGGGTCCCCCGATTGGGAAGCCATTTGCTCTCGAACCTGCCACCCCCGATGGGGTTCGAAGACGGGGTTCCACGTCGTGGAAGTAGTCGTCGCCATGAAGTAACGATGGAGATCGAATGGGCTCCACCGTCGAGATGCTGGAAGCGGAAAGGGAGGGAGTATCAGATGATGGCAGCTTGGATCGACCATCGCATGGAGACTGAGCTCAGCCTAGAGCTCTTGCCCATCACCTCTGCTAGATATGGAGAAGTCAGGGCTTGCCTGGAGGCGAGGAGTGGAGAAACGACACGATGAGGCTCCGCCGCCTGGAGCGACGCCGCCGCTGGGTCTGGGGTGCACCTGTGCGTGCAGTTTTCACCGCCTAGAAGTTGCGGGTGATGGGGTTGCTGCAGGTGGAGGGTTCTACGTGGAAATGGAGCGAGGCTTGCGCAAGGCCGCCTGGAACTAGGAAGAGGGCGACGAGATGTTTGCGCTACCAGGAGATAGATCGGGACTGCACAAGGTGCTTTCACTGTTTGTAACTGGAGGGCGGCGGGCATCCTCTTCTTTCTGCGCGACTCACAGGTGCAACTTCGGATGGCAGTCGGTGGATGATGTTGCCTCATACGATAAGGGATTCTTTGGTGGCAGTGAAAAATCATGCAATGTTGAACCTATCGTTTGCTTGGTTTGGAGTTGCTCGGGTTGGAAATTAAGGCTCTAAGGAAACCAGAAATCGAGACATGATCAGGGTTTCCAAAGAAACCTGCAGAACCTCCTATCGATCACGATCTTCAAAAACATGCAGAAATTAGGGTTTCTCAAAAGCCTATAATTTCTTGAATCTTGGACAAATCATAATCATGAACAACTGATCTTCACAAATACATCTTCAACAATAATCAAGGACCGAATCTCGAATAACAGAAAACATAAAATCCTCAAGAATTAACCCGCTCTGATACTATGCTAGAAAATAAGAATGTGGAAGTGTATCAGAGATAAACGATAAAATAATGAGAATGCATGGATTTTTACGTGGAACCCTACTCCCTAAGGAGCAAGATGAAACCACAGGAGAACACCTCAAAGGGCTAACTTGTCTATTGAACTTTCTCATCTGATACAGGAGGTCTTGAACTTCTTATATAGCCTCCAAAGACCCTCCAAGTCTCATCATTGGTAGATGTGGGACTAAGCTCCTGGATGTGGTCAGTGTTGCAGAAGACGGTATTCGGTATTCAGTCGGAGGGGTCACTGAATAGAGAATAATCGGTATTCGGGCAACTATTCGGAATTATTCGGTTTTGTATTTTTTAATATAAAAATTATTTATAATACATATATTCTTATATTTTTATACATATATGGTCATTATTTAACATGAATCCAAGATAAAAGTACCAATCAATATAATAGACATACAGAATGGACATTTGTGACGATACCGTGGTAAAATGTAGCCCATAAAAATTGAAAATTGAAAATAAAAAAATAAAAATATGAAGAGTCAAACTCTAGTCGGCCTCATAGTCGGGCCAGTCGGCCGAATAGTCGGCCGACTATTCGGTCGGACCGACTATTGCCCGACTGGAGGTCTGTTCAGTCGGGTACCCCACCGCACCTCATAGTCGGACCGACTATTCGGGATAGTCGGCCGACTATTGCAACACTGGATGTGGTAAATAGATCTTGGAGGGATCCATTTACCCATCTATACATATGATGCATATACTCCAACACTTTCATCTAAACCAATTTACGATGCATAAATTGAGATGCTATTTAGAAGTTTTTCTTCGAACACCAATTTTAGCAAAATAATCCGATTCCTAAATCTTTGCACCTCAACCACACAATCCTTCGAATCCTTATGAACAACGACTCCAACACCATTTCTGCCATTATCTTTACCTGAATACCAAATTTGAAAGCATGTCTTTTTTATCTTCTTTTTCTCTCTAATACATTTTGTCTCTTGGAGACAGTATTTGAATCTTCCTTCTTTCCATCGATTTGTCAGTCAAAGTACCAATATTCCAACTACCTAACTGCAACTTCCTTTTCAACATCTTTTGAACTAACTTCTTTACTCGCATGCATCCATCATGCAAGAATCTTTGCAAATTTTGGACTACATCCGGGTGGCGATGAAACAAAACTAGCTTATTTACTTGCATGCGTTCCTCATGCGAGAACCTTTGCAAATTTTGAACTACATCCGAGCATTGATGTAGTAGCCCTTGTCAACTTCTCATTGCGTGTCGCAAGTAGGGAAAGTCTCAACAAAATCTAAATGTTTGCTTACCTCCATGTTGAAAAGATCGGAGCTATTTTAAGCCAAATTCCTAAATAGTGTTCTTAAAAAGAACACTATTTAGGAATTTGTCTCTCTTGCATTGGTTGTCGGCTACCTAACATACAACTCTCAATTTACCTGAGCTTGGGACCGACTATGGCTGAGTTGGCATCCATATTGTATCACCAATAAAAACACGTCCATGAGATGTCTACAACAACAACAAAGCCTTTTCCCACAATTAAGTAGGGTCGGCTACATGGATTCTTCGCCTCCATTCAAATCTATCTTGGGCCAATCCCGAGCTTATATCCACAAAACTAAGATCCCTTCGTATGGTCTCCCTTTCCAACACTTCTTGGGCCGTCCTCGCCCTCTCTTAGCCAGCTCAACATCCCAACACTCGCATCTCCTAACTGGTGCATCAACTGATCTTCTTTGCAAATGTCCAAACCATCTTAAGCGGTTTTCTCGCATCTTATCCTCGATCGAAGCTACGCTAAATTTCTTTCTGATTGCATCATTTCGAATCCGATCTTTACGTGTGTGTCCACACATCTACCTTAGCATTTTCATTTCTGCTACATTCATTCTCTGCACATGTCTATGGTTCACAGGCCAACATTCAGATCCATAAAGCATAGCAGGTCTCACGGCTGCTTTGTAAAACTTTCCTTTAATCTTTAAAGGAATTTTCTTATCACAGAGAACAGCAGAGGCTCCTCTCCACTTCAGCCAGCCTGCATTTATTCTATTAGTAACATCTCCATCAATTTCCCCATCATGTTGCAGAATAGATCCCAGATATCTAAAGGAATCTCTCTTCTGAATGTTATCGTCACCAATCTTCACCTCGATTCCTTCACCATTGCTTCCATCAAAGGTGCACTCCATATATTTCGTCTTAACCCTACTTATACGAAATCCTTTAGTCTCCAACTCATGTCTCCAGACCTCAAGCTTCTCATTTACTCCGTCTCTAGTCTCGTCAATTAACACAATATCATCAACAAATAACATACACCAAGGTAACTCATCATGAATGTGACTGGTCAACTCGTCCATAATCAAAGTAAAAAGAAATGGACTCAAAGCAGAACCTTGATGTAAACCAATGTTGATGTCAAAATATCCAGTCTTCCCAGACGGGGTCCTTACACAAGATAAAGCCCTATCATACATGTCCTTTATGAGGTTAATGTATAGGACAGGTATTTGTCTCTTCTCCAACACTCTCCACAGTATCTCTCATGGGACAGAATCATAAGCCTTCTCCAAATCAATAAAGATCATGTGGAGGTTCTTCCTTTTAGCTCTATAAATCTCCATTGTTCTCTCAGCAAATGGATGGCTTCAGTCGTTGAGCGACCTGGCATAAATCCGAATTGGTTTTCTTTTACATTGGAAATTTGCCTCAACCTTCTTTCGATCACACGTTCCCAAATTTTCATATTGTGACACATCAGCTTGATACCTCTATAATTTGAACAATTTTGAATGTCTCCTTTATTCTTATAAAGAGGCACCACGATACTCCTCCAATCTTCAGGCATTTTCTTGCTTCGCCAAATAACATTGAATAGATTCGTAAGCCAAGTCAAACCACGCTCACCTAAAACTCTCCATACTTCTACATGGATGTCATCCGGTCCTACACCTTTTCCAGGTCTCATAACCTTCAAAGCCTCCTCTACTTCCTTTCTTTGATCCGTCTATAGCATGCACGATTCAAGTAACTTTCACTACAAGCTAGATCACCCAAAGTGATATCTCTATTTCCTTCCCCAATGAAAAGTTTATGGAAGTATTGCTCCCATCTAGTCTTTATATCCTTCTGAGTAACAAGCACATGACCTTCCCCGTCCTTAATGCATCTCACTTGAGAAAGGTCTTTGGTTTTTCTTTCTCTTGCTTTGGCCAATCTGAATATATCCTTTTGTCCCTCCTTAGAGTCGAGATTTTTATACGTCCATGAGATGTCTATAGAGAAAAAAAATGAGGATTCCAACGCGGACTAAGGACATGCCAATGGGTCCCCAACAATTAATTAGAGCACTTGATAAGATTAAAAGAAGAGACACAAGAAATTCAAATGAAAGTGTGGAGAAAAGAATGAGTTGTATGTTTATTCCATAGGTCTAGGGCCTCTTATATAGAGAGAAAACCCTAAAGAGTCCAAGAGGAAAAAATATATAAATACCCCTAAGGATTACATGACATAAATATAATAACTCTATCACTCCCCCTCAAGTTGGAGCATAGTTGTCGATCATGCCCAACTTGGAAACTAAATACATGAGGCACTTCCACAGAAGTGCCTTCGTGATGATGTCTGCAAGTTGACGTTCAGTAGAGATGTATGGAGTGTTAATTCGTCCTCGTACTGCATCACGAATGAAATGGCAATCAACTTCAATGTGTTTTGGACACTCATGGAAACTAGATTGATAATATACATGACAGACTTGTCGTCGTAGTATAAGGGTACAAGAGTAGCGACTGACATGCCAAATTCTTTTAGAAAAAGATACGCCATGTGATCTCACATGTGGCTTGAGCCACTACTTTGTCTTATGCTTCATCACTTGATCTGGAGACCATTGTCTGCCTCTTACTTCGTCAAGTAATCAGTTTGTCCCCAAAAAATATGACGTAGCTTGTAGTGGATCGACAGTCCTCATGAAAGCTAGCATAGTCAGGATCTGTATAAGCGAAGATATTAGTATACCCATTAACCCCATAGAAGAGTCCACGTTTAGGAGATTCCTTTAAATATTGAAGGATCAAGAGAACATCCTGTTACTGATTGTAAAGAGGCTACTTCATATAGTGGTTGGCTTTGTTGGCAACATATGATATATCTGGCCTAGTACAGTGAGATAGAGCAATTTTCCCACTAAGCTTTTATACCATGTCATATCCTCAAATGTTTGATTAGCAGATGTAGAATATTCTCCCACTTCTACAGGGAAGCTAGATGGCTTGCACCTAAGTAGTCTAGCTACAATCAAAATATCGAGACAATACTTCCTCTGTGAAAGATGGAGCTTCTATACCAAGATCTTTCGTGATAAAGACCTTCTGGAGGAAGGTCTTGGTCTCTAGAATATCAACCTCATCATCCCATGTGACAACCATATCATCAACATAGACAACAAGAATGATGGTGCCTGTAAACCGTCGTCTGACAAGACAGAGTTGTCAGATGTCGTCCTCTAAAAGCCAAGTGTACTGATCTCAGTAGTGAGCATGTCAAACCATGTCCTGGGGCTCTACTTTAGGCCTTAGATGGCGTTGCGTAGTCGACATAGATACTCCCCCTCGACTACATAACCCAACGGTTGCATCATATAGACCTTCGCTCCAAGATCACCACAGAGAAAGGTATTCTTCATATCAAGTTGGTAAATGGGACGAGCCTTGTTGGCAAAACTGTGAGAATGATACGTATTGATCCCATTCTGGAAACAGGTGAGAAGGTCCCAAAATAATTAACCCTAAAGATTTGTGTGACGCTTTTGGCAACTAGTCCGGCTTTTAACTTGTCAATAGACCCATCAAGTGACTGTTTGGTCATGAAGACTCATCTGCAAGCCACGTGACAAACTCCTAGGGGGCACGACACAAGATCCCATGTGGCCTGGGAGGTAACTCCATCCATCTCCTCATCCACGGCATGTCGCCAACCATGATATGGCATTGCACTAAGATGGTCTCTAGGGATGGAAATAACATTCAGAGCATATGGAAATCTCTTATCACAACTAGATAAACCATTCATAGAAGTAAAAAATGATGTGAGGTGATAATTGCATTGCCTCTTTTGTTTGTGAAGAGCCATCAGAAGCTCCTCAAGTACATCCAGGACAGTAGTCGTGGGAGCACTCGAAGTAGTCATATCATCCTGCATAAAAGGGACAAGTAAAGCTACAGACAATGGTGTAGAAGGTATAGAGGTATGCTGGCAAGTATAAACGATTGGTGAAGGGAGCTCTAAAGGGATCACTCATAGTACGTATGAAAAAAACTTGTCTCCTTAAAGAAGGTAACATCAAAACACATTATCGACGCCCAATATGATCATAACAACGATAGCCTTTCTATGCACAAAAGTACCCAAGAAAGACACAATTGATAGCACGAGGTGATAATTTGTCAGCTGCATGAAAGTTGTGAACAAACGAAATACAACCAAAGATTCATTGAGGTATAGGGAAGGGAGACTCAATAGGATATATTAATGAGAATGGAGTTCCCCTCCGAGAACAGAAAAAGGAACACGGTTGATGGGATAGACCGCAGTAAGGATGGCATTCCCCAAATAGTGTTTAGGAATACTAATGTGACTAAAAGGAGATCCGGCAACATTTAATAAGTGTCGGAGTTTCCCTTCTGTTATCCCATTATGTTGTGAGGTATATAGACATGAGGTTTGGTGAACAATCCCCTAGGATGCAAACAAAGATGCCAAGTCCTGTTGGGTTATGAGCATTGTCAGTCCGAATGATCTTAACACATGTAGAAAAGAACTTTTTAACATATTGAAAGAAATTTCTGACAGTCTTATTAATCTCTGAATGATCCTTTATTGCATACACCCAATAAGATCTACTATAATCATCAATAAAGACTATAAAATAGCGACGACCGCTTAATGTTTGGACCAGACAAAATCCCCAAACATCACAATGAACAAGATGAAAAGGACTAGTACTATGGGACTCGGTACGAATAAGAAATGAAGCTCGATGATGTTTCTCGAACTCACACGCCACGCACAGAAAGGGTTGCATAGTAGAGAGTTCAGGAAACATCATGAAGATGGCCTTGGAAGAGAGATGCTCAAAACACAAGTGTCGTAGGAGTGGGTCTTCAGAGATGGATGTAGTACCGACAAACTTGGTATGTCAAGATAATATAGGTTATTCTTCTCATGCCCCCCCACCAAAAATCTTTCTCTTCCGTATGTCCTAAAAATAACAACAAAACTCATCAAATATCACGTGACAATGAAGCTCAACACAAAGCTTATGAACATACAGTAAGATAAGAGGGAAATCAGGAGCACAATGGACCCTAGAGAGTCGGAGCTTGGAGGAAAATTGTTTCGATAGTAGTAACATGTGAGTGAGTCCCATTACGACTCAAACTAACTTCATGAGGGAAGATGATACGGAGGAGGTTAGCATACTACCTGCTCTAGTCAGATGAGTAGAGACATTGGAATCAATAATCTAGTCGGAGCAGGAGCGATGGCAGTTTTGGCTATTGTACCTAAAGGAGTAGCCAGAGCAGCAGTGGTAGTGTCACTGGAGGTAGTAGTCCCAAGAGTCTGAAGAATATGCCTCACGCGAGAATAATCGATATCATTAAGATGGACTATCATGTCCAAGGTTGCAGAAAGCGGTAGTTGGTACTCGGTCGACAGGGTCACTAACCAAAGATTAATCAGTAGTCGACGACTAATCGAATTTAGTTAGCTATTAGTCGATTTTGATTTTTTTTAACTATTTTAAATATATAAATCATATATATATATTCTTATATATTAATATAGATTTGTACATTTTATATACAATCACAATGAAACAAAAGCAGTAAATATAACATTAAGCATATAAGTATAAGTTTGCTTTTAAAAAAAGCAAAAAACTAAAAAAATAAATAAAACTTGATGTAAAAGTTGGCCGATTAGTCGGGTTGACCACGACTAGGCCTAGTCGAGTCTAACACCCCCCACCCCGACTCGACTAGTTGAGCTGACTAGTCGGCCTAATCGGTCGACTTTTACAAGCTTGGTCATGCCACTGGAGGTTGCTACGGGCGACATCTCTTCCGCATCATGGGTGTCTTCATAGGCATTATTGATGAGATAAGGAGGCACACCAAACTTCTGCAAGCATCTTTCGGATGGGTGGTTCCACCAACCACAATGAGTGTGTTGAGAAAAGGAACTAATGAGATGCTTATTCCATAGATCTAGGGTCTCTTATATAGAGAGAAATTCCTAGAAAGTACAAGGGTTACAAAACCCAAAGGGTCACAGATGGTTACGGAACTCGAAGGGTCACGAGTGGTTACGGAGCCCGAAGGGTTACAAACATAAATGTAAATATAATAACTCTAACACTCCCTCTCAAGTTGGAGCTGAGAAAGCTGCAACTTGTAACAAAAAGAAAAAGTATACATCACATTTTTACACGATGCATCATAGGAACATATGTCCGCAGCTAGTAGAAGACCTCGCTCGAGGACAGGTTTTTGGCTTTCAGGTCACCGGAACGTATCTCTGCCATGCTTGTAGAGTCACTGCGATATCAGGTCACCGGAACGTATCTCTGTCGTACCCGCAGGTCATCAGAACATATCTCTATCGTGCCCGGAGAAGAATCGTTGTAGAAGAAGTCCAATGCGGAGTAGCATGGAAGGAAATATTATGATATATTGGTGATATATCGTCGATATAACGATATCGATATGGGACCGATATGGGCACGGATATGGCGATATATCCCCATTTCCAAGCATTTTCTTCACAAAGGCTCGTCGATATGGGCGATATTTCGGCGATATATCGTCGATATCGTCGAAATATCGTATCGATACGATATCGAAATGATATCGATATCGATATGGCCTTCCATGCGGAGTAGTAGTCGGGTCGTAAAAGAATAAGTATATGCCCTGATGAAGAAGTCGATGCTCGGTGAAGACGGATGACCTGAGTAGTAGTCTGGAGTGTTGGTTTGTCAGTCTTGGTAGGATAGCAGACGTCCTGAAGAATCATCTCCGACTCTCCCTTTCTCCCATACTTGATAGAATAAAGAGTACGTAACTTCAAGTTGGGAGAAACAAGTCGTGGTAAAGCAGGGTCTATTGAATGGGGGGCTCTAGATGGTGCTGGCAATGCAGGAGGTGCGACTGGAGCTGCTAGAGCCTTGGGCGGCGCTTTAAGTGTCGTTGGAGGTGGTAGCTGGTGTTGCTGGGGACTCGGACTGCCTTGCGCAAGATCATCGAATTCATGAGCGATACAAGAGGTCCAACCCTCTCTCCTTGTCGGCGGAGAGAGGGTTAGTGGCAGCGACAGATTTAGAATATCAGCCACTGATCTAGGATCGTCGCTCTGATGCCATGTTGAGAAGATGAACTAATGAGATGTTTATTCCATAGATCTAGTGCCTTTTATATAGAGATAAAATCCTAGAGAGTACAAGGGTAACATAACCCGAAGGGTCACAGGAGGTTACATAACTCGAAGGGTCACAGATGGTTACGGAACCTGAAGGGTCACGAGTGGTTACGGAACCCAAAGGGTTACAAACATAAATGTAAATATAGTAACTCTAACAAAGTGCATGGGGCAATAGAGTTTCACCCTTGGCCATGACTAAAGTCATGTGCTTGTCCAGATTCCTGTCCACAATCACAGCATGAGTCACGATCATGTCCTCGAAAGTTGTATCTGTCTCCTCTCCTATATGAGACTATATGTGTAGAGTTCTCTACAGGAGATAAGGCAGGATTATGAGCAGCGGATGTCTCTAGTTCCTCAAGTCGATAAAAAATGGCCTTCATCGTTACTAGTGAGTCTGATATAAGGAATTGCTCCTTCGCAGTCTGATACCTGGAATGCAAGCCATCAAGAAAACGATATATCTACTAGTCGAAGCACTCTTATACATGTTTTATACAACATGAGAGTTGAAATATCACAAGCTCCTCATACAAGCTGGAGAGATGTCTTTAGTACTCAATGAGGATGGAATCACCCTGAGATGTTGACCATATTTGCATGTAAATGTCCGCAGGATGTAATTTCATCTTCTTCTGGGAGTATGTCTACTCGAGATACTTCCACATTTCTTTGGTCGTGTTTTTGTAAAGAACATTTGAGGCAATATGAGCCGCAACACTGTTGGTCATCTGGTTGATAATCAAGTAATTGTTTGTCTGCCAACTGTCGTACTTTGTCCTTTTGATCTAACGGATCTTGAGTCAGGATGTAGAGTTTTCTCTAACCTCCAATGAACACCATAAAAGATCAAGACCAAAGCACGTAATTTTCTATACCCTTGAGTTTAATAGTAGTGCCTTGCACCATAATATTCGTGGCCAAGAGCTTTGTCTCAGAAAATGAGGTGTCATTGTGATCTCAAAAAAGAAAGGAGATTTTGTAATTGACTAAGGATGCATACAAGGGCTAAAAAATAGCCTAGAACTCAAGTTTGCTCATGAAGAAGGGATGAAACCTCAACGTACAACATATCAAGAGTCCTGGTAGTGGTCTAGAACAAGTTTTGGAATTCCGATGAGGCATAGGACACCGTGAAGGGTTGCTTCTGGCCCGGCATCGCTTGCGGGTGGTGTTGGTGGCACTGACGACCTTCATGGGAGGTGTTGTTGGCCTAGCAGTTGCCTGTGGGAGATGGTGGCGATGTTGGCAACCCCTGCGAGTGGTGCTAGTGGCGTTGAATGGTGTTGTTAGAGGTCAGGGAGCTAGATTGCTGCCTCACGGGGAGGTTGGCAGCACCTAGTGATGATTGGAGGGCCTCACACAAAGTCCTAGGTCGGGGAAGAGGGTCGTACATGCTCTTGTGAGGCTTGAAAGAGGCGACGGGGATTTTAGGTCAAAACCTCGGTCTAAGACCGTTGTTCTGATACCATGTGGAGAAAAGAATGAGTTGTGTCTTTATTCCATAGGTCTAGGGTTTCTTATATACAGAGAAAACCCTAGAGAGTCCAAGAGGGAAAATTACATATATACCTTTAAGGGTTACAAGACATAAATATAATAACTCTAACATAACGACTATATGAGAGAAACATGTTTGAGATAGTTTAAACTTACATATACAAAGGCCAATTAATGTCCTACGGGTGAAGATCCTTACGAGAGACCATGGGAAAGGAGTCATGAACAGGAAACTACCGTAGGTACGACAAACCATATAGCCGATACTTTTTGTGGAAAATGCTCTTATTTTTCTTATAAGCCAATAGTTTTATGAACTTCTAAACAAAAATATCTTCAGACCAACATAGCTTAAGATTTAACCTAAAGACACTTCTATATATATCACTCACAAAAACTAATGACAAGGGAAAATACATATTACAAAGATTGCCTGAAATTCGGATACGTCCTAAACATCTGCAAATCAATCTTCATTATATGAAGAAAATTATACATAGGATTAGTATATTTTGACAAGATCTTATTTTAGGGCTAGTTTGTGGGATTTGAACTTATGTTCTTTGAGTGGAAGACACACTATGAAGCGGGGCTCAATATTACTGCAATAAATTTGCCTAGCACTAGATTTAAGGAGCTTATATAACAACTCCCAATACAAAGATATCATCTTATGCTTGGGGGTATCTATGCATGTTTTTATATATGTTAACCTTAATCCTACCCTCTCTAATAATGAGGTCTAGGTGCATAGGTCATGCTATTTTATATATCAAAATATTAACGGCGACAGGTTTCTTTCAGCCACGGAGAGGTATCAAGCATGGATGGTTGCTGGCTCCGCTTCTCTTTGTAATTGCTGCGGATGCTCTAGCGATGATGATGATGAGGCTGGCGGTTTAGGAGGAATGGTGTGCTAGATGTATGAGGGAGGACAAATCTATCCCGATTCTAAAATACGTTGACGACACAATGATGTTCCTGGGGGCAGAGGAGGAGAAAATTCAGAGGGCCTCACTTAGTATGGATGTTTTTTGGGGAAATTTCCGGTCCTGAATCAACAGGGAGAAGTCGATGGTGGTTCCTTTCGGGCTTGCGGAGGATTCTTCACAACGGGTGTCTGAGATGTTGGGTTGCCCCACGATGACCTTGCCGATTATATATTTGTGACTACCTCTAGTGATGGGAAAGCCAAAGTTCGATGATTGGAAGGGGTTGCTGGATAGATTAGAGGAAAGGTTGGCGGGTTGGAAGACGATGATGCTCTCAAAGGGAAGGAAGTTGGTGTTGTTGAAGCATGTTTTCTCGACCATCCCATCTTCTTCTGTTCCACGAGATCGTTGCATGTAGGGGTGCGCATTAAGATTGAGACGTTAATGAGGAGGTTCTTCTGGTCAGACATATGCAAGACAAGAAGGGCTTTCACCTGGTGGAGTGGGGCAAGGTGACACGTGGAAGACCGTATTGGCGATATATCGTCGATATATCGGTTTCGACAAGGTAGGGGTTTCGATACCCAGTATCTCCTTTTACAGGGATATCGACGATATATCGTCGATATATCGGCGATATATCGCCATATTAGCTCATATCGGTCAAAAATGACTGGATTCAATAGAAAAAATCTAGGATATTGATCGATATCATCAATATTTCGTCGATATCTCTATATATCAATGCTATTATTCATGCAAGATTGATTTAACTACTTATCTAGCTACACCCAGTATTAAAACACATATATCTAGCGAGACCCCCTTACTGATAGGGTATGGTGCGACATGAAGGTGCATACAATGGTTCTATAACTTGGTGTATGTTTACAAGTTATTTTATATTGCAAGACTTGAATGAAATCGATTTCCAATATCTATAAGGCAATTTTTCAAAAGAAAATACCTATAAAAGTCAAGAATCAAACATTAATATCGATATGTTCAAAATGATCGATATATGCGATATAAGCTTCATAGATTGATCGATATGTGTGATCTAAAAGTATTTTTGCAAACTATTTCGTGACCTAAGAACTTGGATGAACTCCATTTTCAATATATATAGGTCAACAACTAACAGTACCAACGATATGTTCGATATGACCAATATGTGCAATATAAGAATCATAGTCTTCACAAATGATCTATATGTGTCATCGAAGTGTATATTGGTAAGTTATTTAATGTATAAGAACTTGAATGGAATCCATTTCCAATGTCTAAAGGTCAGGAATAAACATTAACAGCGATATGTTCGATGTGATGATCGATATGTGCGATATATGGGCTATAAATGACCGATATGTGTGGCATAAGTATGTATTTGCAGATTATTTGCTGCTTTAATATCTTGGATGATCTTAATTTTTGAAAAAATGACAAAAAATGGCTTTTTTGAGCTATTTCCGACATTTCCACCGATATCGTCGATATATCGGCAATATATCCCGATATATCCATTTTCGGTCGGACCGAAACGATATCGATATCGATACAACCTTCCTTGGGGTGACGTTACCCAAGAGGTAAGGTGATTTGCGGGTGTTGCGCATGGAGGAGATGAATAAAGCGTTTATGGAAATAGTGGATGGTATAAATATGGGGGAAGTCATAGGATCTCGTCTGTCGCTTGCTCAAGAAAATCTATGGCATTATTATGTCCTTAGAAGTTGTCCCGAGATGTCTTCCTTCATCCCTATTGAAGGGGATTACTGTGATTATTCCAGAGATTGCTACTAAATTGAGATCGATGTTGGAAAATGGCGCGGGATTCCGTTTTTGGAGGGACGACTGGTCGAGAGATGCGGTAGTAGGGGAACGATACCCATGCCTCTTGAGGTTGGCGAAAGACAGTGAGGTGAGGGTACAATAGGCATGGGATCGTGGGGTCTGGTCTCCAACGTTTTAATCTGCTTTGTCAGACCAGAGGCTTGAGGAGTTCCTCTCTCTCTCTACAGGCAAAGTTGTAGAGTATGAGTCCATCTTCGGGTAGGGACCACTTTGTTTAGGGAGATGATAAATTCTCGATGCAGAAGACCTATCGATTTCTGGCATGGGATGGGGAGGAGGTAGAGGAAGAGGAAGAAGTTTATGTGGACTCAGGATTGATATGGCAGTGTCGTGTGCCAAGCATAGTTAAGTTTTTCCTATGGCTCTTCAGATTTGGGAGGATTCTTACCAAGGGTCTTTGAGGGCAGCAGCTGGGATTGGAGGATGTTACTTACGATAAATGTGGCAGGGCAGGGGAGGAAGTGGATCACTTATTCTTCTCTTGCCATTTCTCAGCTGAGATATGTAATAGGGCTAACATCATGTAGCTGATGCAGAGCGATTGCAACACTTTTTAGCAAGAGATTAGGTCGGTTTGCAATTTTGGGCATGAGGACTATTCGTTTATGTTTGCGACGGCATGGACGATCTGGTGTGAAAGGAACAATGTTATTTTGGGGGGAGAGAGTTTTCATACTGAGAATGTATTAGGGCGTTGTAGGGTGCTCTATATAGCATGACAAATGTAAAATGATGTAACACCTTTTTATAGTTATATACACATACACACATGCTTACTATGGTGGGTCCCAACTTGGGACGCCAGCTTTTTCCTTTTCAAAAAATATTACCTTCTACATGGTATCAGAGCTACTGCAGAGCATCGGTCCTAGAAAAGAGCTACGTACCTCCTTTGACCTAGCCCCTTAGCAAAACCTAATGCCTTAGAGAATGACACCATGCCATTGACCCACACCATTATTAGACCTCTTAAGCACGCCGTCGGCCATTGCATGATTATGAAGGCTCGAGTCGACATCGTCCAACGTGACAGCACACTGCCATTTTTGAAGAGTGAGAGGTACAATCTAGTATGAAGGGGAGTCAAATGCAATTTTCTGGGATATTCTAAAAAACAGAAAGAAAGTGTATCATGTTCTGATCCCAACCATCATCATTATTTATGTCAGTACATATGACTTTTTTAGACTATCTTATTCTTCTCTACTGCACCCAAGCCTTGATTAGTCCCTGCCGAGGATGCCTTTGAGACAATACTTGTGATATTTTCTATTACGTTACTTCGAGAGATTGCAAAATTGTCCAGTATCTCAAAGACAACATGTCAATGGTTCAATTTATGGTCCGGTATAAACACCATACCCCCTTTCTGAGCGACGGACCAAATCTTCACATGAGGGTTCGAGATCCTGAAATTTTACACACTGATATGTTTTTTTAGTGACACATGCTAGTGAAATACATATACTAGATGATTTTACTATTTCGATTGCCAGTCACAAGAAGCTTCATGATTGCACCTTCATCCTATTTCTGAGGCAGTGTCTGTTACCTCACAGCTAGCTATAAACAATTTGCAGTGTGCTTGTCAACATTACAAATACTAGTTTCACGCATCCATGATCTTTTTCAGTGATAATAGAATTAGGTCATAAAGGAGGATATGGCAAATAACCTGATATCCAAATGTAATTGGACCTTGATGGACCCATTGGCAGGCTGCAGAGCAGTAGGTTCCAAATGAGTGTTCACTGAGAAGCATGAACCAGATGGAAGGGTTTCTACTTTCTAGACACAAAACACGTCTCATCAAAAGCACATAGACGTAATGTATGGATTTCTTTTTCTCTTGTGGCTCAAATTTCGACTATATGGATCCTTTTTGTTATTGTTGCACATAATCGTTGATCTTTACATAGCTGGATGTAAAGAATGTGTTCTTGTATGGATATCAAGAGGAGGTCAGTTATGTGCAGCAACCATCTTGGTTTAAAATTTAGAGACAATGTCATGAGGTATGTTTACTGGAAAAGGCCATTTATGATCTTAAATAAAGTCCCATGACCTGGATGTAGAAGCTCTAGCAAACAAAATGTTCCATCAGATCACTTCTTGTTTACCGGGAGCAAAGATGGAGGCATTATAGCTACATTGGTCTAGTCGATGACATGGTCCTAACATGGAATGATAAGTAGGAGAATTGGTTTAACTCAGAAGAAATATGTTATTGATCTTTTTACGTGAGGTTGGCATGTTAATGCCAACCAGCTCATAATCACATAGATCCTAAGACTCGGTTATATGAGGACGACAAGTTTGTGGTTGAAAGGCAATATTGTCAACTGATTAGGAGTCTCCTCTATCTTACTATCACCGGATCTGAGCAATTCTCAACAGTTGGCAAACTTAGTCAGTTCATGAGCAAACATACACATGCCAAGTAGGATGATGCTATGATGATCCTAAGGTATATCAAGGTTATTTCTAAAAAGGGGCTATTGTTTACAATATCATCCTCACTAGATATTGTAGCCTATTGTGATGGATTATGCATGACACTTAATAGATATTGTACAAAAAAATATATAAAGAATGTGGTATCGGAATACAATGAGAAACATGATTTTACGTGGACCCCTACTTCCTAAGGAGCGAGATAAAACTACCAGAGAACGCCTCAAAAGGTTAGATATTCTATTGTTTTTCTCAAGATATTACAAGGGGTACGGGACACTTTTTATAGTCCACCAACATTGCACGGTCCCATTACTAAGCAATATGAGACTAAATATGAGTGGTTTAACTGGATCTTGGAGAATTTTAATTATCCATCTAAATGCATGCTCTAACACTCTCCCTTAAGACGGAGTTGAAAAAGCTACAGCTTGTAGCAACATAAAATACTCAACTCATCTTCACTCAATACATCTTTAAAGGAGCTAGGAGACTCGTTGGGAGGAGACCCACACCGAGGAAGTCGCACTAGGAGAAGACGTGCATGGAGTGGATGCCCAGTGAAGATGGCTGGTAAGCACAATATATAGTAAAGTGTTGATCTTCATGCATTTAAATTGACGAGCAATAAAGTTTGAGATGATCAAGCAGTCATAGAAGTCCATCTGAAGTAGCTAATGTTGAACATCAGAAGTAGAGTGATTTGCTCCAATATAAAGATCTTGAGAGTGGGCCCCAATATATGGGAACTCTAAGAAGAATCCTATCCCATGTACATGGGGGCTCAAAGAATGAGTTTGTCATATATATGGACCTCAAAGATGGTAGTAAATTGATGTAGAGGATTTCATAATACAATACAAGTTATAAGAATTGGTCTTCATTGAATAGGTAGAAGATTGATGGCGAAAATAGAGGGAAAGTCATCATATGGAAATGACTAGAAAACATGGTTTTGGTACTGCACGATGTAAAGTCGAAATTTTTAGGGAAGAATGGAGGTTTAAAAAGTGAGAAAAGTTACCAAGAAGAATAAGAAACATGTCAATCGCGTGAAGTTTGGGTGGGAATACGTGAGGGGGTAACAATAAGTGACGAAGCACGCTAGGCTATACGAGGGAGAAGAAACATGGTCGAGAATTATTACGAAGGGTTTAAGAGTAGAAAAATTCCAATGAAAGGGGAGATTAACCAAAATTCATATCACCCGTTCAACCTCCTTCCATCACGCATGATGGTGGCTTTATATAGAGACTTAATACCATCTAAGAAATGATGGTGGCTTTATATAGACTTAATACCATCTAAGAGACATCTCTTCACAAGCACAACCTTCCCTAAAGACACCTCCAAAGGATACATTCCTTGATTTACAATCGTAATAGTACAAAAGATTAATTAATGAAGATCGAGCTACATCAATTGACCAGAGGCTTTTTATTCAGTGGATTTCGACAGTGCATAATTTGTAACTTTTTATTAAGATAACATGATATTGGAAATATGATAACAAATTTTGCATGCCCTCCAGCCCTTCATCGATACCATGGCCTTACGTATCGATGATATGTCTCAGTGATACTGATAAGGGATGATATATATATATATATATTTCTAGGGTTTTGACGACATATTGGTGGTATATCAACGATATCGTCGATATATTTGTTGAAATGTCAATGATATGCAAAACAGTTAAAATTCCCTTTTTTTAATATATGTCAACTGAGCAGTATTGATCACATGTAACCCTCATTTCACCCGATGAGCATATATAAAGGCCATCAGTGTATATTATATTGATATTTGTCGCACAATGAGCACTTGATACTTAAAGACATGAATACCATTGATATCTGATGCTAATTATCCTCCAATTGGCTTCCTCACGCGTATGACTGACAATGAATATAACGAATTTGATGGACTACAATGTACTCCTATATGACATGGGAGAATTATGTGGACTGTATAGGCTCAATCAGAAGTCAACATGGAGGAGCATATCAAGCATGGTACATGGATCCAACAAAGTACTCCTGATGAATCTTTCACTAATTTAGATAGTGTGGAAAACAATGAGAGAATGAAATTGCTTGTCTTATTCAAGGGGTCTAGGGATCCTTACAAAACCCTAGAGAGCTCAAAATCGATAAAATACATAAGTATCCCCAAAGGGATTATGATAAAATAAGAATCGTAAATACATTGCTAATGCTCCCCCTCAAGTTGGAGCATATCTATCAATCATACTCAGAAGCAATCCATGAGAGGCACTTCTTGGGTAAAGCCTTTGTGAATGCATCCGCAGGCTGAAGATCTATCATGATGTGTGGAGTAATAATCTTGCCAACCCGTAAGGCGTCACGAACAAAATGGCAGTCAATCTCTATATGCTAGTTCGCTCATGGAACACGTGATTTGTGGCAATTTATGTAGAAGATTTGTTGTCACAGTACAATGGAATAGGAGTGGTGACAAAAATACCGAGTTCCTATAGGAATGTTAATAGCTACGTGATCTCACATGTAGCCTGAGCCATCACCTTGTACTATGCTTCTACACTGGATCTAGACACAATGGTCTACTTCTTGCTACAAGTCACAAGATTTCCTCCAACCATCATAGCAGATCATGTAGTGGAGCAACGATCCTCAGGTGAATTTGCATAATCAGCATCAACATAGGCAATCACATCAGTGTAATTATTTGCCCCATAAAAGAGGCCACATCCAGGGGATTCCTTCAAGTATTGTAGGATCTGGAGGACATCTTGCCAGTGAATGTAGCAAAATTGCTCCATGTGTTAGATAGTTGTACTCACGGTGTAGGAAAGATATGTTCTGGTAACAGTGAGATAAAGGAGTTTGCCAACCAAGCTTATCATTGTGTAGTATCTTCGAAGATAGGATCATAGGATGTAGAGTGTTTCTTCGGATCTGCAGGAATACCATAGGGCTTGCATCCAAGTAATCCGGCTTCAGTTAGGATGTCCGTACAATACTTTATTTGCGAGAGACGAAATCCCTCTGTAATGTGTACTACTTTTATGCCCAAGAAATAACGCAGTGAACCAAGGTCCTTGGTGATAAAAACCTTCTAAAGAAAGGCCTTAGTCTCTAGTATACCTATATCACATGTGACGACCATATCATCCACATAAACATCAAGTATGAAAGTAATAGTTGGTCATCTTTTAATAAATACAGAGTAATCATAGGTTATTCTATGGAAACCAAGTGTGCTAGTTTTTATAGTAAGTTTGTCGAACCATGCTCTAGGGCTCTGCTTCAGACCATAAGTTGCCATGTGAAGTCGACATACACACTCCCCCTCGACTTCATAACCAGGAGGCTGCATCATGTACACCTCCTCCTCAAGATCACCATACAAGAATGCATTTTTAACATCGAGCAGATAGATAGGACATGCCTTGTTTGTTGCCACTGAGAGAATAGTGCTTATAGAACTCATTTGTGCAACATGAGAGAATGCCTCGAAGAAATCAACTCCATATCTGTGTAACAAGGCGAGCTTTTAATCTGTCAATGGACCCATCTGGCAACTGCTTGGTTCTGAAGATACATCTGCAAGCCACAAGTCTAGTCCCCTTGGGACATTATACAAGATCACATGTCCCTCTTGAAGTAAGAGCCTCCATCTCCTCAATCATAACATGTCACCATCTAAAATCATGCAGTGCACTATGGTGGTCTCTCGGAGTTGAAATAGTCATGAGAGCATCTGCATATCTTCTGTCAATGGATGATAAGCTATCAGTAGAAGTGAAATGAGACATGGGATGAAAAGTACATTCCCTCTTAGTTCTGCATAGAGCGATGGGAAGCTCTTGATGATCATCCGGGACAGCAGTGGAGGGGGCACTTGAAGAGGACATATTATCCTGCATAAAGAGACAGGCAAAGGAACAAATAATGGTGTAGTCATATGCTTGCACTTATACATAATGGGTAGGGGAGGAAGATTCAGAGGAATATATGTAACATCATGAGTGAAGAAGCTGGTTTCTCAAAAATGCATCTCTAGAGGCATAATAATAATGCCCAACAAGATCATAACATCTGTAGCCATTTTGAGTACAAGAGTAACGAAGGAAAATACATTTAATTGCATGCAAAGATAGTTTGTCAACAATATGAAAATTATGAATAAAATCCATACATCCAAAGATTCTCAGAGATAGGGGAAAAGGAAACTTAGTTGGATATAGTAATGAAAACGATGTTGAGCCATGTAGGGAAGTAGAGGGGACTCTGTTAAAAAAAGGACAACAGTAAGAATAGCATCTCCCCAATAAGTTTTAGGAACGTTCATCTAGGTGAGAAGAGAGCGAGCAATGTTTAGTAGGTGTATGAATTTCCTTTCTGCTATCCCATTTTGTTGGGAGGTATACGGACAGGAGGTTTGATGGATGGTGTCATGGGATTCAAAATAGGTTGTTAGATCATGTTGGATGAATTCCAAGGCATTATCAGAATGAAAAACTTGAACACCAATGGAGAAAATATTCTTGACATAATGAAAGAAATTCTTGACAACATTATTAATCTCTGAACGGTCTTTTAACATATAGACCAAAGAGAATCAACTGTAATCATCAATAAAGACAACAAAATACTTATGTCCACTCAGTGCACGAAACGAACAGGGTCCCCAAACATCACAATGGACTAAAGAAAAAGGTACTTCACGATGAGGCTCATCCAGACTCGTGACCACGATCGCGACCAAAATCACGGCCTCGTCCTCCCTGGTAGTTGTATTGGCCTCTGTTCCCATATGATACCAAATGAGCAGTGGTCTCCACAAATGGATTTGTAGAAGGGCGCTCAATAAGGGAATCAAGTTCCTGTAGATGACCAAAGATGGTATCAATGAGGCAATACACCATGCATTCCTCTATTTGTTTATCACAACAAGTAGGTTGAAAAAAGAGAAGCTCCTTAAACAGGCTCATGAGGAGCTTGTAGTACTCAACAAAGTTGGAATCACCTTGTATAGCAAACCAGATCGAGTGTATATATCTGAGAGTCAAGATTTTGTAGTCTTCTGAGAGTATGCATGCTCAAGACTCTCTGACATCGTCTTTCCAATTTCCTTGTAGAGAATATTTGATGCAATATTTGGATCGACATTGTTGGTCATCCAAGTAATGACCTGGCAATTGTTAACGTACTAGGTAGCATAGTCCTTGTCTGTCTCCTTATGCAGATCCTTGGTGAGAACATAATTCTTGCGCTAACCACCAATGAATACTCTGAAGGATCAATACCCTAGTACATTATACATAGTTCTCGGAACCTTTTAGAAGTGCCATGTACCATCATAGAAGAAGTCATGGACACGGGCTTGATCTCGACAGATGTCATGGTGATCATGCAGATCAAGAAAAAGTGACCTAGAGAATTCTTGTTGTCTTAATCAAGCATAGATGTGACTGAAAACATGATTTCAGACCCTTGTAGGTAGGGGTGAGCAAAAAATTGGGTCAACCCGACCTAACCTGATGCCCGGCCCGAGTAAGCCCGCCCCGTCCCGAACCCGTGATTAAAATGGACGGGCATGGACATTTTTTCAAGCCCGAATGCCTTCTCGGGCTGAGCTCAGACTAGCTCGGACCCGAGCCCGAAGCCCGCGGGCTGGCCCGACTATATGCCTGATTAGCAACCCGATGCAGGGCCCGAAAGATGGCCCGACCCAACCTGGCTGGGAGGGCACCCTAAGTTCCTAACCCTAGTATGTGCGCCCCCTAGGCCCCAAGCCCCCTTCCCCCCACACACGACAGAATCAACACCCCATCCCCCATCCCCAACGAACCTGACCCAGCACCTGTACACCCCTCTCTCCCCCTCCCTTTCCTTCCCATCCTCGCACAGCTGCCTTGCCGCCCACCAACATCCCCGCTCGGCCCTCTCCTCCGGCCTCCCATCCTCGCACCGCCACCTCACTGCCCATAGGTGATAGCCTAGGCCTGTCGCCCACCATCACCCCCGCGCAACCCTCTCCTCTCATCCAGCCTCCCATCCTCCCCTTTCAACTGCTCGTGAAGCTGCCTCGATGCCCTCCACTAGCCCAGTAGCAGTAGCCCTAGCTCTAGGCGGCTAAGCCCCTAATGTCGTCGGTGCCGCCCCCACCTCGCACGTCATCGCAACGCAACCATCAAGAAGGTATACCTCGCTAGTTCCCCTCTTTAATATATAATTTTTTATTCATAGTGTTGAATATTATCCATAATGGTTGTTTTTTGTTGAATATATTGTTGATTATCCGAATGTATCCAATGAAATTTGAGTCATTATGCATGTTTGATTTGTCCAAACTAGTGGTTGTAAGATTGTATCCAATGAGTCATTATGCATGTTGTTGACTCGTGGTTGTGATATTATTATCAATATTTAATAGAAGTCGAATACATAAAATGTGCATGATGTCGCCACTCCTATAATAGAACAGGAATTTGTGAGAGGGGAAGAAGAACATGAGAAAGATGACTTGGTCGAACCCGAAGGGGAGAATAAACGTTCACGACGGTCTCAATCATGGGTTTGGAATCATTTGACCAAGATAGGTGCCATTGATGGAAAGGAAATGTGTCGTTATAATCACTGCAAGAAATTGTGGTCGGAGGACACCCGATTGAAGCTCTTAAAACAGAAGAAAGTCTTGAGATATACAGAATAAGGAAAATCTGAGCTGCATTTGTAGTTAGAAGACAACTTTGTTGACAATGTTGACGATTCCACCTTTGATATTTTGCTGTGGTGGAAGCTCAATGCAAGTAAATATCGAATTTTATCACACATGGCATGGGATATTTTGGCAATTCCAGTCTCAACTGTTGCATCAGAGAGTGCATTCAGTATCGGGGGGGAGGGGGGTCCTTGAATGATGCCTACATGAGCCGACTTGATCCAAACACTGTGGAAGCTTTGATTTGCACACAAGATTGGATACGTGGTGAAGGTGGTGAGTTTGTGGATGATGAAGAAGAGGATGACGATATCGAGTCTAGCATAAATCCATATGGTTAGTATTCATTCAGTAAACTTCTAAATATTATCTTTTTTCCATACAGATTCTAATACATATTTTCAAGTATAGGTTTGGAAACAATCTATGAGGGATGCTGATGTGGACCTATAGGCATGTGTGTCTATACTCTTCGGATGTGATTGTAAAACATTTGCACTTGCTTTGTAGGTTTCTGATGAGGATCATTTCGAGAAAGCGTCGAGACTCGAGACTCATGTGCCTTACTCTCTTACTCTAGGAGACTGTTAAAACCTATTGTAATATTTTTTAAGATGAACAATATTTTGTGTTTGGGACTTCTTGTGTTGTGCATGTTTTTGTTATATTTTGAATAAGGTACTTGAACAATCGATTCAGAGCTCCATCCTGAGTTTTTTTGTGCTAGCTCCTTCTGGTTTGAAGTTTATTGGCTCCACGAGCCTTGTGCTGGCGTTGATTTTTGTTTTTCTCTATTATATCATTTCAATAGATCTTCCTTTTTAAATTGTCGTTATTCTTTTTATTCATATTTTTATATTATCAAAACTATGCAAAAGCATACAATCATTGATTCGTTCTTACGAATTAAGTTGCTTAAACATCGAGTATGTCCACGTTTTGAAGAAACACATATTTAATTTGTATATTTACAAATTAAATATTCATTGTATTAAGGTTTGAAAAGATCGAGCAAATTTTATTTTTAATATAGCGGGTCGGCCCGACCCGACCCATATACTTACGAGCCGAGCTCGGGTTTAGGCAGTAATTTCAGAAAATAGACGGGCTTAGGCTTGGCCTGTAGGCCTGTAAATTGGAACCGGGCTCGGGCTGGGCTGAGTTGGGCCCGACCCGTCCCAATGCTCATCCCTACTAATAGGGTCTCTTCATTAGTAGAAAGAGGCCAGAATGTTCCTGCTGGCGAAATGGGGTTCCTAGCGGTGAAGCTAGGATCCTTGGCAGTAGTCCTAGGCCCCTAGCAGCAAAGCTAAGACAACTTTTAAGCTTCTGGCGGAACCAAGGGGTGGTGGTGGCAGAGATTATGTACTAGAAAGGACTTGAGCAATCGATTTGGGGGCCTTGTTGGGCTCCAGATGATGCCCTAGGACCTCCTCAGAGGTCCAAAGACCTGCTGGTGGAGGCAAATAGAGGCTTCATGCCTCCAGAGGAGAAGTAGTGGCGTTGATGGCCTTTAGGCAGGGCCCAAGTGGTGGAGGGTGGCACTGATGGCCTTCAGGCAGAGCCCACGTGGCGGAGGGCGGCGCTAATAGCCTTCAGACAGAGCCCTAGGGGCTCTTTCGAGGGTCATGGAGCCCTAGGAGCACCGTTGATGGGGGTTTTGCAAGGCTGAAGGCCTCCAGAAGAAGACGAGGGAGATCCTGCATGGGTGCTGGAGTCCTAGGAGGGGACCTCCAGCAGAAGTTTGTTCCCTCGCGTGGGTCCTTGGTTGCCGAAGAGGGGGCTCGTGTAAGGGTTTCTTAAAGGAGAAGAGACAAGGGGGTAGGGGCGGCGACGAGAACTAGATCAGAACATCGATCTAGTACCGCTGCTTTGATACCATGTGGAAAACAATGAGAGAATGAAATTGTGTGTCTTATTCAAGGGGTCTAGGGATCCTTATATAGGACAAAACCTAGAGAGCTCAGAACTGGGAAAGTACATAAGTACCCCCAAAGGGGTTACAATGATAAATAAGAACCGTAAATACATTACTAACCAATAGTAAGTATTGTATTGATACACGATGAATTATGAGACTACTTTATTTGTTATTTCAACTTATTTATGCATTCTAAGCCTCAGTTTATGGAGAAAATACATGTAAAATCTATTATTAAACATAATTGCATTGCCATAAAATCATAAACTTCAAATATTCACAAAATATATTATCATAAATACTAAGTTTGAGTATTTCCAAATTGAATAGATGTGCACAATATACCATGTTAACCATATATGCTAATTTGAATTTGTGATCATGTAATATTAATATCGTAAACATGTGTTCCTAATATTTCTGAAAAAATATAGTCTCTTGAATATATACCGTAACAATTGAATATCATTTACAAGGTTGCAGAAATCGGTAGTCGGTACTCGGTCGACGGGGTCACTAACTACGGATTAATCGACAGTCGGACAACTAATCAAATTTAGCTGGCCATTAGTCGATTTTGAATTTTTTTTAATTATTTTAAATATATAAATCATTTTCATACATATATTCTTATATATTTGCAGAGATTTGTACATTTTTCTTTTTTTGAAAGAATAATTGTGCACTTTCTATACTATCATAATGAAATAAATGAAGTAATTGCCTTTAAATATAACATTAAGTGTAATAGAATAAGTTTGCTTTAGAATAAAGCAAAAAATTAAAAATAAAACTCTATGTAAAAGTCGTTTGAGTAGTCGGTCGACCAGGCCAACTAGGCCTCGTCGAGTCGGCTCCCCCCCCCCCCCCGACTCGACTAGTCGGCTAACTTGTACAACAATGATCATTTGTTGATATAAAATATGTTCATACTGATTAGAAACAATCACTATAGACTTCCATGATTTCTTTGATGCAATGATGATTGTTATATAGATGTATAATATATTTTTATGAAATAATATATTTTGGTACTGATATATAATGATATTATAATACATTTTATAGTTTTGTGACTAATGTTTGTGTGTGACTTGACATATAGGTTTTGTTCAATATGAGGTTTGCTACTAGAGATATTGCCAATAATATGTATTACCATTGTAACTTGTATGTTTGTGACTAATATATGCTTTATAGCTTTTAATATTATTATAAAAGTATAGCTTTATATAGTCTATTATTTATCTCCCAAAAAATACATCAGCAGACCGAAGCAAAGGCTTAGAACTTCCTCAATATAGCCTCGGGTCTGTGAAGCTTATGCCTCGGATATCTAAACTGGGGCTATAGCCTCGAGGCGGTTTTCATGGAAAACCACCACGAGGTTTACGCCTTAGCGCCTCGAGGCACGTTTTTAAAGTCATGTGTAACTACATATTAAGTTATGCATTGATTATGATGACAATACTATCACACTATCACAGACTTATATTTAGACATCTTTTTTAGCAAAAAAATGTGTTTGCATCGTTAAATAAAAAACTAAAAGTCTAAGTTTTAGAATAATAAATTTTTATAACCATATTATAAATTTCGATGATATCAACAATATGTCAGCAATATTCCCCAAAACTTTCCTTTTCTAGCTCGGTGAAAGTACATTGATATCGAAATTTAAGGTCGTGGCGAGACTACTATATATTATTAAGGCACTTGTTGTCAACCCATTAGAATGCATCCACCTTATGAAGATGTTTTCTTCCTTATTAAGTTTTTGTATGTCCACATACTACATCATTTATTTAAAACAAGGATTGCCAACCAAATGTTCAAGCCTCTTCATTTAGATGTGCACATTGCATGTTAGAGTTTCATGTTATTTATGCCAATTGTGTTTTTTTTGCATCGTAAATGCACCTAAGTTAAAATTTGCATGTATTTCACCTACTCAAAATATTCGTGTTGGACATTCTGATTTGGTTGTGAAATTTCCCAACATAAATTGTCAATCATTTAAGGATGGTAATCAAAGCATAACCCAACAATCAAGCAATCAATCAAGCTTGTTGGTGAATCCTTGTTATGCTTTTACTATAGTTAGGACTACACTTGAAGTAGTTTGATTAATTGTGAGTTCAGAGATCGCAATACTACTAGAGGAGGTGAGTAGTGGTTCGGTGAAATTTAAAAACTTCTCATGGAATAACCAACAATCACAGAAACAATCAACCAAGCAATCCAATTAACACAATTTGCACAATATTTTAGCGTGGAAAGCCACATGGGTAAAAATCATGACATGAGTATTCTTAATTCAGGATTTCCCGATTAGCCGAGCTAATCAACTACTTCACTAAAGCCCAAGATATTTACGTGGATAGCTCAACCGTTTACAAAGTTGACACTTTACAACCTCGGATCAAACATCAAGATAAGCACTACATATTAAACACTATAGCTTAAACAAAAGAACATTCAGCTTTCGACTTTCTTCGTGCTTCCTTGGATCTCTCATGCCCGAGCTTCTCCGCATACTTAGTATTAGATACCTAAAGTCTTGCAGAAAGATGTTAACTAGAAACAAAGAGATATAGCAATAATCTATTCCATAGAGGATTATCTTCACAAATATCAAGAAATAATTCTCCAATAAAGAACGATGATATCTAGAGATAAATTAGTAGAATATAATCGCACTAAGATTCAGAAATATTAGCACGTCAATTATATCACAGCTAACATAAGTGGATAATCAATATCAAGCAAATAGCATATAGCATTGCGCTGAGAATACTACCTAAAGAACTCTGACTCTAATCAGAAGAACTTGAAAGACAACGAGCAATCGAACTCTGTTGAACTGAAAACTTTGCTTCACAACTTTCAACCAAAATATTCTTCTCGAAAGATCCACTGAATCGATGAACAGGAAAAAGAATATCGAGGAAATCACTCTAAGATAGCTTCTCGCTTTTCTAGAGAGTATAGGGATGATTGCACAAATTGTGTGTTTCAACAATGGGTATGAGATCCCTTATGTCAATGGGTATGGGGCCCTTTGGGTAGGGGTTCAAGAAAAATGATCTTTGGATATAAAATAGGCAAAAAATTAGATATGATTTCCTAATATGATAAATCGGGACAAAGATTTGATCGATCAACTGTCAATGACCGATCCGGTGAAAAGCTATGATCGATCAATTAATGATTGTTGGGAGGGAATTCAAAATATAATCAATAAGTTCAATTGATCGACAGGGCATGATCGATCTGTGTCATGAGATGATCGATCAATTCATGAATTGATCTCCTGATTTGGAACTTTTAGTTGAAGCTTGCTTGAGGTTGCAACTTCATAAAACAATACAAATAAACAATTACAACAATTTTAAGCAGAGAAAAGCAAGAGCTTCTTCTTAGCATGAGAGCGACGACTACTCGCAGTCGTGTCGAGCCGAGATCCACACTTACAGTCCTGCAATCACAAAGAATATCTGAGCTACTACAATATAATATTGTGTGTGCCATTTTTAAAATCATTTTTTATAGGAAAGAGGGTAAATCCCCATTTTGGGGATTACCGCAAAAATCGTATTATCAGAATTTAAGTTACATTAACGTGATAGCCAAAATTCGTAGAGAGAATTACAATGGTTTGCTACAAAGGAGATAGAAAAACTTTTATTGTTGAAGACGAGGTCGTTCCTTCATAACCAGATAGCCCACACGACCGCGAATGCCTTGGCACAATCGTCTGTAGAGCCACAGGACACCCTCCGGATAGCCTCCCAGTACGTCGCAGCACCACCCAACGGCAGCCAGGGTATCCCCACAGCCCTGCAGACCTGTTCAAAGGTGGGGCACCGGAAGAAAAGATGCTCGGTATCCTCCTCCGAGCCCGCGTACCTGTCCCACCGAGCCTCGGCCAACCCCCAGCAACCTTCTCCTTCGAACCTTGTCGCATACCCGACCTCTCCTCAAGCACCACAAGAACACCTTGACCCAGCATGGCACCTTCGACGCACATGTCGCGGCAAAGCTCCTCATCCACGCCGACCATGGACTGCCTCAGAAACTCATAAGTCTTCTTGATAGAAAATTTCGACCCCCCCCAGAAGTAGTGTTCCCTCTCCCTCGCGAAACTTTCCGAATAGGGGATGGTCCAGCCCAATATATTCCTCTAAGCGTTGCGTGGACAGATCTGCCAGGAAAGTCAGAGTCCAAGACCTCGAGGAAGCCACCTGAACCAAAGAGCTCTCCCTAGCCGCCGAGAGAGCGAAGAGCCTGGGGTATCTGCTTTGCAAGGAACCCTCACCGGTCCAGCCGTCCCGCCAGAACCTAAATAATGTGCCATCACCCACCCGCGGATGAAGATTTGGCACAATGTTCGGCAATACCGCTCGTATGCCCGTCCACAGAGGCGACTCGAAACTGAAGCTGGTCGCGCTCAACGTTGATGAGTCTTACCGCTAAGGAATTAGACGGTCCCCAAATCCGTATGATCCATTTTGCTATTAGAGCCCGATTCATGCAGTCGATGTCGCGTACGCCGAGACCGCCATCTTTACTCAATTTTGTAACTTCCTCCCAAGCGACCAGGTGCAGGCCGCAACCCTACTGTCTACTATCGGGCCAGAAGAAAGTTCTCATGAGGGTCTCGATCTTCTTTCTAATCCCTACCGGCATTAATCTCGTGGAGTTGAAAAAAATGGGAATCGCCGAGAGCACGTGCTTGAGAAGGATCAGCTTCCCCTCTCTCGACAATGTCACCGCCTTCCATCCTGCTAAGCGCTGCTCCAGTCTTCGAACCACGTCGTCCTAGTCGGCTTTCTTCAGCTTCCTCGCGACCAGCGGCAGGCCCAAGTATCGGATCGGGAGAGTACCAAGAGGGCACTCCATCGACCTCGCCAATCTAGCGCCCTCGTCCGCCAACATCCCAAATGTGATGACTGTGGACTTCTGCTTATTGATCTCGAGGCCTGACATACAACAGAAAATACGTACCACCCGAGCCGCTATATCACTTTGTTCCTCCGTCCCACCGAGCAGGATAATCGTGTCGTCTGCGTATTAAAGTAGGGGTATCGAAATGTCGTCCTTGCGGAAGCCCTCACACCACCTGCCCTCGGCAGCCCTCTTGAAAAGCACGACCAAAGCGTCAGCTACAATGATGAAGAGCATGGGAGCCAAAGGGCACCCCTGTCGCACCACACGCTGCGGCTGGAAAAATCCCCCCTCCAGCCTCCCATTCACCATAATAAAATAGGAAGATGTGGTGAGACACCACTTCATCCAGTCGATCCAAAGGGTCGGGAACCCCCGCTGTTGCATTAACATCCACAGGAACCACCAGTCGATGCTGTCATAAGTCTTGGAATAGTCAATCTTCCACAACACACCTCTCAAGTTCGTCCTCCTCCACTCAAGGCAAATCTCCGAGGCCATGACCAGGCCATCTGCCTTCCCAGTATGAACGTCGTCTGACCCTCGAGCACCACATCGTTCATGACCCCTTTCAGGCGATTGGCCAGGACCTTGGCCAGACTAAGATAAATTGCATTCGATAGGGCTATAGGCCTGTAATCTTCCACACGTACTGGGTTGTCCTTTGGTAGCAGGACTAGCAACACCTTATTCATGTTCTCAAACCCCCCGTTCCTCAATCTAAATTCGTCTATCAGGTCCATTATTTCCCACTTTCACGAGGTCCCAGAATTCCTTATAGAACAACATGGGGAAACAATCCGACCTCGGGGGCCCCTCCGCATTTAGGCCCCAGACCGCCCTCCTAGTTTCCTCCTCAGAGAAAGGAGCCAAGAGACCCTCAGCCTGCCCATCCGATAGCATTTGAACCCCCCTCCCCGCCCGACCAGCCTTCTGAACGCGTCAACGAAGTGACTTCGCAGGGCGCTTCCGATAGCCACCTCCCCAAGAACCACTGACCCCCCCACTTCGATCTCGTGTAACCAATTCTTTCTCCTCCACCTCGAGGCCATAGCATGAAAGAATTTAGTGTTGGCGTCCCCTTCCTTCAGCCATTTCTATCTTGATCTATGTCTCCATTCCACCTCTTCTTTGTAGTCTTCTAGGCGCAGCTCCTCCACGAGCGCCTCCCTCTCCGTGAATTCCCCCTCGTCCAGCCCTCTTTTGTCATCCACGGAGTACAACCGTGAGACCCCCGCCAAGATCTCCGACCAACTAGCCTTACTCCTCGCCCGCAACTCCCTCCCGTACGAAATCAGAAAGGTCCTCGGATTTAGGAGCTTGTTCATCATCCTTGACGCCGCGGACCCCCCCGGAGACCAACTTCTCCACTTCTCAGCCACCAAGACATCCTCCAACAACCAGCAGCATTCAAACCGGAAAAAGAACCCGATCCTCTCGGCCTCCCATGAGGACCACAAGATTGGTGTGTGGTCCGAAAGGGCCCTCGGGAGAGCCCACGCGCAGGAAAGAGGAAAAGACTTCGACGCCTCCGAGGAAAGCAAAAATCTGTCAAGTCGTGATCTTGTCCTGGCACTGCGCCACGTGTAATTGCATCCGCGGGCATCAAGAATCGAGAGCCCCATGATCCAATCGCCCTCTGAAGCTCCTCAGAGCCCGGGTCCGCCCCTCCCCGACCCCGCGGTCGGTCGTCCGGCAGGATGGTAGCATTTAGGTCCCCCCCCCCCCGATGAGCCAGAGCCCCTCCGGTCGCGCGAGGTCGACCAGCTCCAAATCTTGCGCCAGGGAGCCCTCCCCACCGCCCGTCGGCCCATACACATTGGAGATGACCATGATAAGGACGTCTGACTTCCTTTGCAAAGAAACAGTGAGACTACACCGCTCCCTAGATACACCAAGCGAATCAAACAAGTCTTTCTTTCATCCGGTCAGTATGCCGCCCGACGCTCCCTGAGTATCTAATACCGCCAGCTCAAAATGCCCCCCTCTGTCCAACCCTCCTCTCGTCATTGTCGTCAGTCCAGACAATTTGGTTTCCTGCAGGAGGAACACATCGGCCTTTGCATCCTCGATGGAGGTCTTTACTCCCAATCGTTTCTCAAGGCGCCCCAGGCCCCTAACGTTCCAAGAGAGAATCCTCATATGGGAACCTGGGAGGACTTCGACGGTAGGATCAGCCCCAGGAACTATGCCACTTCCCTGTCTAGTGCCTTAAAGCTGTTGGTTAGGGGTAGGCCATTCTCCTTCGAAGGCGAGTGACCAGAGAGAACAAAGTCGCAGTCCTCCGCCCATGCCAACGCCTCTGCCCGCCTCTCTCTCCTAGACGCCTTGTTGAAGCCCTTTCTTGTGCACGCACCAAATCTCGAGCCTTGACCTTCTCGACCCAGGAATCGGCCTTCCATACCAACGCAACGTCCCCGTAGTGGATCTTTGCATACAGGGGGGATCTGTGCCGTCGCCCCATTGGGGTCTTCCAGTCCCCTTCCGAGGTCTTTCTGTCGTCCCAGCTTCTCCGCAGCAGATTGAGAAAAAGACCTGCATGCCCCCTCGACTGCCAAGGTCGCGGCCCTACCATCGACGTTGGTAGTCCCCTGACAACAGTAGCAGACCCTCTCAGTAGGGCACTCGAAATGGCCGGAGCCGAGACCGAAGAGGCATGCACCGTCCGCTCGATCTCCTAGGTCGGATCCACGATAACAATCGGGCCAGGGCCCACGTCCGCACTCGTGTTTGGCTCTTGTACATCAATCGAATCCGCCGACCGCGTACAGTCGTGGTGGGCCCGCGTCTGCCCAAGGATATCCTTACCCCCCTGAGGATCCGAAACCATCACGGTTCGGGTGGACCCCATGGGAGAAATAAGTTGAGAATCCGAAACCGTCACGGTCCGGGTCGACCCACAGGGAGATAAAGATCGAGGACGTGCCCCTTGGAACTCCACGAACAACGAACCAAAGCAAATTCCCTGTGGAAGATGAGGCGTCACCGCAGGCGGACGTGGTCGGTTCACTCCCCTGCGACCTTCCTCAAACGTGTGTCTGTTCATCTCCCCCGCGACCGCACGCCTGCCACGTGGCTGTTCGCCAACCCCACGCTGCCCCTTCCCGTGGGTGAGCGCCTGTTTGTCTCCCCCGCGCGCCAGGACCCTGGATGGCACCCCGTGCACCACCGGCAGCACCGCGATGCAAGCCCAGGTCCCAAGGATATTCACGTTACGGGGGCCCCGATGGTGACCGGAGACCTAATCCTCTGTCGCCGACTCCAGCAATATCGTGATCTCCTTCCCCGCAAACCTAGCCTTCTGCCAACCTAGACTTTCTATTCTGAGATTCCGAATTTTGAGAACCGGATCCAGATTCTCCCCCGGGCTGCACCCAGACGTCTCCACATCCACGATCTGTACCAGCGGCCCCAACATCATGGAGAGATCACCCCGCCCCCTCGCCGCCAACAGAACACCCTTCACGCGAATGTGGTCCAGGATTCCCGGGAACACCATGTCGTCCGTTAAGGTCATCCTTCTCCATCGCATACTCGTCCAACCCTCCTTTGTCCACCTCAATAGCTCGCTGGCATCAATAGCAGAGAGACCTCTCGCTAACACCCTACTGCAGGTCAAGGAGACAATGTCTCCCCCGAACAGCACCGTTGAAATTAGACCCAGCGTCCCCTTGAAGAGCACTTCGTCGCCGGTAGGGCTACTAATTGAATTGAATCATTCGAATTCGATTGGGATTCGTTCGATGAAAATTCGAAAAAAGTTCGATTCGAAATAAAATGAACTGAATTTTGAATTTAACTTTTGGATTCGATTCCCAAATGAATCGAATTTGAATTCACTTGGATTCGTTCGATAACAATTCGATTCGATTTTATACGCACCCATATATGATATGGTATGAAGCATTATATATGTAAATAAATGCAGTATATATTTTGTAAAATCCCCACACACGATACACAACTTAATATATTAAATATTTTTTTCATCATCTTATTCTAAACATCCCAATTTTGGGATGCCCATTACATATACCATACCCCCACTTTACTCCCCCAAATTCTCTCTCCCCTCGTCACTCATGAGAAAAAAATCCTAACATTTGCTTCTACTCTCCAACACCGCCAACTCCAACCTCTCGCTCCTGCTCGCTCTCTCCAAAACTTTTCTGGCTCCAGCCTCCTACTCCTGCTCATGCTCTCCAACGCCGCCGGCTCCAGCCTCCCGCTCCTGCTCCCTCTCTCCAACGTTGTCGGCTCTAGTCTCCCGATCTTGCTCGCTCCCACCACTGACAACACCACCCTCCCTGTAGCCAACCCCACCACCAGCTCCATCCAAGGTTCAGGAATGCGGTATGCGTATGCATTCGGACAGGTCACTGATTAGCGATTAAGCGGTATGCGGGGGCATATGCGGGGTATATGCGGTTCTACGCGGTTTCCTTAATTTTTTATTTAAAAATAAATAAATATATGCAAAAGTGACTACAACTGAACAAAAATTATGTATAATTGTGGTCCAACAGAATTTCTAAGAAAATTCTAGAATCAATGATAATTGCTAAAGACGTGTATTTGGAGATGCTAGTATATCTTGGACTCAAATGTAGATGCTAGTACATGGTGTCAAATATGAACTCCCAAAAGTAATAAGGCAAACTGAGCTATAAAAACAAAGAATGGGGGAATGCATCGACAAGAGAAATAACTAGTCGCTTAAGAGGGTAAACGAGCGTCTTTTCTCGAGCTATACCTTTGCTTGGGTCATAAATGTATAATAATGTAAATCTAAAACACAATAAAGTAATGTATATAGAGTTTGTATCATTGTAAAATGGGCATATGAACTTCATATAACCACATGGTAACCAGTCATCTCCCAACCACTCCCAAGTGTCCCCTTTTGATTTGGCACTACATCATCCAGCAAAAGTGACGAGCAGTGAGAACTCATCAATCATGGCATCAAAAGGGTGCCATATCAAGAGCATTCACTACTAAGATTCACACCCGAAAACCAGTAGCATGTCTTTTCTTGAGTTTGTATGGTAAACATAGTGCCACATTAAAAATAATCAAGAGAAACTTGTTGTCATGGTTTATCAACAGCCGAGAAATCCTTAAAATTATAAAAAGATGGCATAGGATTACCTTTGAATGGTCACGAGACTCACGACACGAGTAGGAGGCGGAGGAACTCTGAGAGGAGATGGTGGCCGAGGAGCCTCATACGGAGAAGCTCGAGGCGTTGAAGCCTCGAATAGAGGAGGATCTGGAGGGCGAGAACTCCCGCACAGAGGCGGAAGCCTTGAGGGCGGCGATCGAGGCGTTGCTGAGGGGCAGGCAGAGCCGCGGAGGTGTTGGGAGCCACTGGAGTCTGGAGAGGTCGCGATTTTGCCAAACCCTATCGAGCGCAGCGATTTGATTTTGCCGAAACCCTATCGAAGCAGAGGTATTAGGTATTTCGGATCTTTAGATACATATCCATATATCCGATCGTATGTCGAAGCGGCCGCACGATCCGTATATGCGGCCGCATAACCCGCATATGCGGACCGCCTATGCGGAAGAGGCGCATAACGAGGGGATTCAGGAAATCGGCGCGCCCGAGGGTCCGCACGCGCGTATGCGGCCGCACCAACCGATTTCGTGAACACTGGCTCCATCTCACCTCACCATCGACAATGACACCGGTACTAGACTCACCAACATCGCTAGCATCTCTCCACCACCCCGCAGATACTGGTATTACCATACATCCCTCCTTTTACCACACACCCCCGCAACTGCAGGTACAAAAATAAAAGATCAATGGTTTATCAAGATATCAATAATTATTTTTTTTATATATTCAATTCACCATATGTACAAAAAGAGCAAATGAGAATTGCAAGAGACATACACGAATAACAAAAGTTAGATACTTTGATGCAATTTATATTATCTACTGAATTTTACCATTTATGTTAAAAGTTTTTTATTTATCTCAATTATTTTTTCACAAATTCGTATCACAAAGTCCATTCAATTCTTTGAAACTTAAAATATTATTAATATACAATTTTTATTATTAGTTACATTGTTAAATAAAATTCTAATTCGATATAAAATGAATCGAATTTGAATATTCGAAACTCCAAACGAATTGAATTTGAATTTAGATTAGAATTTCGTTTAATATTCGATTCGAATTCGGATTCGGAAATTTTATAATGAATTGAATCTGAATCTAAGTGGATTCGAATGTATTCGATTCGATTAGCACCCCTAGTCGTCGGCGCCCTCCCCCAACATGCATCCTTTGAAAATCCCCTCCTTGCGCCGGTCAATCTCCATAGAGCACGAACTTTGCCGGTGGGAAAAGCCCCTGCAACGGAAACATCTGATCGGTTCTCTACACTGGCTGGCCCAGTGGGTCAATTCCCCACACCGGAAATAGCCCCTCGTGAAAGGGTTGTTGAAACCCCGCCTCGAAAGCTGATGACCTCCACTTCGGTTGCTCCTTCTATAGGACACTTCTATCCATCTGTCGCCACCTTCCGTCACTCGTATCTCACAATGGTCTCCACTTTCCATCTACACCAACCACCACAAAAACTTTAAGTCACCTCTTTTAGATGATAGAAGGATAACTATGGTCTCCCTCCCAAATCGAGGAAAGATGATCTCATTTTTTAAAATAATGGAGAAACAAAAACTAACAATCTTCCCCTTTTAGTGATGACAAAATCTTTTCAAAAGCTTAAAGAATTGTAATCACATAAGCACGAGCAAATTTCAAATCGAACTTGATATAAGCAATGTATATCAGAGCAAATTATCAAATTAAAATAATTTAAATATCACAAGCTTAAAGTTCGATTTTAGTTGCTCCCCTTGCTAAAAGAATTAAAAAAATTCTCTTAATTCTTTTTAGAGATGTAAGATGAGTAAATGTTGCAAGACAATCTTGATAAAAAAATTGAATTTATTTTTTATCTATTTGTCCTCCTTAATTAGATAATTCATTAATTCTTTAATTCACTTAAGCTTGAATTTCATTCTCCCCCTTTTGTGACCCATTAAAGAGAATAATAAAAAGAGTGAAAAACATGCATACTTCATTAATAGAAGGAAACGAAATACAAAATGTCTGTGGCTCACAAACTTGTTCCGTACTGCAAGGAAAGAAATAAACTTCAAACCAAACGACTGGAATTCTAAGGAATGAAATGAAGAACTACAAAGGGAAAGACTGGACTAATCAGACTGGGCATAGTCGGAATCCTCAACTCCTCTGCGAGACCGCATGGCCTTCTTGTCACGCTCAATGACTTGGCAAGTACTGGAGTTGTACTTGTACTCAGGAGTTCCAGATTGCCTCTATCTATGCTTCTCCTATCGCTTCTTTTTATGGATCATGCACAAGCATCTGGATATCCTTTTCTGGGCAGGAGGAAGAGGTACCGAGACCAGAAGTTCTGGACTATGGATTAAGGCTAAGAGGGAGTCGAGGCTCGTTGAGGTACAGTACAGAGAGCACGAGCACGGGGAGCATGGGTCCTGAGTATTATTGGTGTTGGAGCAAAAGGATGTCTCGAGATATGTATCTAATGCATCTCATCGGACAAGCGATACGACATCTCGGATTTGATCATTGACAAACTGAGCATAGTTATTGTTGAAGGTCGCTATCCCTTGCTAGAAAGTCATCATCGCGTTAGTCGTCTCTCCAATTTGGCAAAGCTCAAGAGAGTAGACATCGATGAGGGTCTGCTACGATAGTTGTTCACCTAGGGCGACACGGTAGTCCAGATATCCCCAAGTGGAATCAAAGATTGAGAGTAAAGGGTAGACATGCATGGGTATGAAGTTGGAGAAGTGAGGGTTGGGGTAGGTAGGACAGGTGTGTGTCTTGAGATAGTCACAGACAGCACAACTTCTGGCTCATCTACTTCAGTGGTGAAAACCATGGATTCCACATCGAAGGGTCGGATTCGGGTGATGCGGGTTGGGTCACTAAGGACGTGTACATATATGAGTCACTAGAAATCCTAGGGAAGTACTTCACTGGTTTCTAGGAAAGGATGTAACAAAGGTAGTAAGACTAGTTAAAGGGCCTGGCTAATACAAAATTAAAGATTAAAGCTAGGACATCTAGGGTGACATGGGTGAGGTTGGACTTCTGGTTACGGAAACATGAGAAGAAGACTTGGTTTAGAAACCTAGGAGGGGCATACAGTTCGGAGCATGGAGGGGCTTCCCATAGTTTCGCAATGGCCTTAGGGCTTCCCTTAGCTCATCTTGGTTCGCAGAATCAAGTACCTCAGTAAGGGTAGGGTCAGTGTTTGGACAACCTAAGATGGAGGATCCATTTACAAACCTGACACTTCACAACCAATCAAATACCAAGATCAACACTACATATCATATATGATACTACAAGCAAAAGAATATGTGAGCTTTCGATTTTCTTTGTACTTCCTTAGATCTCTCATGCCCAAGAGCTTCTCTGCTCACTAAGGATCAGACACCTAAAGTCCTTCAGAAGGATGTTAATTGGAAACGAAGATATATGTCAATAATCTATTCCAAAGAGTTTTATCTTCACAGATATCAAGAAATAATTCTCCAATAAAGAACTGTGATATCTTGAGATAAATCATCAGAATATAATTGCACTAAGATTCACAAATAGTAGCAAAATAATTATATCACATATAGCACATAAGGATAACCAATATCAAGCAAATAGTAAATATCACCACATTGAGAAGGTTGCCAAAATAACTCTGACTCCAATCAGAAGAATACAAAAGACGACGAGTGGTCGAACTCTGTTGAATTGGAAAGTTGGAAACTTTGCTTTACAACTTTCAACCAAAATATTCTTCTCAAAAAATCGAATGAATCGATGAACATGAGTAAAAGTATCTAGGAAATCACTCACAGAGAGCTTCTCATTTTTCTAGAGAATATAGGAGTGATTGCATGAATTGTGTGTGCTCCAACAATGGGTATTGGGACCCTTATGTATAGGTTCAAGAAAAATGATCGTTGGAACAAAATAGGCATGAAATCATATACGATTTCCTAATATGATCAATCCAAACAAAAGATATGATCAATAAAATGTCAATGATCGATCATCTGAAAAGTTGTGATCGATCGGTTGATGATCGTTGGGAGGGAATTCAAAATATGATCGATAACTTCAATAAGTATGATTGATAAGCATGATTAATCCATGAAATATACATGATCGACGAGTGATGATCAATCGGTGTCAAGAGATGATCGATCAGTTCATGAATTCTTGATCTCCTAATTTGAAAACATTTCATTGAAGCTTGCTTGAGGTTACAACTTTGCAAAACAATACACAATACTTTTTACTAGAGACAAGCACCGAGATTGAGCTTCTTCTTTGCTTGAGAGAGACGACTCTTCATAGTCGTGTCGAGCTGAGATCCATACTTGCAATTTTGCAATCACAAAGAATATGCGAGCAACCACGGCATAATCTTGTGAGTGTCATCTTTAAAATCACGGAGAAACAAAGAACTAACATTATTGAGTGTTTGTGCATTAGGGGTAAGCTAAGCTATAGTGGGCATACAAATTGTGTGGAGTGAACTTATATAGATGAGTGGATATTGTGGATTGCTTTTGTTGTTGTTTATCCATACTTGAATATGATTGCCGAAACACAAACTTTTGGATTGCTCATATTTCCTGAAAGCATTATTTACCAACCCCCCTCTCCCGTGCACTTTCAGCTTTTTGTAAAGAGACATGCTTGTTAGATGGTATTTAAGGAGGACAAACAAAGTTTTGGTTAACTTGTGAGGTTGATATCTCTCCTCTCCTCGAGGTTCTTTCTCCTCTTGAACCATCTACTATAATTTTCAACGCCATATTTTCTCCCTCAAGCTGCTTGGTGTGTGCATCTCCGCACATTCCCACTCAAGGTGCATTTCTCACTCTTCTTGACCTCTCTCATTTCCCCAGCTCCTTCCCCTGGAAAATCAGATATGACACCCAAAACAGACCATAGAAGCTAATTTGACATACATCACATGTATACATTGGTTTTATGATGGGAAGGTGAGTGCAAAAATAATCTCTCTTGAAAATTGCAAAATACATCGAAAAAAGCCGTGTGCGCCACAAGAGGTCCCGTCAATATCAAAACTGGTTTACCTGTTGTGATATTTTCATGGACAACATCTCTTGTGGGAATATGTGAATCCGCAATTTTATAAGTGAAAAGATATTAGCTCTACGGTAGAAAAAAAGACATGCCATACATCATGTTCTAAGAATCTAGTTATATTCAAAATATCATTACACTATTCTAGAGCCCGAGTGCAAATTTTCAATAAGGGAAGAAACCTAATAACATTATCATGGAAATATATGCAAGAAAAATGCCAATACAATGACTGAGTAAAACAAGTATCTTTTGAACAAAAGATGGAGGGCAAGAACTACACTTTCCGGGATGAATAATAAATTGGCATCTCAAAGTTGAGTTTAATGTTCAGTTTTTTTTCCTTTTTTTTGTGTGGGTGTCATCTTTATATAATTTATATATGAACTTCTATATTAACTGGATTTGAGATTTCCTAGTGACCTGGTTTCTCCGATTTATTTCAATAAGATTAAACAAAAATAAGACTTCTTGCACACCTTACATGGATTCTTTGGCTCCAAAATGATTTTTAGTTTATCCTCTAAAATATCTAGTAAGAGACAAATTAGGCTGGCTATTTGTCGGACTGTATACCAAACTGCAGGTGAAAATTGTGTTTGACCGAAAGAAGCATATTAGAGGAATCGAAATAAACTTACATGTGTAACACAAAGTGACGAAATCCATGAAGCTGCTGATAAATGATATCACCCAAAGAGAGGCGACAATTACGACAAAAAGATGGGTCTCCTTTCCAAGGGCAAGGTCGTGAGCAACTGCTAATATGGCGTTTAAATGGGAACGGATCGAAGCGGCCACCGCATTCATCGATTCTTCCGAGATGGTCATATCGGGTAAGGGAGGCAGCTGCCTGATGAAATCGTTTGCAAGAATCAGAGACAAATCAGGACATCAGCAACAGCGCACCAAAAAAAGGAATAAATTGGCAATGCCTTCTGAGAAGAATGGCTGCTTTGGCCCATAAGAAAAGGGAGGAGGTGAGGAGAAGCGCGACTTTGGAGAGCAAGGAGAGAAGCGTGTGACCGGAACATTGGAAGACGATCCATGTGCCGAGAGCACCGAGAAGTATTGCAAGCGTCGCATTCTTCCTTCTCCACAGTATAACATCAGCAGCTGCTTATTTAAAACCACAGGTTAAGAACAATACCAATGTCCACGAACGAAAGGAACATCATCGCCATCATTAAGTTAGATATGCCGAGTATACAGACATTGATCAGCTGTAGGCTGAGAAATTTCACAATTCTTAGCGGCAATTTATCAAAAGGACATTGTGGATGATGATGATGATGAAACCAGTAATTACGGACCGATTCCACCTCCGAGGATCTGATGGAGAGGCCTCCGCCTCGCAGAGAAGAGCAGGGGTTGCTGCTGTTGGGGGATGGAGGCCGAGGTGCTGCCCATTCTGCTCCGCTCCCAGCAGAAAGGAAAGGGGATCTTCCCGATCGATCGATGGATCAACGAGACCTAATTAGCAATCGAAGAAAAAGGAGGAGGAGGAGGAGGTGGGGCAGTAGAGTAGGTGGGCCGTGGAATTTGAAGAGTATGAGGAAGAAGAGGACTGACTGCTGCCCCTTACGTCGTGGTGGATGGGGTGCCATTTTTCCTTCGCTTTTCATCAAAATTGGTAAGCTGCAGTAATTTTTTTTCGATTTTCTGGTACCACAACAATCAACTTATTTACATAAACTAGGGTGCAAAGTAAAGATAAAAAGATCACAATGAAAATTGATATAACATAGAATGTTCAAATAATCTATCTTGAAAATGTGTCTTGAATGGGAATGAAGATATTATATAGAAATTTCTAAAAATCATCTTCGTATATAGTTGTTATTCTATGTATATATGGATTTAAATAAGAGCAAATTTTCTTGATGGTATTTATAAAAAGTACAAAAATTACAAAGCCTAACTAAGTTAAAATTCAAAGGGTCATCTATATAAGGGAGACAGTAAACATGCATTATTACAAATGTTATTCATTACCTTGCGAAATAGACTTCCAAAACTTATTTAAATATAAATAATAGCAAAATATATAAAATATTATAAGTAAATGAGCTAAAATGTATGTAATCAATGCCTGCATATGTAAAGCATTGAACTTAGCATCTCTCGGATCATGTATCATAAGATCTAGTTCGTCAAGAGAAAACTAATAGAAATATCCAAAAATCATCTATGTATATAGTTGTTACTATATGTATATATGGATCTAATTAAGAGCAAATTTTCTTGATGGTATTTATAAAAAGTACAAAAATTACAAAGCCTAACTAAGTTAAAATTCAAAGGGTCATCTATATAAGGGAGACCGTAAACATGCATTATTACAAATGTTATTCATTACCTTGCGAAATAGACTTCCAAAACTTATTTAAATATAAATAATAGCAAAATATATAAAATATTATAAGTAAATGAGCTAAAATGTATGTAATCAATGCCTGCATATGTAAAGCTTTGAACTTAACATCTCTCGGATCATGTATCATAAGATCTAGTTCGTCAAGATAAAACTAATAGATTTTGTTTCGTGTAAATCGGACTTTGTTTCGAATTGTTATGATTTTCAAAAAAAAGAAAGAGGCTTAAGATGTCATTAAACCTTAATGACTGTCATTAAGATCGATTAATCGTGATTAAGGAAATTAATGATGGATCAAGGATCGCTAATCAACATCAGCAGATACTGCTCATAGATCAGCAAAAGTTAAGCGTAAGTCACGAAAGTTAAATTACGATTAGCGGGAGTTAAATTATGATTAGGAAAAATTAATCACAATTAACGCTAATTAAGCATCGTTAGTGAATCCATAATATTGTGGAAAGTTCTAACTTAAGCTCTAAGTGTCGGATAAGTTTTGACCAAAAGCATGGGCCAAAATCATGAGCCACCAACCGCGGTTAAGGTCTAAACCATGGTTTACTAACCATGGTTAGTTGTTTTCTAGAGCCTATAAATAGCCCCATATCCATTCGTTCTCTATGATTTCCACTACCACTACCACCCCGAGGGTTAGGGTCGAGAGGTCAGGAAGAGGAGAGAGAGGCGGGGAAGGAACGCTAGCGAAGCGTTGTCGGGAGAACGAGGAGGAGAAAGGTACGATTCTCTTCTAGTTGGCTTCGTTTCGATTCATGTTCTTTTTCCAGATTAATTTTTGATTCTTCTTCTTTCTGATTCATTTTTTGTTGTGGTTCAAGGAGAAATCTGTATAACACCCTATTTAGGTGCAAGCGGCTATGCACGTTAGTGAATCCTGTGATTCGTCATACTTTCACTCACCTAAGACGTGTGGTTCTACCGATTCTCCATTCTTTTGGTTCTATTCTTTCGATTCCACTTTTATAGTTGTTTAGATGGAGAAATCTGTGTAATACCTTACTTAGCTGTAGGCGGCTATGCACGTCAGTGAACTCTGTGATTCGTCATACCTTCACTCACCTAAGAGGCGTGGTGTCTACCGATTCTCTATCGCTTATAGTTATTTACATTCTTTCATATTCGTTGTTGTTTTCCACTCGATTGACTTTATAGAGGAAACTATTTTTGTTTTTATTTTGAAATATATCCCGATATTAGGGAAAATTCTACTGAAAATTTTCTAGAAATATGTCCCAATATAAGAGGAAACTCTACCGAAATTTCGAGAGAAATTATGTTCTTCATGTGTTCTTCGTGTTCTTCATGTTCTTCATGTGTTCTTCACGTTCTTGACACATTTTGAATGTTGTTACTATGAAAATGGAATTCGATCATTTCAGGAGTCTTAAATCATCCGTTCTGAAAACGAAATATAATGAAGCATTGCATACACGAGAGAGAGCTCGATCAAGTAACAAAATCCTTCCTTTTTCCATTGGATTTTCATACAAGATTATTGAAATTCCTGATTTTATGTTCTTCGCTACGAAGAAACCTAAGTTTATCTATTTTTGAGAAAATATGAAAAGTTGTTTTGTGATTCCTACTAAAATAAGGTTTAAGCATCGAATTGATGCACTGGCTTGGAAAAATAAGGTCTGGGAGTTAAATAAGCATAAATATGAGTGTGTGTGTGTGTGTGTGTGTGTATAATAATTAATATATACATGTGGGTCTATACTCAATATTGAGGAATATGCAAATTGAACGCCTAACGGAAGAATTACATCACGGGAATTGATGTGTATTGTTTTGAATCCTGAAATAGATCATGTGTTACGTTAAGGATGACTGGGAGTAGAACTACAGGTCAGGCATGCAACCTGTAGGTTTGTCAGAAGGAACATGTATTGACTTGGCCCTACCTAGGTGGTACACAGTTGGCATGTTATGATAAGTGCGCACGAAATAAATAATTTACAATGTGTGATACCGGGTGTCAATATCTTTAGGTTGAACGATGAAAGATGTAGTCATGCCATGTGGAGGCATGGGTGTTTGGATAGCGGCTGGATCACGATAACATGTGTTTAAAGCTGCTAGGTTATATGATTAAATGTTAGCCCGAGGTTTTAAGTAACCGAGTCCTCGAGGACGGTGTGCTTCTTTGTTTGCCAGGCTGAGGGTTTGGGACCCTGATTAATAAAAGAAAAGGAAATTGTCAGGGTAGTATTGGAGGATTAGTTGAGGCTACGTGCGATGGTATAAGCTTACCATATCAACGCAATCTCCAATCCTGAAGTGTCCACAGCTTCGAAGCCCATTTAGTGGTGAGGTAATTCCCTAGACTAATCCCTGACGTGGAATAGAAAGGAATAGAAATTAAATTAATGAGAATGAATGAATCTTTTTGTGATAACAAGTTTGAAAAATTACACATTTGTTTGCTTTTCTCTTCTTCGTTTCTTAGCACTCGTTAATTGTTATCCTATGATTTATGAAAAACTCAACAGGTGTCGGTGAACCGGCACAAGGACTTTAATAATCAAACCAACTAACATAGTCATCCAGCTAGCCACAATAGCTTTACTCTATAAGGTAGTTAGTAATTTTTTATGCATTTCCTTCTAGATGATGTACATGTAAATGGTTATAGTAGCAAAATGTATCATGTGAACTTTATCTTGTGAATGAAAAAGTATTGAAATACCTTCTTCTGAGTATTTTTAATTGATGTCCGTTTCTGGATGTTAGTTGTGATTGCTGAATAAAGTATTGCTGAGTAGCCAGATTTGGATATGGGAGGATCTAACAACACGAAATCGGGGTCGTGTCAATTTGGTATCAGAGCCAGGTTACTCCACTAATTTATTTAGTAATTGACAACTATGAGCGGTATTCTGAAACTAAGGTTATATTAATATCCTTTGATCTTAATAATTGACTGCAATAACATTCACAAGACGTTGTCCCTTATGTACATCATGTTAAGATATATAGGATCTGACATTTGGCCTTGATTCATCACAAGATCATGGCAAACTAAGACATATCTATAAAATTAGTGGTTATGATGACAATGCTCCAAGACATGGGGCAAAGGCAGCAAGCATTGGAGGAGAGGCTCAATGCACAAGCTGAGAGACCCGAGGCATCCAAACTCGTGGATGCTAGAGTTGAGGGATCTATCCACTTTTTTGAGGAAGAATGAAGTTATCATCTTTCCACTAAGTCTGCTCCGACCCCAGATGAATGAGCAATGGAGAAGGTTCTTTTTAGACATAAAAAATTACTTAACAATTATCAAAAGGGAAAGATTCCTCGATTCAAAGGTGTAGAGACACCTGTCGAGGATGAATTATGGCTTGATGAGGTCAGTAGGATGTTGAGGATAATAAATGCATCAGTTGACACGTAGGTACACTTTCTTATTACTCCCTAGCATACTATGCACGATGATGGTAGAGAGCAATTTCTAAGAAACTAGCAGATCTTGTTCCATGGGATATCTTTGAAGAGAGGTTCCGAGCACACTTATATCCCTCCTATTTGGAAGAATTAAAGAGGAGAGAGTTGGCTTCTCTGAACCAGGGTTTTAAGACCGTGCGAGACTATCATATCCACTTTACCGAGCTACTACGTTACTCCCCAGCTATAGAAGCTTCATCACAAGAGTGTCTTACCAAATTTGTTAGCAGTCTTCAGGGAGATTTGAGAGATAAGCTTGCGGGTTTTAGAGCTACAACCATAGATGGACATTGCCTCTCATATTGAGATGGAGAGGGATGAAAATCACCAAAGAAGAAGTTTCCACTTTAATGGTGGATAATCCAAATGCAAGTCAAATTATAACCGTAGAGATCGTCGCTATCATTTAGCTGGTTCTAGTATAAGCTCGCCACAGACCTTGGGTCAGGAGTTATCAAGAAGAGGGTGTTTCTCTAGACCTCCACTATATCCTCATAACTCGGCACCAAGAACTAGTACCTTTATGGTTGGATCTTCAGCTCATATAGGAATGCGTGCATGCTATCACTGTCATCAAGAATGTCACATTAGAAAAGATTGTCCGCAGATGAGAAGTTCAGGGTTTAAATCAACTCCAATTAACAGTATAACATCCATCCCGAGTAATGGAGCAACATGCAGAGGAAGACAGGGTAGAGGTCAGGGCTCACGAGGACCACTTCCTATGCTGTAACCACCACAAAGCATTTCAAGCTCTAATTTGCTTATTCCTAATGGCCAGCTCAATGCAATCACTGAAGAACAAGCCTACAATTCAGGCACGGTCTACGAGGTACTGTTACTTTCCATGGCTTTTCAGTACATGCCTTGTTTGATTCAGGTGCTTCACATTCATTTATTGCTCAACAATTTGTACCCACTTTGGGTAAGGTACCAGTAGAAGTACAACAATCCTATCTGATCAAAGAACCAAGAGGACAAGTATTTATAATCTGAGAAATCTTGGATGATTGTGTAGTATTAATAGAAGGACATCGGTTACATGTTTCCCTATTACTTATTGAAATGGATGACTTTTATCTCATCCTGGGGATGGATTGGCTTGAAAGGCATCATGCACGCCTTGATTGTTTGCAGAAGACAGTAACTTTTCACATTCCTAACTCGATAGAGTCACAGTTTATTGGAAAGACACCCAATGATAATGTCAATTATATCTCTACTCTGAAGGCTCAATAATTATTAGAACAAGGGTGTCAAGGCTATTTAGCTTATGTATCCACTACAACATGGCAGATAGAATGATAGAAGATGTGCCTATAATGTGCGAGTTTCCTGATGTATTTCCAGATGAATTACTTGAATTATTACCTGAGCGAGAGATTGAATTTGAAATCTCTCTCATACCTAATACTCAGTCTATCTCTATTCCTCCACATAGGATGGCAATAACAGAGTTACGGGAGTTAAAAGGTATAGTTACAAGAACTGTTAGACAAAGGCTTCATTCATTCTAGTACTTCACCATGGGGTGCACATGTTTTGTTTGTAAGGAAGAAGGATGGGTCAATGCGGTCGTGCATTGACTATAGACAACTAAACAAAAGGACAATAAAGAATAAGTATCATCTGCCAAGAATAGATGATCTCTTTGACCAGTTATAGGGCTCAACTGTGTATTCCAAGATTGACTTAGGATCTGGATACCATCATTTGAAGAATAAAAATACATATATCCCCAATACAATCTTTTGAACTAAATATGGACATTATGAATTCTTAGTCATGTCTTTTGGACTGACAAATGCCCCAACAGTCTTCATGGATCTCATGAATAGAGTATTCAAGGAGTTTCTAGATCACTTTGCAGTAGTCTTTATTGATGATGTGCTTATTTACTCCAAGGATAAGTATCAACATGAATACCATCTCCGGTAGGCACTTGAAACACTAAGGAAGAATAAACTGTATACTAAATGTGGAAAATGTGACTTTTGGTTGTCTGAAGTATCGTTCTTAGGTCATGTTATTTCTGGAGAAGGTATATCAGTTGATCCTACAAAGGTTAGTGCAGTGGTGAGTTGGGAACACCCAAAGACTGTCATATAATTATGATCTTTTCTGGGTTTAGCTAGACAGTATAGAAGATTTATGAATGACTTTTCACGAATAGCATTGCCAATGACTAGGATGACTCAGAAGGAAGTTCCATTCATATGGTCCAATGCATGCGAAACTAGTTTTCAGACACTGAAAGAATGCCTAACATCTTCACCTATCCTTACTTTACCCTATGGGAGTGAAGGGTTTACAATGTACACTAACGCATCTAAAGAAGGACTTGGAGCAGTTCTTATGCAACATGGTAAGGTAATTGCGTATGCATCACAACAACTCAGGACACATGAAAAGAACTACCCGACACATGACCTTGAATTAGTTGTCACAGTTTTCTCTTTAAAGATATAGAGACACTACCTATATGATATTACTTTTAAAATCTTTACTGATCATAAAATATTGAAATATTTATTTGATCAGAAGGAGCTCAATATGAGATAAAGATGGTGGTTAGATTTATTGAAGGACTATGATTGCACCATCTCCCACTACCCCGTTAAAGGGAACGTCGTAGCAGACGCCCTCAGCATAAGAACTTATTTACCTGGGTTGGTGAGTGCTAATAATTTCTGGGGTTTACTATTAACATTGAGTGAATGGAAATCATTTGATAGTAGTTTTGATACTATAACTATTCCTCACCAATACAAACAAGAGATCTGGGATAGAATAAAGAAAGGACAGGAGGATGATCCAATCCTTAAAGACTTGAGACAAGAACTTGAGAAGAATGAGATAAAGGGATTTCATATATAAGATGGGTTACTATATAACCATCACAAAGTTTGTGCACCAAACATACCTGAATTGAGGAAAGATATATTACATGAAGCGTATTGTTCTAGATTATCAATTCATCCAGGAATTACGAAGATGTATAAGGATCTTCATTCAAACTTTTGGTGGTCGGAAATGAAGAAGGATGTTGCTGAGGTTGTGAATTCATGTTTTACCTGCCAGCAGGTAAAGGCTTCACACCAAAAGCCACCAGGATTATTGCAACCCCTCTCTATACTTGAATGGAATTGGAAAAGCATTTCCATGGACTTTATTACAGGCTTACCTCAGACAACTGGTGGTAAAGATAGTATCCGAGTTATAATAGACCGTCTGACCAAGGTAGCATACATCATTCCAATAAGCTTATCTTTCACTCCATACCAGCTTGCTGAGTTATATATTACACATGTGATCCATCTCCATGGCATTCCAAAGGAAGTCATTTCTGTTCGAGATTCACGATTCACCTCACAATATTGGGAGAACTTCATGAAAGCCTTAGGCTTAGAGCTATGCTTGAGCACAACATATCATCTACAAACAGATGGTCAATCAGAACGTACGATTCAAACTTTAGAAGATATGCTACAAGCATGTGCCTTAGAACGGAAGGGATCATGGATTAAATGTTTGTCTCTTGCAGAATTCACCTACAACAATAATTACCATGCAAGTATTTGCATGACACCATTTAAAGCACTATATGGACATATGTGTACTACTCCTCAATGTTGGCAAGCGGTATGTATAAAAAACTTTTATGATTCAGATAGACTCCAAGAGACACAAGAAGCTGTAGAGCTTGCTCGAAAAAGACTATTGACTGCTCAGAGTTGCCAAAAAAGCTATAGTGATGCCAGAAAAAAAGATCTTGAGTTTGAATTACGCGACTTTGTATTCCTCGAAGTATCGCCTATGAAGGGAGTTCAGAGGTTTGGCTTGAATGGAAAGTTGACACCCAGGTTCGTGGGTCACTTTGAAATTATTCAACGGATGGGAAAAGATGCATATAGACTTGCGCTTCCTCCACACCTTTCGGCAATACATGATGTTTTTTATGTATCAAATCTAAGAAAGTACATTAGGGATATAGAGCATAAGATAAGTAATGATGATTTACATGTTGAGCCAGACTTGACATACCAAGAAATACATGTGCAAATACTAGATAGAGATATCAAGAAGTTGAGAAATAAAGAGGTGTCTCTGTTCAAGTATTATGGCGGAATCAAGAGTTTGAAGAAGCCACACGGGAACCTGAGGCGTAAATGAGAGAGAAATACCCCTACTTGTTTGAGTGATAACACTATTTGTTGTATATCTTCTTTATAAATGAAATGACATTCATTCTCTTTAAGGTTATTATGCCAGCATTATAAGTCTCGAGGATAAGACTTCCTTCAAGGTTGTTATAGTTGTAAAGCCTTGAACTTAACATCTCTCAGATCTTGTATCATAAGATACGGTTCGTCAAGAGAAAATCAATGGAATTTGTTTCGTATAAATCGGGCTTTGTTTCGAATTGTTATGATTTTCAGAAGAAAGAGAATGAGGTTTAAGCTGTTATTAAACCTTAATGACCGTCATTAAGATTGATTAATCATGATTAAGGAAACTAATGATGGATTAAGGACTGCTAATCAACATTAGCAAATACTAATCATAGATTAGCAAAAGTCAAGCATAAGTCACGAAAGTTAAATTATGATTAGTGGGAGTTAAATCGTGATTAGCAAAAGTTAATCATGATTAAAGCTAATTAAACGTCATTAGCGAATCCAGAATATTCTGGAAAGTTCTAACTTAAGTCCTAAGTTTCGGATAAGTTTTGTCCTAAATCATGGATCAAAATCATGTGTTACTAACTGCGGTCAAGGGCTAAACCATTGTTTACTAACCATGGTTAGCGGTTTTCTGGAGCCTGTAAATAGCCCCCACCCGTTCATTCTCTACAATTTCTACTACCAGCACCACGCCAAGGACTAAGATCGAGAGGTCAAGAGGAGGAGAGGGAGGTGGGGAAGGAATGTTAGCGAAGCGCTGTCGGGAGAACGAGGAGGATAAAGGTATAATCCTCTTCTAGTTGGCTCGTTTTGATTCGTGTTCTTTTTCCAGTTTGGTTTTTGATTCATCTTCTTTCCGATTCGTTTCTGTTGTGGTTCGAGGAGAAATCTGTGTAACACCCTACTTAAGTGCGGGCAACTATGCACGTCAGTGAACCTTGTGATTCGTCTCACTTTAACTTACCTAAGGCGCTTGGTGTCTACCGATTCTCCATCGTTTTTTATTCTATTCTTTTGATTCCACTTTTATACTTGTTTAGATGGAGAAATCTGTGTGATACTGATGAATCTCCATTTCATCACCTGTATTCTATCATTTTGACCTTAAAACCCCCAACAAATGCATGTAAATAGCATCAATTTTTCTATAATAGCATTCATTATTTTTTGTATTAAGTGTACATAAAATAAGGTTTTAATGCCAAAATTATAGAATAAAGAGAAGAAAAGAAAAAGGAATAAAATATTGAAAATATTTTATGACCCTAACTCCAAGACCAAGTCCAGAATGGAATTGGTCGACAAAGAATAAAGTAGGGGGAGATAAGGGCCAAAAATACAATAAATACCTAATGAATTTATTTATTGATTATGCATTTTTGACACCTATTTTATTCTTTGTGATTTATTCATCAAATAAAGAAATTTTGTACATAAAAGTTGTGGATAATAATGTAAATAAAAATACAAAATTGAGTTTGTACAAAAATATTATACAGTGTACATTTTATACCCAGAATAAAAAGCCGGAAACCAAACTTCACATAACCATATCTTTCAAATAAAAACTCAAAACATAGCAAAATCACCTCTAATTGTATATAACTTTCATGAGCTATTTAATGGAGGTAGTTTCATATTTTTTGGAGCTACTATGCAAAAGATAGGTTTTGGGCCCCTATTGTAGATAATATCGATTAAAATATTCAATTTATTCATTACTTATTATTTTTACAAATTCATATTTTTATAATTTTGTAAACATTATTTATAACATAGATGTACATTAAAATTAGAATTAAACCTAAAAGAAAAAGGAGAATAAAATAAAACTATGCCAAACCATAGATGAAATACCTATGTATATAAATAAAAGGGAAATACATTCTTTAATTCTTTTATTTATTCATATTTTATAATATTGTAAATATTACATATATTATATTAAAAAAATAAAAACAAAATAAAAACCAATAAAATACATTAAAATGAAAAAGAAGTATATAAACTATAGGCAAAATACCTATAACTATACCCATACAATTCATATACCTATTTATTTAAGTATACAAATACTATCATAAAAATAAAATTAAAATATATTTATGTACCTAAAAATATGTTATAAATATATAAAATAAGAAAATAAAATAATAAAATAAATTATACAAAATAAAAATAAATTATACAATATACATGTAAATACACCTATACATACACCATTAGCAATTAACTTGTAATAAAATACATCAAAAAAATAAATAAAAATCATAATAAAATACTACATAAAAGAATAAAAATTTGTATTTTATATCTAAAAATTAATAAAATCATTTATTATTTTCAAATAATTATTCTTTAATAACCCTTTGGTCAACTCACCCTCCAGCCTCTGCAACCCGTCAAATCTGTCTAAGCATGCGTTTTCTCCAAATTTTCCCAACCAAATCCATCGCTCAAATAACATCTATCTCTTCACGAGAAATACTCCCAAAACAAACCTCGTACACACCCATATCTTGTAACCTTTGTATATAGCTCCGATTTCTTAATTTTGGCTGGTCAATAAGGGTTCCCCATTATGTTCATAAATAATTCAACGTCCAGTCCGTCAAATCTGTCAACGAACCCGTTTTCTCCCATTTTCCCCAGGCGTTTCATCCATCGTTCATGCTCGCGTCCTTCACAAGAAATGTTCCCCAATAGTCCCTCATACACGCCCATGTATAGTATCCTCTGTATATAGCTTTCATTTCTTATTTTTGGTCGGTCAATAAGGGCTCCCCATTATGCTCATAAATAATTCAGCCTCCAGTCCGTCAAATCTGTCAAAGACCCCGTCTTCTCCCATTTTTCTCGGGCGTTCCATCCATCGTTCACACCTTCGTCCTTCACAAGAAATGTTCCTGGCACATTGTACATACACTCCCATGTATTGTATCCCTTGTATATAGCCTAGATTCGTCACCATGTCCTAGTCAATAAGGGTGCACACCAATGTTTATAAATAACCAACTCCTCCTCCTTTGAAAATTTGGTCAATTTCTACCATTCTCCCTTCCTCGTATTCGGTCTTGGGAGCTTCCTTGTGACAGGAGGAATCTCTTGGCGCCTTGAATCGGTCGGAGGAGGTGGGAGCTGCACCCACGACGGAGCTCCGGTGATGCCACGCTCCTTGGTTCCCACGAGGTATTAGAGCCCTTTTACTGCTTTCGTAGATAGCTTTTACTTCCAGCATTTCATTCTTGCAATTAGTTTCATGTTTCGCATATTACTTTAGTGTAGTTTAGCGATTTTGTAGTTCGTCGGAGCTCCGCTCCAGCGAGTTTTTCACCGTGTTCCACCCCGTTTCTGACCACGACTATGCCTTCATTTCGTTCCCCATCACCTTCTCCACCTCCCAACCACTTCCTATCAACCAGAGCCTCCTTGGTTCCGCGAATCGAGGCTCCTCCACCACCCTTCGCCAGAGCTTCCTCGCCCATCACCATCCCCGTGCTAATAGCTTCAAACTTTTGGTCGAGGGAGACGCCGTCGACCCGTGTGAGCTTCCTGTGTAGGTTAGGCACCTTGAAACGTGCCAGGATACACGATCGAAGCCGGCAGAGGTACCTGGAGCCCCATTTCTTCCCCGAGCTCGTGGCCGCGCTCCAGCGTACCTCAGGTCGATCCAAGACCTCCAGCAGCTAGAGGATCCTCTCAGGAAGATATAGAGACCTTCAGGAGCGGCAAAGACCAACAGAGATGCGAGATATCACCAGAAGAAATTCGCCCCGACGAGCGTTCTTCCATGTTCTTCCAGCCATCGTCCCCACCGTTGGATGAAGAAGGAGGCCCAGATTGAAGATCAGCCGTTGGATGGAGCTGCCATCGACCGTCAGATCGCGACCCGTGACTAATCTCACGCGTCCATCGACGAAGCGTCATCGGCAAATATGGAGGCGCCACGTAGATAAGTCAAGAACATCAGTCGTCCGATCGTGCCTATGTTTGGGGTAAATTTCATATCTCACCCCACTATTTTTTGTATTTATTATATAGTTTTGTAAATAAAATGTAAAGTGTTAAATAATTGGGAATTTTGCGTAGGACTTCCTGTATGTTTTGGTCGTATCATATTGGTCCTTCCCAACCTTACGTGCAATCCCACGTGAGGGTTGTAATTTTGCATGCGTGTCCTGGCATTTTTGTGTATTGTAAAATAGTCTATAATGTTTAAATAAATGTTGTTTTATTAAGGCAAAATTGCAACTGAACCCCTGTTATTCATTTTTATTGCATATTTGCCCATGCCAGGACATATTATCTTGTGATATTTATGGATTTATCTAATATAGCTACTTAACTCCTAAAAATCAACACAAATTAGGATAGATGCTTCATGCCCTGTAGATTCACGCCCTGCATTTATTTGGCAATTTTGAGTACTTATCCATTTATTAAGAATGAAAAAGGAGCATTTAATTCCTGTTTAAAGTATAAAATAAAAAATAGAAAATTTTTTTGAAAAATTCCAAAAAAATATACATAGTATATTTTGATATTAATTGAGTCCAGAAAATAAAATCCCCAAAAAAATTTAAAAAGGAAAATTTTTAAAAATTAAAAAACCCACAAAAATAATAACATGGACAAGAAGAGAATTGGATAATTATGTGCATTTATTTTTTCCCCCAACTGTTTGCTCCTAGTGTTCGACCTCTACTAGTGCTTACACCTATACACACTTGTATGTAGAGTTATAATAAATTTTAACTCCACATTTTTTAGACTAAATTGCTTGATATTTATTGTGGGTTAATTGTTAATCGATTGGGATTTTGTCTGAGGTCACCTCTGCGACTGTCGATCCGCCTTGTGGAAAGACACGACCTCGGCACAATCCCCTTCGATGACGGAATATGGGATTAAATATTGAGGGACTGATGAACGGTCGAGGGCCTCCAAATCTAACAGCAGTTGGGACTTCTAGACTAGAAGCATGTTCCAACGGTTATGGACCCCCTGGAAGAACATGGAGGAACACAACCCAGGACGAGCTTCAATCAGCACTAGTGGGTGACTCCAACCACAAGGGGTGTCCCAAGGGACACAAAACAGAGCGAGAAGCTCCCCGGAGTTGCTGGCGGCTTCCAAAGGATCAATGGAGCTCCAACGAGGTCAAGCGAGGTAAAGGAAGCAAGTAGGTTCCATATAACTTCTTATTTATCAAAATCAATCAACTAGGGGTCCTTCAGTCCTCCAAAACCTGCAGGAAACTAATGTGCACCAAAATAAAGGTTCTGTGGGTTTGATGGAGTGGAGATGAACGAATATGGTTCTAGGCGTCGTTCTCTGGTGATGCGATGGAGGAGGAGAACAGATTTCCTAATTTGAGCAAGATTAGTGGAGTGGATGTGCATGGGCATTGAGCAACCATAGGGTAAGATAATGAAGATGGTCAGTGGATCGGAGTACAAGAGGAGCACAATGGAGAGGTTCGCCGGAGCACAGCTCCAACAACTATGATTTTGATTTTTAACGAAATACAAGCTAAATTAACTAAAAATAAAGCTTAATCTACCCTAATGCTAAGCATAAGAATCAAAAGTGCAAAGAAAGAAATGCTCACCTACCTAGAGGAGTCGGGAGCGGAACTCACGGTGGAGCTAGCCGATGAAGCTCGGATCTTCAACCTTGGTCCTCTTCCTCTACGCCAAAGCTATTCTCGATGTTTTGGTTATCACCAGAAACCTTCACAGCACAAGCTTTGGGGATTTTGAGGTGGGATTGGGACGAGTGATCAATACAACGACCCGTCGATCGAGTGATCAATGTCATATGAAACTCCATCAAACGGGGGACAAAATCACGAAAACTTCAATAAAAAATAATTAAAGAACCACTGAGGAAAAATTGAGGAAGATGAAGGCGTAGGTCTATTAGACGCAGACCTTGAGAGGGGTGAGCAGTTGACCAAGGTCAACATGGACTCACTCCTCATTGGTCCACGTCAGTCAGGAAGAAGATAAAAAAATAAAAGGTTTGTTAATTCAAAAGAAAAAAAAATGATTTTATTAATTTTAAGTAAAAATGAGAAATATTTATTATTTTAAGTAGTATTTTATAGAGATTTTTATTTATGTTAACGACTTAATTTATTATAGGTTACTTTTTACATTTTCATTTATATGTATATTGCATATGTAATGTGTTTTTATTTTGTATTTTATTATACATAATTTATATAGTTATAACTTATTTAATTACACTTAAATATATTTTTATTGTATTTTTATGAAGTCATATATATACTTAAATAAATATATGTATTTATTATATAGGTATCTGTATAGATAATCCATCTATGTATTTTAGTATACTATTTTAATTTATTTTTTTTGTATTTTATTCTATTTTTATGTATGTACATATACTATAAATAATATTTATAAAATTATAAAAGATATAAATAATAAATAAAATAAATATTTTATTCAAGTATATTGTACAAGAGGGGCCCAAAAGTTAACTTTTGCATCTTAACTCCAGATTAACTGACACCACCTATAATAAACAAGTAAGAAAAAGTTATATACAATTAAAGTGCTTTTGATGAATTTTGAGTTCATATAGAAAAGATATGGGTTTGGAAAGTTCGGATCTTAGATTTTTATTTCGAGTGTAAAAGGTATAATGTGCAATATTTTTGTGTGAAATACATTTTATATTTTTCTATATATTTTTATGTGCATCTTTTATGGACAAAGTTTCTTGATTTGATGTATAAGTAATAAATAACTAAATAGGTCCCAAAAATGAATTATGGAAGAGTAAAAAATTGGGTTTTATTGTTTTTGTGACCCTTATCTCCTACTACTTTATTCCTTGTCAACCCACTCGTCATGATGCCTAGGTTTTAGAGTTTCCGGTCATTCAATACCTTTAGTATTATGCCATTTCTTTTTTATTTTCTTATCTTTATTCATTTATTTTGGCTTTAAATATAGTATTTTATACAATATTTACACAATAAATAATAGATGTTATTTTATGCCATATAGTGCTATTTACATGAATCTAACTAGGGTTTAAACGCCAAAATGAAAGGATAAAGTGATGAAATGGATATTCATCAGTTTTCACGGAACATATTTTGGTATTTGAATTGAAGGGTGAATGTGAATGTAATTCGAGCTATGTCTAGGGATGTTTTCACAAAATATTAGTTAAATTAATTCCAAAAATCTCTAAACTTGGTCGAAATGTTAATGCATGCAAAATTAATCTATTGTAATTTTGGCTAATTTTTGGTTGAAAAATGAATTTTCTTTGAATTAAATAATTCAAAAGTGGTGAGTTGAATTCTTAGTATTTTCAGAAAATAAAATTATGTCATGTATCTGATTACTTGGTACCCTAAAAAATTTTCAGATCCTAAAAATACTAAGTTGACAGAGAATCAAAACTCATTTACTCATTCCACCAATTCAGGTAAAAATATGAATGCAAATGATGTGATTTTGTAGCACATTACATAGAGCAATTAATTCCAACTACTGTGTTTTTAGTGAATTTTTAGAAAAAGAAAGAATTTAGACAGGGAAAATATGTAGACTCACAAAAAAATAATAATAAATTAATTCAAGATCGTAAAAATACCATTATTTTGTCAACAACATGAAATTTTTAGAGTTGAAATATGATGACAATTGAAGGTTCAAATACATGTTCAATCATAGGGTACTAAATGAAATTTCAAAAAATAGAATTTTATGAAAAGTATATCATAGAGATGTGATTCTTTAATTACCATAGATTGTAGGCGGTGGTTTGCAACTTTCCCATGGATTGTTTGTCGTGCACATAACGAGTTTGTCGTGATTCCTGGAAGATGCAGGGGAGAAGGTGCAAATGTCTCCGGATTCATGTGTCGCACACGTGATGCGGACTTAGAGGGTCGACTGGGGCTTTGGACATCACCCTCTACATATCCATTGACGTAGCTATATATATATATTTTTTATTTTAAAGGTATTGCAGGTTTTAATTATATATTTTTTATTTTAAATTTTCAACTTTTTAAAATTTTAATTGTATAAAATATATATTATATAAATAAGAATAGAATTCAAGTGTTTTTGGATTTTAAAAATATAACAAATAAAGTCAAAATTACGGAAATTAAATGTTTTTAGATTTCATAAAATATTTCACTATTTTTGGTAATTTTTACATAATTTTGGAGAATTTTTATGTATTTTTAAATAAGTAAATATATAAAATAAAAAATAGAAAATTCATGTATTTGAAATAGGATCGATAAATATCTATGAAATTATACTAAGCCCAAAATCAATTTTATACTAGTCAGTATAAAGAAAATTCAGAATAAAAATATATTTTTGTGATTTTCAGTGATTTTATAGAATGTTTATAAGGTTTTATATATTTTTTTAATTTTTAGGAGTTTTTCTTAATATTTTGCAAAAATACTTGGTTAGAAAATGAAATATATAAACATAGTCGTACACTAATTTTTTTGGGAATGTTGCAATACATTTTATATTTTGGATAGATTTCTAAAGGCTAAATAGTAGGAAATACAATATTTTTTTATTTTTTAAATAGGAAAATTTTAATTGACATACGAAAAAATATGTGATAAAATATGGTTCCAAGCACTTAAAATAACTTTCCTATCATTTTTAGATGTTTAAGATATTTTAATAATTAAAATACATGTACAAAATTAAGTTCGTAATACACAGATCTAATTGTAATGTCTAAGAGTTTCAGAGCATATTATAACATCCTGACACAATCTAGGTCCATGCATCCAATTTTTACGTAATAAAAATATAATACAAGCATGGTAAGTGTGTAAATGCAAATAAAACGAAAAACATGACCAAGCATATAATTTATCCAATAGTATTTCAATTAATATTCAAAGTTTCAAGACTAAATAGAAATACACAAAACCCGAAGGGGGTCCATGCAAAGTGCCTAGATGCCTCACATGTACAAGCATGTGAGGTGACATGGCATTGGGCCAAAGTGTAAATAAAGAAAGTATGGGGTTCAATATGAAATTTTACACAAAATATTGCAACTGTAAATGAAAGTTTAAATACTAAATGATAAATACAAAAAACGAGGAGTAGAGGATGCAAAATACCTTCTAAGGAACGCTGGAGAACGGTGGGGATGAGTTCACTTATGTATGTGGTGCATCCCCAACGACTGATGGTGCTTCGCAAATGAAGGGTTAAAATTAGATCTAAGTCTAGATCTGATAGTTCCTTGGTTCCTGATCAGACAACAACTGCTTCTCCTAGAGATTGTTCTTGATCGAGCAGTCCCGGGCTGCCTTGGAAGAACAACCGAAGAACCTCCTCCTAGCAAGCTTTCATCCTTGGATATTGTTGGACATGTGAGCCCACAATGAATAATTATGAAATAAATGTTGTTGCAATTTACTTCTTAATTTGAAATGATATTTTGCATAATAGGCCCCTTAGTACAAGTAGGGTTATGTACCATGGCCATCTTAATGATCATACATTTGTTGATTTGATGATTGTATCATAGATGCTAGTGCTTGGAAGATATCTAATGGGTTAGATTAAGGACTCATCGAGCACCTTCAAATGATTATTAAGAGAGGATCTCCAGCTTAAGAAGATGACAATTATTCTTCTAAGGTTGATATCTAACTGACCTCTTGATGTAGGTCCTCTGCATACAAATAGAGATTCGAAGTTGTTAGATAATTTAGGTCAGAGATTTGACTTAACGAGATCGAGATAACTCGGACCTATGTCATATACTGTCACGATATAAAACGCATCCTCTGACCAGAGTCTGACTAGTAGGTTGATGACCTATTCAAAGTATATACACTAACGAGCTGGTGTGCATACAAGGGCATATGTCTAATACGATCTCTCAAAGGGATCATACAATTCACTACTGAACCGAAAGGCATGAGCTCACTCATGAGATATTATGATCAAATTCCGTGCACGATCATCTCTCTTCGGACGCTTGACTGAATTTGTAGGTATGGTATATGATTTTGAAAAGTATATGATCGATACCTAGGTATGATATATGTTTTTAAAAAGTATATGGTCGATATCAACTCCCAATGATCAAATGAGAAACTTAATGATAAAACCGTGAAGAAGACAGTCTAAAAGTGATCTAAAACTTCAAGTTTATTCTTGGTCTTCCAGTATGAAGGATGTACGAGTATTAGGAATACTCGAGTGTGATGTGATCATGAACGATTGTATAACCATGATGCTTCCATTCTAAGGGAGTGATGAAACATGTATGGATTTTGGTGACTCCTCTCAGTAGAGAAGTATTCTAATCTTAGTCCAAATATTGGACATTGATATGGATACAACTCAGATACAATGATAAGATTAGATTTACGGCTTTGATTTAATCAAACTTCTTTGAGAGGTCCTTGAGATATAGATTTGAGATACGATCTCGATATCCAAGTCACTATGCATGGAATGTACAATCGTCCTATCCTTATCTCCAAGTATCCACGGAGAGAGCACATTATTAATGAAGGAGCTTGAGAATAATTTCATAGTTGATAATATATCTGAGCATTTGAGAAATTTGATCATTAAGATTTAATTATTACGAATAATATGTATACGATTCGTATTATTTGGACATTTGAGAACATAGATCCAAGATAATTAAATATGATTTAATTATCGAGGTTATGATTAATGTGGATATCACTATCCATATTAATCATATATATTATAAATGTGATTTATAATATATTAGAGAGAGAGAGAGAGAGTTAATTGTAATTTAGTATTTACGAATTAAAATTCAATGTGAATTGGATTCACATTGTATAATTAATTCTAAATGCGATTTACATTTTAATATGATTCACATTGTATAATTAATTCTAAATGTGTGAATATGATTCACAAATAATCAAGGACACGATTAAAATTATCACAAAATAATTTAGAATTATTTTTGTGAATAATTGTGCAATTATTGTTGTTGAACATGTGGGATTTATGGAAAGAGATGAGATCTCTCAAATAAAGAAAAAGAGGAGCACCTTCCCCTTAAAGGGTGTGACAACCAAGGAGTCCTATTCCTTGTATGCCCGTCCCCTCTATTAAGGGAAGGAGGCTCCTCCTCTTTCCTTTAAATCCACATGAGATTGATTTTAATTAAATATAATATGCTATGAATTATTTGCAACATATTTTATTATTTTTAAATTACTAATTGTTGCTGTAAATTTATGTAACAAAATCATGACCAATGATCGAAAGCACAAAACAATCTAAACCATTGATTTGGGAGCACATGGATTAGGATACAGGGACATCCAATTTATTATAAAAGAAAAGCAACCCTATCTCTTCTTTTAGACAACATAATTGCAAGAGCAAACTCTCTTCTCCATTCTCTCTACATACCCCTTCTCAAGTGTGGTCGTCCACATCTTGACCAAGAGAACGTCGACGTCATCTCCACCCATTGTTGTGTTGCCAGATCGACTGCTCGTGGATATCCTTTTTCTTCGATGTTTCTTGCTCGTGAATAAGATGCTTAATTTTGTGAGATGAGATCATGAGATTCATTGCTCAGATCTTCAACTCGGATTGAGAAGCACACATCTCATCCTTGCGCCTGCAAGTGCGATCTCTATCGGATCCGACTTGGGACAGGAGGTCTCTTCATTTAGAGACACAATCCCAAACATGCTTCAAGAGTCATTCCTTGTACTTGATTGTATTATTGATGAAACTATTTGAGAATGGTTCTCGAATATTGTGATTTCATCATTTAAAATTTTTAATTTCCACTGCTCTGAGCAACTAATATGACTTGTCTCTCTTGATCGCATATGATGCGATCTTCACAATTTCGTGATATGATAATGCCCAAACCCTAATCTTCAAGTGATATCTGAGCCTTGTCAAAGGTATTGGATTTGATCCAAAATGTTAGGGAACAAGATTTTTCATATCGGATGCGCGGGGACTATGGTTTGTGCACATGATGCATGTTTCAATTTTTTTCCTAAAATAAAAAATCTCCTGTTTATGAAGTGTTTGGACAATTTTTTTGGACAGTAAAGTATATATAGAATGTCTAAATGTATCTTCTAAATAATAGCTAATTGTTGGGATCAAAAGTGCATGAATAGAAATTCGAAGAGTTCTCGCAATGAAATTAATTTTTACTTACTATTTTTCCATCATGAAAAATGAAATAAACACTTGAATTAAGTAAATAATTAAATCATTAAACCACAAATTTATTTCTTACGATTTCAACTCTATTTGCTCTTTATATTCCATATTTAGGGTGATGGATGCGATGATAATTGAATCATCAAGTCTTCTTGCTTAATGTGTTTATCATTCGATGTAAATCATGGAAATTATAAATTTGCCTTGATTAATATTGATTCTTAATATTTCTGAAAATAATTGATTAAACATCATCGGGCATTGAATGTATGTTTTGTGACAAAACCCTAGTTTATCCTACAATAGTTATACGACAACTTTTACATGAAAAATCAAGAACATGTTTGCATGACATGCTTGGAAATTTAGGATTTCAAAAAATAGTTTAAGATGCCTAATGTTTCTGAGTTATTACTATATATAGTATAATGTTGGACATCAACATTGATCGATAAAACCACAAATACATTGACATTATTTTGCATTGTTCTCAATCGAAAGGGTGAAAGTGTCTAGTATGAGTATGCTGGCTTGGTTTCTTAATTAGTACTTTACATGTGAAGGAAATGCTCCCTCCCAGCATAACTCGAGTATATCGATCGAATCCATTTTGATGAAAGAATAATATGAGTAAGTCAAGTTGTACTCTAATTATTAAAATACAAAATAATACGTACTTGTGAGGGTGTATACTATATAGTAATATCAAGCAACCTCTAATTGTTTATTGGTTGATTGAATTAGATTCTTGATTAATTTAATGATTAAATTAATCAGATCCTATTAAATAAACATTCCATTATGAATAGAGATGTAATTACCTTAGACGAATTAATCGTAATGAATATGATTCATAATGATTAATTAAAATTAATGGAGGATCATATTAATGACATCCATGGTTTCCCATCAAGGCGAAGGGTTCCATCACCATGTATTGTATGTTGGAGATGCCTATCTGAAGTGATAGATCGTGCATACAAGCGTATATGGATCAAGTTCTTTGCTTCTTGAAAGAGTAAGGTCGTATACGTAGTAAACCTAATTTCAGTTCCTCATATTATTGGGGTGATATTGGATTGTACAAAGTGAGTTCTTTTCATGTTGATGGTTGATTGAATTAGCAACAGGTCAACATCACCTTAGGGGTGGTGGACTCGGGTGTTAAAGATCGAATTGAGAAATTCAAGTTGAACTTGCAAGGTGGAATGAGTTCTCGCTTCTTTTTATCCGAGTTACAGTTTCTCATATTATTGGGATGTAACAAAGGTAGAGAGGAGATCCCAAATCTTGTTAGAGATATAACAATAAGTATATCTCTTGATTTGAAAGTTTAATAATGGAATGGACTTTCAGAGTTTGAAAGGCAAGACAACTTTGATTTAAAACATTATTATCTTTAATCAAAGTAAAATATATTTATGCAAATTATATTATTTCAGATAACCTTCATTAAACCCACTCAAATCTATACTCAATAATAACCAGTATGATGTCATGGATTAGATCCATGATTGTGATGTAGTACTTGTAGTTGGACACAAAATGTATGTGGTTGCAATGTGTAAGTTTCCTCGTGACTATGAGGATTGACAATTAAATATACAATAAGACAACAACCTATGGTGTGTGTCTCTCTAAAGTCTTGATTTCTAATCAAGTGTGCTTTGGAAGTAACATGTTAGTAATGATCGTAGTTGTCTCTCAACATTTAATCATGAATGACATTATTCGTTGCATTATGTAGAATGGCGGCTCGATAAGAGATGATGTACTAAAAATGTTTGAGTATCTACATGAACCTATATCCTTTTGAGTAAAAATAAATATGGATATGATGAATGTCATCACTATGCAATCTCTACTCAAATCTTTCCTGATGCATTATATTATTCATATTATATGAATAGCATAAAGCAAGAATAAATGTTGAAATACTCTTGTATTGAAGTCCTTTGAGCACATGTTCAATTTAAGAGATTCTTTATCTTAAGCAATGGTTGTTTAAGTGTTAAGGAAGTGCAGCGGAAGCATGGGTCTGACCCATATAAGAAGGAGAGTCAAAGAGTTGACTGTACATCTGTGACTTCCATACATATAACATCCAAAGAGTTGGATGAATGCTAATATTGCAACAAGCTAATGTATTGATAGTATGATTATCTAGACTATCTGAAATCCTTAGAGAAGGACCAAGGTGGTGAATCAGAAGATTCTACATTGACATATCATCATTGAAATTGACTTACTTATTAGATAAGATTAAAACTCTGACAATCATATATCCTTTTAATGACACTTGCAATTAGATGCATATATTTTTTAGAAGACTGGAAAATTCGATCTTAAGGTTTAACAATCATCCACATGGGAGTTGATGCAATTGTTGTAACAATCTCCATTGTATAGAAAGAGGCCATAATTTCAGTAAGAGAGACATTAGTCTTAGAAAATGTCTCTATGACATAGATATTATAATACATTCATTTTTTTTATTTCCAAACTTGCTTGAAATGGACATATATTCTGGAATAGACCTATCATAAAGAGTTATGATGGATATATTGTAGATAGTAATCTAATATCTAGAAGGCTCTACTAAATTAGAATATTAATGAATGGTTCACTAACATTTCTAATACTAAAAATTTAAAACCTTAAAAGATCAATAGGAGGATGAAGATCATTTGACAATGAACTGGCATCAAGCCTTGGGCATATGTCTATTGATAAGATCAATAGACTGGTAAGAGATGGCACTTTAGATTATCTGAAAGTTCAAATCTTACATACTTGTGAATATTGTATTCAAAGTTAAAATGTCTGATGCACCCTTCTCTAGGTATGGTGTAAGATGTCGAGGTATTCAAGACCTCATACATATTGATGTATGTCGACCCTCTATCATAATGAACATTAATGATATGTGATATACATATGATTATTTATGGTATGAGATTTCATCCTTTACCCATTAGAAAACTTTGAAATGTTAAAAAACTTCATAATTTTGGTTGAGAATCAAAGTTATAAGGAAGATGAAATGAATTTTATCTAACCTAGGTAGCCAATACCTATTAGATGAATTCAAGGAATGCCTTATAGAGAAAGGAATGCCATTCCTATATCACTCCTCCTGATACATCGCAACTCAATAGAGTTGTAAAAGATGCAATTGGATCATGTTAGACATGATATGATCAACGACGACACTTAGCATAAACAACCTCTAGTTTCCAGGTATATATGTAGTAGAGACTATAATATATCTTTAATAAGATTTCATGCAAATATGAACCCAAAATTCTTCGTAAGCTATGGTTTGGAACCAAGCTTAGTGTTAAACACTAAAAGATTTAAAGATTGCTTGATCTGTGCTACAACATGGCTGTAAGAAATATGGAATTTTGCATTTAAGATTGATACTTCATTAGAAAAAAAAGGATGGTATCGGATACCTACTTTATGACATTGAGATTCTTAAAAGATTTCATCTCTAAGAATATAATTCTAAGAGGACAACTTTCTTGAGAAAAAAGATAAGATATGGTGCTGACCTTGAGATATGATTCAGAGAATATGTTCTATAACTTGAGATATGATCTCAAGGATGCCTCTTATATCTTGGTCCTGATGCTGTTCACAAGCAAAGAGAAGAGGGAATTTGGACCATCACATTTAATAGTACACCTTGAACATATTTCATTTTTTGGGAAAAAACTCCAAGGAAAGCTTCTTTCCCTTAATATATGGTGCTGACCTATCTAAAGAGATAACTTCTCAAAGAGTTGAGGATGTGAATTCCAAATATACATGCCCTAGTGCATCAGTTATGGTAAGTTCCGTATATGCTAGAGGTGTACAAAAGTCCACATGTCTGCCATACAGTAGTAGTAAAATGTTACCAATCCTACTATGGATAAAACACTAAATTTCAGTAATAATCTACATCTTCAAAGGCACAAGTTTTTTGAGATAGTGATCTCAAAGTCTTTGAGAAATTAATACTTTATAAACAGTGATCTAAAATATCTTAATCCAAGAAGATATAGATCTCCAGGCATTAGGGTATCACTTACTATTTATAATAATTATCAAGTTTTAGTGACAACGACACAATAACTACTTTAACAATATTGAGTATTGGTTGCATATGATGCAATGTTTGCATTGGATGTTAGCATTGTTAATGAGGAATATGCAAGTCTATAAAAAGATTTGGCATAGTCTCTCGGGAATAGAGTGACTAAAAGCAATTTTTTCTATACAATTTATGATATGCACATGAGTTTGGGTTTAAAATAGCCCATTAATAGCTCTTTAGGCTAGTGTGAGATTGCTGGACATGTGAGTCCACGACGAGCCATTATGCAATAAATGTTATTGCAATTCACTCCTTAACCTGAAATGAAGAATAACTAATTTGCGTAATAGGTCACCTAGTGTAATTAGGGCTATGCATTATGGCCATATTAATAATCATATAATTGCTAATCCAATGATTGAATCATAGAGACAGGTTCTTTGATTATATTTAAGGGGTTGGATTGAGGACGCATCAATCACCGTCAAATGATTGTAAGAGAGGATCTCCAGCCTGAGAAGAAGATGGCAATTCTTCTGTAAAGGATGATATTTAATTGGTCTCTTGATGTAGGTCCTCTATATATGAATTGAGATTCGGAGGTGTCGGATAAGTTAGGTCAAAGAATTGACTTAACGAGTTCGAGATAACCAAAACCTATGTCATAAACTGTCACGATATAAGAACGAATCCTATGACCAGAGACAGATGTCTTATTATATATCTGAGTATGTGCATTTGGCAGACTGATAGGTTGATGGCCTATTCAAGGTCTATAAATCGACGAGCAGGTATGTATACAAGGGCATATGAGTAATACGATCTCTCAAAAGGATTATATAGGTTCATTACTAAACCGGAAGAAATGAGCTCACTCATGAGATATTGGGATCAAATTTCGTGCATGGTCGCCTTGCTTTGGAACCTTGACTGAATTTGTAGGTATGATATATGCTTTTGGAAAGTATATGACCAGTACCTAATTGTGATATATGCTTTTGGAAAGTATATAATCGATACCAACTTATAATGATCAAATGAGAAACTTAATGATAAAATCCTAAATAAGATAGTCTAAAGTGAACTAAAACTTCAGGTTTATTCTAAGTCTTCCAGTATAAAGGATGTATGGGTATTAGGAATACTCGAGGGTGATGTGATCATGAACAATTGTATAGCTATGATGCTTCCATTCTGAGGGAGTGATGAAATATGTTTGGATTTTGGTGACTCCTTAGTATATAAGTATTCTAATCTTAATCCAAATATTGGACATTGATATGGATACGATTCAGATACAATGATAAGATTAGATTTACAGCTTTGATTTAATAAAAAATCTTTGAGAGGTCCCCGATATCAGGATTTGAAACATGATCTCAATATCCAAGTCACCATGCATGGAATGTACAATCGTCATATCCTTATCTCCAAGTATCCACGGAGAGAGCACATTATTCTTGAAGGAGTTTGAGAATAATTTCATAGTTGATAATATATCTGAGCATTGAGAAAATTTTATAATTAAATTGGATTTACGTATTATGAATATGAATATTATTCATATTATTTGGACATATGAGAATGGAGATCAAAGATAAGTAAATATGATTAAATTATCAAGGATATGAATAATGTGTATATCACTATCCATATTAATCATATATATTATAAATATGATTTATAATATATTAGAGAGAGTTAATTGTAATTTGATATTTATGAATTAAATATCAATGTAATTAGGATTCACATTGGACAATTAATTAATTTACATTTTATATTGGATATGTGAATATAATTCACAATTTATCAAGGGCATGATCGAAATTATCAGAATTTTTTTGGAATTATTTTTGTGAATAATTATGCTACAATTTTTGTTGCACATATGAGATTTTATGGAGAGATATGGGATCTCTCAATTAATGAAAAAGAGGAGCACCTTACCCTAATTGAGCAGGGACGACTAAGGAATCCTAATCATTATATGGTTGTCCCCTCTATAAGGGAATGAGACTCCTCCTATTTCCTTTAAATCCACAACTTTTTATATTTTTTTTGAATTTTTATAGGTAAACATGGAATATATGTTCTCTTTTTCATTTTTAATAAATAAATTAAATGCAAAAAATGCCAACTAAAATATGGGCATGAATCTACATGACATAAAGCATCTAATCCTATTATTGTGAATTTTTAGGAGCACAATAGCTATTTTAAATAAACAGAAGAAACACACAAAAATATATGTCCTAGCAGGGCCATTTTTGTAAAAAAAATAAAGTCCAGGATGCTCTGTGCAAAAGTACCAAAAGTTTACAATGTACTTAAAATTTTATTTAACTTCTTAATAAAAATAAAATTGCTAAGGGAACATAGCAACTTTTACCATCATGTGGGACTACACGCGATGCGTGTTGGAAGGACCAAATGCAAATATGAAAAAGTTCGGGGACCTCTCAGCAATTTTTATAAAAATATATAATGTGCATTTCAATATATTGGACTAAATATCAATATACAAAACTCGCATGAGTTAGTATTTATTGAGTCCAGAAAACAAAAACCCCTAAAAATAGAAAAAGAAAATGATAAATATCATAAAGCTCCAAAATCCAACAAAATAATATAAAGTTTCTACAAAATACCAAAAATAAGTTTTTATATTTTATAATTATCTATATATTAGTATTTATATATTAAAATTAATTTAGGTAATCTTAGGATTTAATTATTATTTCTAAAATCCAAATTAACTTCAGACTATTTATTAATCCCTAATTTAGGATATTGTTTACTTTAAAAATGCATGAAAATCAACAAAAATACCACAAAAATAATAAAAAGTTAGAAAAAATATAAAAATCACAAAAACATTATATTTACACTATTTTATCCATTTTTACATATTTTTATCTATATATTATCTATATATACCTTATATTATATTTATACATACATATATATGCATATTATATTTAAATAAAAAATAAAAAATGAAAAATATAAAAATAAATTACAAAATTATAAAACCAATAAAAGTAAAAACATATATATATATATATATCTATATATAATTAAAAAGCCCACTAAATAATAAATTGGACAAGAGATAAAAGATAGAATTTTTGTGCATTTATCATGCCTCCTCTCGTGCTCTAGTGTTCGACCTCTACACATGCTTACACCTATACACCCCTTTTGTAGAGTTATACTAAATTTTAACTCCACATTTTTGATACTTCATTGCTTGATTCTTATTATGGGTTAATTGTTGATTAATCGGGGTCTTTTGTCGGTCACTTCAGCGACTGCGTGGAATGCACGACCGATGGAAAATCCCAAATATCAGTGCTCTGCATAGGCAGATGAGGGCTTGTTGCTGGGCTCACGAGGCGGAGAGGTGAGGATCACACTTTACTGTGTGAGGGGGCGTGTTACGCTGTATGGCTAGTGGCAACATGGGAAGAGGTCGCCGCTAACTTCCTTCTTCACACGAGGAGCTTCAGTTGGATCGAGGTGGTTCGACGTTGGGTGGTCAGAAAGATCTAGCAGAGCGCATGGAGAGACGGTGGGGATGTTGCAGTAGATTTGTGAGAGTGCATCTGGATGACGCGTTGGCGGGCCGCAGGTGGCTGACCTATGAATGACGGTGGGAGGCGTCGATGGCGCAGGTGGAAGGAGTTGGGCGGAGCATCTTGCGAGGGCTAGCATCTGCCACCCGATTAGTTTTATTATTTTTTTATTTTTGTAATATAGAGATAGAAAATTTATTTCTTTATTTTTTAAGAAACATAAAATCTTATTTTTTTTATTTTTTTATTTCCTGCAAAACAAATGTTAGAGAAAAAAGTATATATGATTTTTTATTTTTTTTATTTTCATTAACAGATTAGGATGGAAACACAATGGCCTGATATACGCAAAATCAAATATGAAAAAAATGCGAGTGGGTGCGGATCCTACGAAATGGAAGATAGATCCAAAAATTCAGTCACCGTGACCGAAGGTGCGTGATTGCGTGAGGTAGAATTGAAATGAAGAGGTTACAAAAAATGAAATGGATGATCGTGAAAACGGAGGAGGTTCAGGTCATGATGAACAATGATTAACAATGAGCTACTCTTAAAGAGTTAATAATGAAATGACTATGAAATTACATCTAAAATTAATCTAGAAGAAAGACGGAAAATAAAGTGTGTCGCGCCTTGGGATCGGACACGCCGTGATGGCCTCAAAGAGGACCAACCTGCTGTCACCAGACGGCTCGAAGGCTGCGCACCCTTCTGCGATAAGAAGCTCTTGAAGATCGGGCTCCTCTCCACCAAAGATTGATTAAGCGGAAAGGAGGGAGGAGGAGCCCAATAAAAAAAGGAGAAGAAAAATCAAAACGGAAATAATTACAAATAAGGAATGTATATAATGGTTAATTAAATAAAATAAATTAATAAATTAATGAATTAGTTAAAATAAAATTTGTAATTAAATAAAATAATTAAAATAATTAATTTACAAAAATTAATTATCCACCTTAATGGCGGTTATTTATGGTAGAAAATCAAATCTTTTATACATGGTAGGTTTTTAAATCTAATAATTTAATAAAATAAATAAATAAATCAAATTTTAATAATTATTCTAATTAAATAATTAATTAATATTAGATATTAATTTTTTTGTTTTTTTATATAAGTAAATTAGTTATATACAAGTAATATATAAATATAGTATAATATATACATAAACAAATAAGGAAATAATTTTTATTTTTTTAAATTTTATTTTTATTTTTATTTTTAATAAAGAATAAAAATATTTAAAATTATTTTCATTATGTATAAAAATAAATATGAATAAATATATACAATAAATAAATAGTGAAATTGCAAAAACCATCCCAGAAAAATGACTTTTCAACCGTAATTCCAAAAATTATGAAACTAAAACCATTTTAAAGATAATTAAATTCATAGTACATTAGAAGTGATTTTGATTCAATTCAATTTCGTATGGAGCCAGAATTGATCTTTCAATTGTCACTTTTCAGCTTTTTCTAAGTACGGTTACTTTTATTTTGTACATTATTTTATTTTACAATTATTTTTATTCTTTCCAAAACATTTTTATTTACAATTTATATTTAGAAAAATATTTAATTTTAGGTTAATTTATATACAAATAAAATAGTGTAAGTTTTGTACAAATTTACAAAGAATAAATTTACAAATTATTTTTGGATTTTGGATTAAAGACTTTATCTCCCCGTCAAATGATTGTTAAGAGATGATCTCCGGCCTGAGTAGGATATTGCAATCCTTTCTCAGTTAGGTTGATATCTGGCCGACCTCTTGATGCAGGTCATATGCATAAGAATAGAGATTCAAAGGTGTCAGATTAGTTAGGTCAAAGAGTTGATTTAACGAGATAGAGATAACCAAAGTCCTATATCGTATGCTGTCACGATACATGCACTCATCCTCTGACCGGAGACAGATGTGCTACTGTATGTCTGAGTATGTACATTTGGCAGACCAATAGGTTGATGACCTAATCAAGGTCTATACATCGGTGTGCTGGTGTGCATGTAAGGGCATATGAGTAATACGATCTCTCAAAGGGATCATACATGTTCAGTTACTAAACCAGAAGACATGAGCTCACTCATGAGATATTGGAAAGAATCAAATTCCATGCACGATATATTGGGAAGATATTGGGAAGACCTAGGTATGATATATGCTTTTGGAAAGTATATGATCGATACCAACTCCCAATGATCGAATGAGAAACTTACCGATAAAATCCCTTAAGTAGACAGTCTAAAGTTGATCTAATACTTCGATTTTATTCTGAGTCTTTCAGTATGCATGATGTATAGGTATTGGGAATACCTGAGGGTGATGTGATCATAAACGATTGTATAATCATGACGCTTACATTCCTAGGGAATGATGAAATGGGTCTGGATTTTAGCGACTCCTCTCAAAAGAGAAGTAATTTAATCTTCGTCCAAATGTTGGACATTGATCTAAATGTGATTCACATGTAGTGAGAAGATTAGATTTGCGGTCTTGATTTAATCAAGCATCTATGGGAGACTCGCGATCTGGATTTGAGATATGATCTCAATATCCAAGTCACTATACATGGAACAATACAATCGCCATGTCCTTATCTCCAAGCATTCGCAGAGAAAGCGCATTATCCTTGAAAGAGTTCATGGATAATTTCACTGTTGATATGTGTATCCAAGCATTGAGAAAATTTATAATCAAATGTGATTTAATTATCATGAGTAATATGAATTTGATTCATATTATAAGGAGAGTTATCTAAGATAACTAGATGTGATTTAATTATCAAAGACATGAATATTGTGAATGTGATTCATACTATTTGAGAATAAGAGAATAGAGATCCAAGAGGATTAAATGTGATTCAATTATCGTGGATATGAACAATGTGGATATCAATATCCATGTTAGTCATATATATTATAAATGTGATTTATAATATGTAAGAGAGAGATATTTGTAATTTACATTTGGTAATTAAATGTTAATGTGAATTGGATTCACATTGGACATTGAATTGAAAATGTAATTTATATTTTATTTTGAGTTGTGAATATTATCACAAAATTTTCAATGGCAAGATTGCAATGTCTATAAAATAATTGTGAATTATTTTTGTAGAGTAATTTTCAACAAAAGTTGTTGCATAATCTTGGAGATTGCATTATAGAGATGATATCCACCTTCCATATACATGGAGTGGACGGCCACCACTCCTATTAGGAATGTGTGGCCGTCCCCTCTTTCCAACATGGAAGGAGGCACTCTCTCTCCTATGATCTCCATGAGATCTTGATTTAATTTGATGATTGAATTATATTGATTTATCAATATATATTTAATCTAAATTAAATTAATTGTTGTTGGTTTTTACCAACACAAATCTTGGCCATTAAAAAGAAACACAAATCAATGAGAGCCATTAGATTTGTGTTGTCCTATGGATTGAGATCCATGGATCCCAAAATATTATTAAAGGAGAGGCACCCTTGTTCTTGTAGATTACAAGTGAAAGAACTCTCTCTCTCTCTACACACCTACTCTCTCTATCTCTCTCATGTGGCCGTCCACCATGGATGCCCTAGAGAGATTCTCCATCGCCACAGCGTCGTCGTTATGCTGCCCGATGGTTTGCTCGTGGATCTCTGTATACTTCGGAGGGCCTTTCTCGTGAAGAAGATGTCGTATCTCTTTTGTCGAGATCAGGAGATCCGTGGCTTGGATTATCAACACGGATTACGGGAAGCACGCGTCTCATCCACACGCTCGCAAGCATCTCCTTCATCGGATCGGACTTGAGACAGGAGGTCTCTTCGTTTAGAGACTCGATCACAACCACGCTTCAAGAGGTAATCCTATTAGTTGTTTGTGGTTTAGACGAAACGATCCGAGAAGTGTTCTTGGATCTTGTGATTTAGTCACACGAAAATTTTAATTTCCACTACATCGAGCAACTTGTGCGACTAGTCGCTCCCGATCACATACGATGCGATCCTCACGCTTCCATGATGCGCTTAAGGATCTCACCATATCCTTCAACTATAAATTATGGAACATGAGACTGGGGCATCCAGGAAATTCTAAGATGAATCAAATGATGAAGGCAAATATGTTGCTTAAGATCACGGGTGGAAGGACATTGTCTTGCGAACATTGTCTGACCGACAAAATGAAGAGAAGACCTTTCTCAACTGGAATTTGGTCAAAAATGTTACTAGGTTTGATCCATTCAGACATATGCAGACCACTAAGCATCAACACACATAAAAATAAGGAATACTTTATAACATTCATTGATGATTACTCAAAGTTCTCTGATGTCTATCTCGTAGGAAGAAAGTCGGAAGCGCTTGAAACATTTAAGAGATATAAGACTGAAGTGGAGACAAGATTGGAAAAATCAATCAAGACCCTTAGGACATATAGAGTTAGTGAATATACATCAAAGGAGTTTGAAGATTACTACATTCAGACAGACATTCGCAGGAAGACTAAAATGACCTATATACCACTGGAGAATGGTGTAGTGAAGATAAATAATCGAACCTTGATGAATGCATTAGGTTTATACTGACACACTTAGGACTCTCTAAGAAATTCTGAGGAGATGCAATGTTGATTGCGAACTACATACAGAACAGGATTCCCACCAAGTCCATAGAATCAACACCATATGATCGAAAGCCCGAGTTAGGCCATCTCTGGAAATGGGAATGTGATGCATATGTTCCAATACTGAGTCAACTTAGGGACAATCTATACTTTAGGACATTAAAGTGCAAGTTTAGTACTTATCGTGATAAAGATGACTTGAGCATTAGACAAGAACTTGAAGATGACATCCAAATATAGAGAATGAACCTATGGAACATGATGATCCTTTAGAGGAAGTGGGTGGACCCACACAATCCACGAGTATAATCGACAACAAGAGACCCAGAAGACAGCCCACATAGATGGAAGATTAGCATTTATATGGATGCGAGGCATCGTGTTACACCGTGGATGAGGATGTCACGGATTTTACAGATCTCATATTCTTTGATGTAGCTATGCCTTCGTCTGAGTTGGAATCACAGACGACTGCCGTGAGGGATGAGTTGGACTCAATCAAGTGAAATGGTGTATGAGAACTAAGTGATTTGCCAGAAGGTAGGCAATCCATAGGATGCAAGTGGGTATTCAAGAAGTACCAAGTCAATGGTACTGTTAACAAATACAAAGTCAGATTAGTTGCCAAGGATTACACTCAGTAAGCTGGAATAGATTTCTATGAAACCTACTCTGCAGTGGCTAAGTTTGCATCTATTTGGATGATCTTAGCCATAGTCGCATATATGGATTTGGAATTGTTCCAAATAGATGTGAAGATAAGCTTCCTTAATGGAGAATTAAAGGAGGAGATTTATATATGACAATCCGATGGATCTCAGGTTGAAGGTTAGGAGAAAAGGATTTACAAGTTAAGAAAGTCATTGTATGGCTTGAAGCAGTCTTCACGGCAATGTTATCTCAAATTTTATGAGAAAGTTATCCAATTTCGATTTGTTGCAAATAAATGAATAACTGTGTGTAAGTCTGACGAACCGCAAAATCGACCCTTTAATAATGCTAAATTAGCACTTGGAAATGTCGAAGCAGTCGGGCCGATTTTGGTCGTCAAAGAGATCACCTCATTTAAAGATATGCGATAATGAATCAAAATGAGGTGATCGTTATTTATTTTACTTGGCAAGATACCAAGGTCGAACTCAGGGACACGAGCCTCTCTCTTATTAATCAGAATTTAAGTGTGTTTAATCAAGTGTTGAAAATAATCATATAGGTCAAATGATGCAAAGACACAACAAGACATGACAAGGCAATGTATTAAAATTAAACATGCATTTTTTTAACTTTTTATCATGCAAATAGATGCCATGCAAAATGACTGATATGCCCAAAATAATAGTCACTTGAGTCATAAGAAGATCACGAGTTAATCCGAGTTGAAATAAAGGAGTCTCTACTAATATAAAGCACGTAGGCATGATAAATCAAAAAAAGATTCAAGAGTCTCCTATAAGAAAAGTATACGTCACAGTTCATAGTGTCAAATCTGAAATTTAATCATGCCATAATGAAGAGGATGAGACGAGCGTCAAAACGAAACTGGAATCAACTCGATCGGATAAACAGAGCTCAAGATACGCATAAAAGAAGACAGGGGCATAATTGAAAGAAAACATAAAAATGATAACTACAAATAGGTCCTGGCAGGGACTAAAATGTAAATAAATAAAAGTATTGGGCTTCCCTGTAAAATACCCTCTGCTCACGCTTGCTGCACGTGATACAGGGACCTATCTGCAAATTGGAGAAGACGGCGGGGGCTCCCTGCAATTTGCCCAGAAGGCACGTGGTGTGCACGTGCTTCTCCCAGGCTCGGTTTGATCCTAGGCTCAGGGGAGGTTCGGCTGCCTCGGCTCGGCTTGGACGTAGGCTCGGGCTCGCTGCAGGCTCGGTGAAGGTTCGGGAGAGGCCCGGTGCATCCAAGCCTGGAGGCTCGGACGGGAGGCTCGGTGCAGCTATGATGACGCCACGTGGCTGAAGATGGGCCATCAGATGACGACAATCGGATGGCTGCGGTGAGATCCTGGCTTGGCGACGTGGCTGCACGAGAGCCATTGGATCGAGACGATCCAATGGTTGCTGGAGACGATGACGTGGTCTCCTCATGGCCGTTGGATGACCGCCGAGAAAGGTGCATCCACCGGCGCCTGTAGCGTCTCCTTCTTCGACTGCTGGCGGCGGAGTTCGAGCTCCGGCGAGAAGCTCCAAGCTCCGCCGCTCTCATCTGGGCTCTGAGGACCTCCCCCGAGCTCGAAGAAGGATCGTCGAGGAAGCCCGGAGCTCGGGGAAGATGTGAGGCGTCTTGGCTCGTGCTGATGGCGCTCAGAAGTCGAGGGCAACCTTGGTGAAATTTGCGCCGGCGAACGTCCGGCGATTCAAGAGTCTTGTTGACCTGCAGGGTTATATACATAGCCGAGGCGTAGCAGACGACGTGCGTGCGTGTGTGAATGATATGGAGAGCTCAGACGGGGTGGAGAAGATGGAGAGCTCAGAGCTCCTCCGCCTCGCGGCGGAGGAGGTGGATCAGGAGTGACGAGGTATGGAGGATGCAGAGAGGGTGAGCTGAGGCATGCGCGTGGAAGGGAGTCGGAGGCGTAACTTTTGGGATGGTTATCGGAGCGAGATGGTGGCCGGAGAGGCCTAGAAAAGTAAGCTAAATTAAACAAAAATGCAAAGGGAGATCGGAGGAATTTACCTGGAGATTGGGCGAAGCGGAGGGCTTGGGCTGGAGCTCTAAGCGAGCTCCGGGTCTTCGCAACGTACTGGGCAGCCTCCCCAGCGAGCTCGGGCGGCTATAGGTCGCCGCAACTCCGCCGTCGAAGGCGGAGGGTCTCACCAGGAGCCTCGTCGTCTTCGCTCTATCCGACCACCTCCCCCTGTCACTGGGAGGTGGCGGAGGGCTGGGCGAGGCCCCATGTAAAGATGGACAAATTGAATCAGTGGAGGAGGCGGTGGATTTATGGGTGGAGTTGGCGGAAGTAATGGTGGCCGACGTGGGTTTGTGGTCAGTTGCGGGGCGACTGGAAGGGAGTTACGGGTAGCTTAGTCGCGGCCGAGAGTCGTGGTTGATGGAGGAAGGACGTGGGGCTATTGGCGAGTGGAGGTGATGGAGGATGATGACGGTAAAAATGGAAGGGGGTGAGTGAGGCGCGAGGTGGAAATCGTGGGAAGAAGGGCTGACGGGAGGTTGACGACGGAGATTAGCCGTTGGATCTGGAGATCCAACGGCCTACGTTTGGGCGCGAATGAGAGGCTCAGATGAGATCTGGGCGGTGAGATCGGAGGGCAGATGGAAGTGCCACATGGCGTCATGTGATCGCGGCGCTAACGGAGGGTAAAGATGGAGAGTTGGAGGTTATCGAACGGCTGAGGGTAACGAGTGGGTTGAGCGGCTAAGATGCGAGATCCAAGGCGCGATCGAAGGACCTACAGCGCGCCACGTGTCGTCCTGTGGGCGCGGCGCCAACGGGCGGTGTGGATTAAGGGGAAAGGTAATCGGACGGTTGAGGGAGACAGCGAACGTGGAGGGCTGGAAACCATTGGATCTAACGACCAAGATCCGACGGCTGAAGTCCTGGGCGGATAAGACAAGAAGGACCGGGCCACGTGGCTCTCCAGAATGGGCCACGTGGCCCAACCAGATTATTCCTTGGGTTTTTATGAATTTTGAGGGCCCTATTGGCCGAAGTTGAGAAAACTCAAAACATGAAAGTTGTAGATCTTGACGAGATCTACAAGTTTCATGTTGACTAAAACTCGAAAAGAGATCAAACAAGGGCCCGAAATATTTTTGAAGGTATTTTTGAGTCTAAAAATACCACGATTTTTTGTTTTGCCATTTTTTTGTGGTTTTTAATTTATTAAGGACTCTGTTAATTGTTAGACATTAACAGAGAATTATTGACAATCTTTTAAGCAAGGGGGTTAATTATGACAAATAAAGATGATGAAACTGAGGTTCATCACCCCCCTATACTTAAACTATGCTCGTCCTCGAGCATCAAAAAGAATGACTAAGTTGGATTAACCCCCTTGTGCATGTGAATACAGGATCCAATCTGATCAAGTCGACTCGGCTTCAGAGATCCAAAATTTTAGAGTTCAACCCAGCCTTAATCAAGAGGCTTCCAATTCCTTTACTTCTCTAAACTCTCTCTGATGTACATATAACTAAAGGATATGAGTTTAGTGTTGACTGCAATTTCGAGAGTAGAGTCAAGTCTTCACCCAAAATCTTGGTCCGAGAAAATCTCCTAAGGACCCCATCCTCAGCACTAGGGAATAAATCAAATCTTGCATTCAGTCTACCGTCTCTTTAGTTTGTCAGACTTAGAAGATGTGGATGGCAGGCCAGAAAATGGAGGGCATGGGTTTGTGTCAATTCTTCTCTCCCTCTCATTGGAACAAGGATTCTCTCTAGTGCCTTTTACGCAACACTTTTTTTGGTGTTGATCAGTGCGTCCGTCAAGAGAAGTTGGAGCCCGTCTGCACTTGTTTTCCTGGGAGTACACCGGGGTGTGTCTTTTTTGAGTACCTATCGTACCTTCTACACCCAGACTTGTAGCATTTACGATGCAGAGCCCTTTTTTGGCGCAAGCCCGACTCCTGGTCCTAATAGCGGTGGTCCAAGTGGACACTTTTGAAATGATTGGGAGCGCTCGCCTTTGGTGGAAGCTCTTTGATATTTGACTTTGTGGAATGAGAGCTTATCTTTGAAATTTCATTGACTTGTATAATTTTTGGGCTAGCTCCACTGCTTTTACCAAGAGTTGGCGCACACTGATCAACAATTTTTTTATTTATATTACACCCAGGCACTTAGGTCAATGTCAAGAGATTAGTATAAGAATCGAGTTCTCATACTGGCTAATATTGCTGATACTCAGGTTTCCTGAAGCCTTCAACGATTTTATCCCATCCTCGAGTGTCATTAGATCAAGTCCAAATTCGACTCCCTCGTCCAATCCCTCAGGTGAAAAATCAACTCATCTCAATCAAAACCGCAGTCGTGCATATGATGTGCTGATCATATTCTTTTTGTCTGAGACTAAGCATGGAATATAGCATGCAAATCTAGAGACCTAGGGGAATGTGGATGATTAAGTCTAAGACCCTGATGGTTAAGGCTGGTTAACCGCAAATCTCAAAGACCTCAAAAAGCTAAGTCTTCTTGACCAATTCAGATCCTGGGTGAAAGTGTAAGAGTAGAGGTTTAATCCAACTTCTCCATTCAAAGACACATTTTTTTTCAAATTTTGCAATTTTTATGGATTTTATTTTTAAAGTCAAAACACAGGTTAGACTCAACTTTCCTTGATAAAAGATTTTCAAAACCATGTCACACGAATAAAGAATTTTCAAAACATTTTTCAAAAAGATTTTTTCAAAACAAGAAAAACTCATTTTTTCAAATCATTTTCGAAAATATTTTTATCAAAATATTGTAACATAGTTAGAAAAGCCGTAAAATCTTTTGAGTTCTCTTAGTCCAACGAATTTTACCTTAGCCAAAAAGTTTTTAATTTTTCAAAAATTTCAGATATTAGCTAAAGTGAATAAATTGTATGTACGGTATACCCCCCTATCCTTAAACTTTGCTATGTCCTCATAGCACTAGATGTTACGAGTCCATAGGTCCATTTGAAAATAGAAGAATATACGGGAAATAAGAGAGACTCCCCCCTATACTTAGGTTAGAAATAACCTAAGTATAAAGGCAAGAAAAGAGGAGTAGAGAAAATCACGGGGATTTGGGTCCCCCCCTATACTTAGGCTGAGATTAGCCTAAGTATAAAGATGGATATTGATGTTGGAAAAGACCCAAGGTGAACGGAGAAGAGGGATGGATTTACAAGTGAGTGGATGAATCTTCGGAGATGAAATGGAGTGACTACGGATTTGGGGTGTGTGTCGCAACAATTATGGCTCAATCCAGCAAGCAAACCCGTAATTTCACCAACTCACACATGAAACCAACCAAGGTTGATTGATTATCTTGTCGGTTTTATTGGTGATAAAACTTCAGATAATTACGCGGAGAAATATGTGCAATAAAACCAACGCGTAACTGAGGGTGTTGCTCTCCCAAAACCGAATTTTACTCCATTTTTGGTTGACTTGCAATTAACAGTCCCAATTTTTTTAAGTTATCACTGAATTAAGTTTAGCACAAAATCAAGAAATCATCGTCTACCGTTCATTCCATTTTCCATTAATCCTAGGTGATCAAGCTAGGAAATGAAAGCCGAGAAAAACATGTATTCGAAGAAACCGCGATCGAGGCTAAGCGAGAAATCATGCAGTGATTTGACGAAAAAGCCGCGAAAAAACTGGGGCCGTTTTGAAAATCAAATGCAACATGTATGCAAGTCGAGAAAGCCGCACCTAATCATGCATCTATTAGCGGTGATTAATCTTCATGAGTTTTAGCTAAGTGATGCGAGATTATGTGCGTCTTCATTTAGAGTGTGTCCTACCTACGATCAAGCACGTAAAAAATATGAAAAATTGAGCTCGGAGAGCCGCGTGCCTAGTCCTAGGTCGACACTCAAGTGGGGACGATCCCCACACAACCACAATCGTTCGATTACAATCGCGAGTCTTCGATCGAAGACCGCTGTAAAAGACGAATTATTAAAAATAAAATGCTACAAATGCGACACATTTTTTTTTCTTTTCTTCCTCCTTTGCTCCAAGCATGCTCCTGCGGCTCCTCGCAGCGGGGAACGTCCTGCTCCTCGCCTCCTTGATCCATCAAGGGCCCTGCCACAGAAACAATGGTTAGAGATCAAATAAGAAAGAAAAATTTTCTATGCAAAAATATGTGACTATTTAACCTATAAAAAGGAACACTAAATTAAACACACAAAAATCCAAAAAATAAAAGAAATGAGCCGTGTCCCCGGCAACGGCGCCATTTGACGAAGCGCAAAATCGACCCTTTAATAATGCTAAATTAGCACTTGGAAATGTCGAAGCAGTCGGGCCGATTTTGGTCGTCAAAGAGATCACCTCATTTAAAGATATGCGATAATGAATCAAAATGAGGTGATCGTTATTTATTTTACTTGGCAAGATACCAAGGTCGAACTCAGGGACACGAGCCTCTCTCTTATTAATCAGAATTTAAGTGTGTTTAATCAAGTGTTGAAAATAATCATATAGGTCAAATGATGCAAAGACACAACAAGACATGACAAGGCAATGTATTAAAATTAAACATGCATTTTTTTAACTTTTTATCATGCAAATAGATGCCATGCAAAATGACTGATATGCCCAAAATAATAGTCACTTGAGTCATAAGAAGATCACGAGTTAATCCGAGTTGAAATAAAGGAGTCTCTACTAATATAAAGCACGTAGGCATGATAAATCAAAAAAAGATTCAAGAGTCTCCTATAAGAAAAGTATACGTCACAGTTCATAGTGTCAAATCTGAAATTTAATCATGCCATAATGAAGAGGATGAGACGAGCGTCAAAACGAAACTGGAATCAACTCGATCGGATAAACAGAGCTCAAGATACGCATAAAAGAAGACAGGGGCATAATTGAAAGAAAACATAAAAATGATAACTACAAATAGGTCCTGGCAGGGACTAAAATGTAAATAAATAAAAGTACTGGGCTTCCCTGTAAAATACCCTCTGCTCACGCTTGCTGCACGTGATATAGGGACCTATCTGCAAATTGGAGAAGACGGCGGGGGCTCCCTGCAATTTGCCCAGAAGGCACGTGGTGTGCACGTGCTTCTCCCAGGCTCGGTTTGATCCTAGGCTCAGGGGAGGTTCGGCTGCCTCGGCTCGGCTTGGACGTAGGCTCGGGCTCGCTGCAGGCTCGGTGAAGGTTCGGGAGAGGCCCGGTGCATCCAAGCCTGGAGGCTTGGACGGGAGGCTCGGTGCAGCTATGATGACACCACGTGGCTGAAGATGGGCCATCAGATGACGACAATCGGATGGCTGCGGTGAGATCCTGGCTTGGCGACGTGGCTGCACGAGAGCCATTGGATCGAGACGATCCAATGGTTGCTGGAGACGATGACGTGGTCTCCTCATGGCCGTTGGATGACCGCCGAGAAAGGTGCATCCACCGGCGCCTGTAGCGTCTCCTTCTTCGACTGCTGGCGGCGGAATTCGAGCTCCGGCGAGAAGCTCCAAGCTCCGCCGCTCTCATCTGGGCTCTGAGGACCTCCCCCGAGCTCGAAGAAGGATCGTCGAGGAAGCCCGGAGCTCGGGGAAGATGTGAGGCGTCTTGGCTCGTGCTGATGGCGCTCAGAAGTCGAGGGCAACCTTGGTGAAATTTGCGCCGGCGAACGTCCGGTGATTCAAGAGTCTTGTTGACCTGCAGGGTTATATACATAGCCGAGGCGTAGCAGACGACGTGCGTGCGTGTGTGAATGATATGGAGAGCTCAGACGGGGTGGAGAAGATGGAGAGCTCAGAGCTCCTCCGCCTCGCGGCGGAGGAGGTGGATCAGGAGTGACGAGGTATGGAGGATGCAGAGAGGGTGAGCTGAGGCATGCGCGTGGAAGGGGAGTCGGAGGCGTAACTTTTGGGATGGTTATCGGAGCGAGATGGTGGCCGGAGAGGCCTAGAAAAGTAAGCTAAATTAAACAAAAATGCAAAGGGAGATCGGAGGAATTTACCTGGAGATTGGGCAAAGCGGAGGGCTTGGGCTGGAGCTCTAAGCGAGCTCCGGGTCTTCGCAACGTACTGGGCAGCCTCCCCAGCGAGCTCGGGCGGCTATAGGTCGCCGCAACTCCGCCGTCGAAGGTGGAGGGTCTCACCAGGAGCCTCGTCGTCTTCGCTCTATCCGACCACCTCCCCCTGTCACTGGGAGGTGGCGGAGGGCTGGGCGAGGCCCCATGTAAAGATGGACAAATTGAATCAGTGGAGGAGGCGGTGGATTTATGGGTGGAGTTGGCGGAAGTAATGGTGGCCGACGTGGGTTTGTGGTCAGTTGCGGGGCGACTGGAAGGGAGTTACGGGTAGCTTAGTCGCGGCCGAGAGTCGTGGTTGATGGAGGAAGGACGTGGGGCTATTGGCGAGTGGAGGTGATGGAGGATGATGACGGTAAAAATGGAAGGGGGCGAGTGAGGCGCGAGGTGGAAATCGTGGGAAGAAGGGCTGACGGGAGGTTGACGACGGAGATTAGCCGTTGGATCTGGAGATCCAACGGCCTACGTTTGGGCGCGAATGAGAGGCTCAGATGAGATCTGGGGCGGTGAGATCGGAGGGCAGATGGAAGTGCCACGTGGCGTCATGTGATCGCGGCGCTAACGGAGGGTAAAGATGGAGAGTTGGAGGTTATCGAACGGCTGAGGGTAACGAGTGGGTTGAGCGGCTAAGATGCGAGATCCAAGGCGCGATCGAAGGACCCACAGGCGCGCCACGTGTCGTCCTGTGGGCGCGGCGCCAACGGGCGGTGTGGATTAAGGGAAAGGTAATCGGACGGTTGAGGGAGACAGCGAACGTGGAGGGCTGGAAACCATTGGATCTAACGACCAAGATCCGACGGCTGAAGTCCTGGGCGGATAAGACAAGAAGGACCGGCCACGTGGCTCTCCCAGAATGGGCCACGTGGCCCAACCAGATTATTCCTTGGGTTTTTATGAATTTTGAGGGCCCTATTGGCCGAATTTGAGAAAACTCAAAACATGAAAGTTGTAGATCTTGACGAGATCTACAAGTTTCATGTTGACTAAAACTCGAAAAGAGATCAAACAAGGGCCCGAAATATTTTTGAAGGTATTTTTGAGTCTAAAAATACCACGATTTTTTGTTTTGCCATTTTTTTGTGGTTTTTAATTTATTAAGGACTCTGTTAATTGTTAGACATTAACAGAGAATTATTGACAATCTTTTAAGCAAGGGGGTTAATTATGACAAATAAAGATGATGAAACTGAGGTTCATCAAAGTCATGAAGAGTGGGAGCATGTTGTAATCATATTATTGTATTTGGATGACATTCTCCTCACGGGTAATGACATACAATTGTTCAATGAAATCAAACAGAAATTGAGAAATGAATTTGAGATGATGGACATGGGTGAAGTATCCTATGTTCTTGGAATTCAAATAACAAGAGACATGGACTCAAGAACATTGAGCCTTAGTCAAGAAAGATATTTACATACTATATTAAGGAGATTTGAAATGTAGAATAGCACTCCAGCTCCGACATCACTTGTGATGGGAAATATACTCAGCAAGAGTCAATGTCCCGGAAAAGGGCAGAAACCTTTAGATGTATCATATGCACAAGCGGTGGGAAGTCTAATGTATGCAATGATATGTACTCGACATGACTTAGCCTATCCAGTAAGCTTAGTTAGTAGATATCAAAGTAATCCTAGTCCAACACATTGGGAAGCTGTAAAGAGGATTCTTCGATATCTGAAAGGGATAATACATCTGAAATTTGTGTATTAAGTAGAATCGCTTGAAGTGGTAGAATACTCCGATGTCAATTTCGAAGGGGATATGGATGATAGAAAATCCACATCGAGTGACATGTTCATATTTGGTGGTGCAACCATTTCTTGGTATAGCAAGAAACATGGAGTATATCTCGACATAAACAGGAGGCTGAGTACATTGTATGTAGCATGACCCCCACTAATGTTGTGTCGATCATGCGTTTTCTATAGAATCCAAGCCTCGAATTGGTCAAAGGGCCTACTGAAATGAATTGTGACAATCAAGCTGCGATAATCTTGATTAATAGTGGGGTTAATAGTTCTAAAGGAAAGGACATTGAAATCCAACATCACTGTATACAAGATATAATGGCAAAGCAAGAAATAACAATAATCTATATACCTACAAGTGATATGTTAGGTGATTCCCTAACCAAGGGAATGGTAGCTAGCACTTACATTAAACATGTTTGTTTAATGGGACTCGGGAATGCATGAATCATAGAAGAGGTTTTCATGAGTAATGAACCTCAATGTAGACATCTTTATACACTACACGAATAGTGGGAGTACAAAACCTTTGACTACTGTGGTCAAGTAAGAGATGTAGAATGGTCTGATGACCCGTGGTCAAGAACCACCGTCGATGGTTGCGCGGCCGACGGATACGATGATCAGGTCTTGCGTAAGACCTAACTGTAGGGTGTGGGGAAAGGGTAGACTTCGTGAGGGGGCTTTCACGCTCCATAAATGCCGATCTCCATCGGGAGGAGTTGATCCATCTGATCATAACCCTCACGAAGGGATTCCTTTCCCATCTTCATCTCTTCTACCCCTCTCCCATTCTAGTTCTCTCTGGGAACAAACTCTAGGGTGGTGTACCTCGATCTAGGACCAACTACGCTGGCATAGGAAATATGTGACATGTGTTCCTTCTCTATGTCTAACTAAAGTGCAAATGAAACTGAGAGATGATTATTTGTGACAGATGGAGTACCTAAAACCTTGGTTGTAGACATCCTTTCTCAATGTAGTTCTTTTGAGATAAGAAAAGTTTTCCTTCTACATAATCCCTAATGATCCCCATACCTAAAATCTTTTTCATTTCACTAAGGTCCTTCATGTCAAACTATGAACTAAGGAGCTTCTTTAGATCATCTATAGTTCACTTCTTCTTGTCAACAATTAGCATGTCGTCGAGGTATAGTAACAAATAGACGAAAGATCCATCCTCCACCTTGTTGTGGTAGACACAATAATCATATGGGCCCCTGTTGAACCCATGATCAGTCATGAAACTGTCAAACTTCTCGTACCATTTCTTGGGAGACTTCTTAAGCCCATACAAGGACTTCTTTAATATGCACACATGGTCTTCCTTGTCCTGAGATGTGAATGTCTTTGGTTGTCTCATAAGAATTCTTTCTTCAAGTTCACCATGCTAGGAAGTTGTCATCGCATCTTACTACTCCAACTCCAAGTTTCGATGTGCTACAAGAGCTAGTAACACCATGTATAAAGACGTTTCATCTTCTTAGAAATATGGTTCTCCATCAAAATCTTCCTTTGCCTGAATGTCTGAAATGTCTCGCTCTTGTGATTCATCATATACACACACCGGCCTGGAGTAATCATCAATAATAGATATAAACACCCGACACCTCTCAAAGATGGGACCTGTGAAGGGACCCAACAATCAGCATGGATGTAGTCGAGCGTCTCCTTCGTCCTGTGAATAAATTTATTGAATTGCTTCACATGTTGTTTCCCGAACATGTAATGTTCATAGAATTCTAGTTTGGATCCCTTAAGATTCTCGATCAGACCATTTTGACTCAGGATATTTATCCCCATTAGACTCATGTGTTCCAACCGCATATGCCACAATTCAGACTCTAGTCTTACGACTTGGGATGCCACTGCAACAGAACCTGTAACTGTAGACCCTTGCACGATGTTTAGGGTGTTCAACTTGTTGCCATTAATGACAACCACCCTATATTTGGCAACCTGCATAACTCCATCTTCAATACTATAGCTATATCTTTAGGACTCCAAGACTCCGGGGATATCAGGTTCTTCCTCAGATCAGGAACATGGTATACTTATGTCACTGTATTCACGACTGCATCGTGAATATTGATCTTCACAGAGTTGATCCCTACAAACGTTGCATTATCCCCTATGATGACATTTTCGCCAACTATCTTCTCATTGGTACAGAATAAATCTCCAGTGGTATTTATTTGGTAAGAACAGACCAAATGAAGAATCCATTTGCTATACATCGTCTTCTAATATGTGATGATGATAACCAAATCATCTTTGAAATCTGCTCCTCCCTAAGTCACGACAACAACCGTGACTTTGCATTTCTTCTTTGAGTGGTCCTTCTTCCAATATCCAAGTTCCTTGCAGCAAGGATGCATAAAATGGTTTAAATGACATTTAAACGACCGTTTAAATGCATGCAACCCTTGATTGCACCGACTAATCAAAGTCGGTTTATATGTGGGTGGGTCGCTTAAATGACACTAAATGGTCATTTAAACGGCTATTTAAAGTCTATTTAAAATAAAAAATTGTTGAACAAAAACCTTGACTCACTCATTCGATCCCTCACTCCAAAATCCTGACCATTACAAAGCCGTGCTCCCCCTCCCCCCCACCCCCCTCCCAACCCATAGCATCCCTCACGGGGCAACGAAACCTCACTTATAGCCACTAGCAGTTGAGGACCCCTTGTTGTCTAATGTTGTAGCGCCTCCTCGACCTCCTCGTGGTCAACCTGATCATCTCCTCCTCACAGCAGACTGGTCTTCGCCTCCTCCCCTCCTCACAGTAGAGTTGGTGAGAGTTTTTACTTTTTGATAAGTTTAAAATTTGTTATAACCATTTATTTGTCAATTATGTTTCTTGATAGTAATGCCCCTTCTCCATTGCTCATGTGTTTGTTCATTACCATGAGGCTACATTCCTAGTTTGTGAGGCTTAAGATGCATAGACCTCATTACAAGGATGCAAAAAATGATCTAAATAACTATTTAAACGGATGTTGGAACACATGCAACCCTCGACCGCAATGACTAATCAAAGTCTTCTCATATGTAGGTAACTGCTTAAATGGCATTAAACGACCATTTAAATGACCTTTTAAACATTCGTTTAAAGTCTATTATAAAAAAATGAAAAAATTAAACAAAAATACGAACTCACTCATTCGATCCCCCACTTTCGACTCACTCATGCAAACCCCCACTCGCGAGTCCGGACCCTCATGAAAACCCTAACCCCTCTCACCCTCACCCACAATAGCCCTCGCGAGGGTGACAACACCTCGCGCATAGCCCCTGGCAGTTGAGGGCCTCCTGCCGCCCGCTGTTGTAGCGCATCCTCGACCTCCTTGTGGTCATCCTTATCATCGCCTTCTCGCAGCAGATCGACCCTCACCTCATCCCCTCCCGCCGCAGAGTTGGTGAGAATTTTTTTTTATTTTTTTGATAAATTTCAAATTTATTATACCCATTTATTTTACAATTGTGTTCCTTGCAAATATTATCCCTTCTCCTTTGTTCACGTGTTTGTTCATTACCATGATGCTACATTCCTAGTTTTGTAAGGCTTAAGACCCATAGACATCATTCCAAAGCATGATTTTGAAAATTCATCCCATCATCCATTTATCATTTTCCTACAAATTAAATATTCAAACCGATTAGTGGAGGCTTCTCTTGTTCTGGTTCAACTTCAAAATTGTTATTCGTGTTAATCATTCCCTTTGATGATATAGATGATTTATCTTATAGCAGCAAGAGAAAGGTTTTATTTCATCTCAATAGTCCATCTTTTTTCTGAGTATAACATTTATGTGTCACGTTTCTCCTTGCCTCATCTCCCAACCTTCATAATTTTCAGTCTTTTTTCTTTTAAAATTATGTGCATTTAGCTCTTGATGTTTACTGTGCCCATCAATATTTTATCCTCCATGATATTTGTTAAATTATTTTCAGCTAATTGTTTTATCCATGACATTATGTGTCCATGATATTTCTACAAGGAGCTTGCTCTCACAATATTCCACATTTAAAGTTTCTTTAACTCTAAAAAGGGAAACACCCAGGTTGGTGCCCTGACTTTTTTGGATACATGCTATGCTATAAATTGTAGTTTGTAATTGTTTATTATGACATTTGGTTGTAGATTCTTGTTATTTATGGTATCTATTTTGATATTTGGATAAAAAATTCATTGAATTTGACAATATTTGATATATATTATGTGAATCTGTGATTATATTCTTATAATTTATTTATATTTTTTTATTGATTATATATATGCAATAATATTTTATTAATTTAAAAATGGAAAACTGCATAATCCATTTAATTTTTATTTAAGCTCTTGCATACCATTTAGTCGGTAATCAGTGACTATACCGACTAAATACCACATACAACATTTTAAAACCTTACCTTACAGTAATTGCATATATCCTTAGCATTGTGATTCTTCGATTTGGACTTTTGTTTTCCCTTCTTTGCATAGATAGAACTGACATGGCTCTTTTTATGAGTCAAAACCATACTTGCAACATAGAGTCGTGCTTCCCAGTAGCCGTATGTTGAAGTTCACATGTATACAGACTCACGCGACCTTCCTCTAGGGTTATCGATTCTCTTCCAAGAATAAGTGATTGAACAAAGTTCGCATACGATAATGGAAGAGAAACCAATCAATGTAGTATCCCCATCTTCAATATTAACATTTATGTTTCTTAAGTCCATCAACAATGCATTTAAGCGACTTAGATGTTCTTTAAGAGATATACCTTCCTACATGCAGAGAGAGAACATACATTACTTCAATAACAACTTGTTGATCAGAGACTTCGTCATGTACAAACTTTCGAGACTCAACCATAAACTGACCATGGAATCCTCGTCGGCAACCTCTCGCCAAACACAACATGATCATCAAGTGTGCCTCTACAACAAAGGTTTTAGTGCCTTTGCCCACTCCTGATTCAACGACGCGCAGATGCTCGGCTATTGCTTCAGAAGGGTGTGCGTCTTGATATGCTACAGACAATCCATTTTTTTATGTGAACGTCTCGATCTTCAGATTGTGCAACGCCATCTGGCTTGATGATCCCAATGGAACCCGAAGCTCTAATATCAATTTGTTGTGAATCGTAGATGGAAAAGCATGCAAACACGATCAATCAAGCAAGATGCAAACACACGAATGTACAAGGTCTACCCATAACTGGACTACGTGCAAGGGCGACAACAGTCGGTTTTCACTATGTGGAGAAAGAAGAAAAGTATGGAGGATATAGAGAGCCCTAATCCTAGAGAATTATATAGTATTCTCGTACAGACGAATCCCTGAAACAAACGATCAATATACCTGAATACAAATAGAACCGCTCATATAAAAATTCCCTGAGGGCATTACCCCTGCACCCCCATAGAGGGGAGAGCACCCCCTCCCCCTAGCCCCTCAAGCTCGTTGACTAGGCAACGAGACCCCCGTCTTGTTGGATTATGGTACGTCAAGCAGTGGTGCATATGTGGTTCTTCAACCTGTGTCAAATGGTTAGGATTCAAGGCATGTCAATAGGATCTGTGAACGAATATTTGTAAATGTCAAAATTATATCCATAACCGTATATTTATCCATTTTAAAATGATACAAATATGAAATTAAAAATATGTATAAAACAAATATGCTAACGGATTGGATATCACTATCTATATTCGTTTTCATCCTTAATTAGGACTCAACACATATTAACATTGACAAAATACATGATGCATGCCATACGGTGGGCTTTTGGTATCTATGTGCTCCTAAAAATTAAGTTCAAATTATTTGCAAGATGAACAAAATAAATCCCAGATCTTGATGGTTTGTAATAGAAACTCAATCAAAAACACACAAGCGCCAAGTAAAGAAATTAATCAATTATGTTAGCAAGCTCCCAAAATTATTTTAAAAAGGAGATTTTTACACCCATAACTCTGAGTAATTTCGCAATAACATTCATAACCCTACGTAATTGCAAATTATGCTCAGGACCCCGAATAAGTGTGTCGTCTTACACCTATAACCTTCCGTTACTTTACTTCGTTAACTCAACCGGATGATTGAGTTAATCTAACCAATCAATGATATAACGGTCGGAATTTAATCTAAATAAAAAGAAGTATCCCGTCTTTTTCTCTTGAACCATCCATCGTGACTCTTGGTGAAGGACAACAGCTGACGAGCATGCATGCGGTCGGAATGAAGATGGTGGAGGGCATCGGTGGACCTGCAGGCGGGCGAGTGCAGCAGAGGAGCAATGGAGGTAAGCGGCAGGACTGGAGCTTGGGGAGGGGGGACTTGAGAGGCATGGTCGGGAGGGGAGGTTCTTCCAGACAGAGATAGGGGGGATGCAGGTCGGTTGGTGGGGGGGGGGGGTTCGCTGGTTGATCGCAAGGGAGATTCCACCTTCCACCCAAGATCCAATCTTGAGGGGTACCCAATTCCGATCTCTCCACTAACAACCCTCTTTGGGAAGAAGCTCTTCCCTTCTGCATCCTCCCACACTATCGACTGCTCCTACCCACTATGCAAATTGCTCTTCAACATCCTCGAGAAATCGACAATGCACACCGACCTATCTAATTCTACCTTTAAAGCAATCATCCCTTCCGCGAACTCCAACCCCAACGAATCAAGGACCTCACCGGGGAAGTCTACCCACGAGCCCTTATTGTAGAAGAATATCTTCGAAGGCTTCACACTCTTGCTATAATTGGAGCAATTCTCAACAATGCTAAGACTACTGGCAGAGCCCAACTCATGGCCAGCATCGACAATGGTCACATCTCCATCCCCTTCTTCGCTCCCAATGAATCCCACCTCGCCAGTTTCCTAGGCGTCGGGTGGGGGGGGGGATGCAGGTCGATTGACACAAGGTGTAGAGGGGGGGGGGTGGAGATGCAGGTCGATTGACGCGAGGGGGGATGCAGGTCTGTTGACGTGGGGGCCGAGAGGAAGGGGATGGTCGGTGGCATGGGCGGGGGCGGAGCTTGCTAGTCGGTTGCAGGGGCAGGGGGGAGAAGTGGATGGAGCTCGACGACATGGTTCGAGCAGGGGAGTGGGCTTGCTTAGAGGTCGACGAGGGGTTTGAAGGGGTTGAGCTCGACGACAGGGGGGCTCAATGCATGGCCTGTAGGGGAGGCGGAGGTGGTGCTCAGCAAGGAGGAGAGGAAGTGTCGATGGCATGTTTTGTAAATAAGAATGAATATTAGGGACAGTTCTGTATTTTTTAACGGAAACCGTCAAACATAACGAGCATCCCAAACGAAAAATGACACAGGGTTATGTCATGTAAGAGTTAAGCATTACTCGGAATTTCTCATGTAATTCGCGATCATGGAGGTTATGAATGTTATTGTGAAATTACTCAAGGTTATGTGTGTAAAAATCCCTTTAGAAAACAGTGTACTGCATCACAACTGTTTGTAGCCTTCCAAAATACATATATCAAGTTTTGCGTCTGTGACCAAATACTAACACGCGGCAGACTGATTTTGTAACAATCTCTATATTTAACTTGACAAGTGTATACTCAGTCAGTAATGACCAGGTACTCTGATCCACATCATCCACTGCCACACATGAATATCAAATACGCCACTGGATTCATGTACTTGAAGTGCCATAAAAACTTGGCAGATAACATCTACTAAATAAGGATGAAAAGAGAGATGTCAGCTATAAATAACCAGTAGTCGCTTCAATAAGGAAGAATGAGAAGAGAGATGTTCCTGAAAACAGATGACAAATTGACAATCATCTCATTTAAATTGGCAATAAATAATAAATAAGATTACCAGGTGCAGCTTTAACTCAGCAAATCAATCCTCGTATTGCTATATTGGCATAGCTTAATTACAAAAACGGGAAAAAGAAACGATTATCAGCGAAGGAACATGATTTCTCATGAGCGCAATATGAATGACAGACGAAAAGAGCTACCTGTAACAATCAAATACATTACAAAGCTTACAAGTTCTGCAATAAAAAAAGAGCTTTTGAGTAGAGCCAAATCAGATTAAAGTTTTCTAACTTTTGAGATAAGATTCACAAAAGAGAATGTAATAGATGTGCACAAAATGCTACATAAAGTACATGATCTATAGCACGATTAATACCCACACATGAACCAGCAGCTTCAAATTCCGAATCCATTTTTAATTAACATCTTTTGCTTGTTGATATTTTTGCAACCAACCAAAGTAATATTGTATATGGGTATGTGCAAACATTCGTGAATCTTCACATATTCCATTATTGGGGAAGCCGGAACCAAGTAATTTGCAACAAGAAAACGTAGTTCAGAGTTTCCTACAGTCTTTTTCTTTCGATTCTGGGCACAGTGGGCATGACCAACATATTGACGGCAGCACAATGACTATATAACGAAAACCAAAATACTATTATTACTAAGTATAACACCCACCAATAAGAAGTTGCAGGACAAGGTTAAGAGTCAATGACGAAGGATATGATCCTAATCTAATATATTATGAGTGATATGAGCGTCATCTTGCCAAATGGAACATAATGAATATGAGATGAGTTGCTAAACCTAAAAAAGAAGCGACCAGAAGAAAGTTTCCCAACTGTTACAAGAGCAATCAATAACAAGCTTAGCTCAGTATAACTGCATCACACTCCTTGTGAAGGAATTGGAGTTCCTGAACCCGTCCTTAACCGATCTCATGCCTCCACGACGGCCATTTCTCATAGGCGGGAGATAGAACCTCAGCATGCCATTTGAATCGGTATTGTCGGCCAGAGAGTACCTTGCACTCCTATTCCTCTCCAGCGCAAACTCATCACGCCTCTTCTTGGTGTGCCATTGACCCCCATTCATGTCCAGGTGGAAACCATTGTTACCTCTCATGCTCCCATATCCACCACCGGTGTAGCCGCTATTACCCCGCCAACTCCTTGCGCTGACACTGCTGTTGCTGCGGAGCATTCTCCTGTTGTTGTTGTATACATTGTCGGCGCGAAGCTCAGGCCAAGATTCCGATAAGGAGCGGCCAACCCCATTTCTTCCACGGTCATTGCTCCGGCGTATGAATCCCCATATGTTCCAAGCCTTGCTCCAGCGCCTTCGTGACTTCTTTGGTAGATGAGGTACCTCTTTAGGAGGGTCTCTGTATCCGGAATCAAAGCTCTCGGACCACTCGTCTTGGAGGGAAGTGCTGGAGTATTGGAAGGACTCGTTCGACCCCAGCTCAAAGCTCACTCTTGCATTGCCCTTGTCGTTAACCATGTTGCCACTGCCATTGCCATTGGAAGGTTGCACCCTGAGCTCCTCATGCTCTGCCACTGTAGCAGGGGCTGTCCATTTGTGCATAGAGTTGGACCTATCAAGGCTCCTCCGACGACGCTGCGGGAAATCCCCATAGTAATCACGGGTTTGGTATGTACCTCCAGGAACAGCAAGGTCCTCTTCCACAGGGATCAAGCCATCAGATCTCGGGACAGCAGGAACAGGATTGTCCTCCATGACAGAGAGCATAGGAGGCTGCCGTGAGAGAACCGATCTGCCTCCGATGAGATAACCATCCCACGAGGCCCGCGGCTCGTCCCAGGAGCCTCTAGGATCGTCCAAGGACATACGACCGGCATCAAGGGAGAAGCGGGGGGCCATGTCGCAGGATCGGCGGCCGAAGACGTCGTCACACATCTCGGACTGGATGTCGAGGGACCTGCGGGGGGGCTTGTGGGAGGAGACAAGCCGTCGCTGCTGCTGCTTCTCCTGCTTCTTGAGCTTCTGCTTGCGCCTCCACTGGTGAAGCTTCTTGCTGAAGACGGAGGCAGCGAGCCAGAAGCTCCCGGCGATCTCCTTGAGGTCCTTGGGCGGGGCCTTCTTCGGCTGTTGCTGCTGCTGTTCCAGATCGATGTGCTCCTTTATCGGCCGCGTCGTCTTCTCATCAACCTCCTCCGTGATCATGTCTTCGTCTTCGATTGCTCGACGACGATCCTCCGCTTCCAATTCATCCTGTTGGGTTTGCCTGCACACAGCATCCTGGAAATCTTCATCTTCCTCGCGTTCCTCCTCCTTGTGTTCCTCCTCTTCTCGCAACGGAGCAGGAGCAACAGGAGGAAGAAACCCTAGGTTGCGGCACTCATTCTCGAGGTTGCAAGAGGAGGAGAGGCGACCTTGGCGGTGGTCGTCCTGATTGAAGAGAGCCCAGAGGGTGTTGCGGCCTCGGACGTCACAGGACTTGCGCTGGGGCTCGAAGGAGGACGCTCGCGGGGTGCCATTCCCGTAGAAGCCGTCGCGCCTCCCTCCGGAGAAGGACTTGCAGCGGCGGAGCTGGGGGAGGAAGGAAGAGGAAGACCGAGGTGGTGGTGGTGGCGGCAGTGGTTGCTGGTGGTGGTCGGAGGAAGACGGGCGGAAGAAGATGGACTTGAGGACGGCGGTAGCAGAGGAGGCGTCGGCCTTGGCGGTAGTGGGGGTGCGGCGAGTGGCCTCGAGATCGACGAGGCGTTCGCGGAGGCAGAGGGCGCACAGTCCTATCACGGGCACGTCGGGGTGGCGGTCACAGGTGGTGATGCGTGCGAGTTGCTGCTGCTGCTGCTGCGCAACTGCCGTCTGCTGCTCTTGCGTTTCCTCCATCACAGCCTCCATCTACTAGAACTGAGAAAAGGAGCTGGTCGCACTCGGCTCTCGTGCTTCCACTTCAGCTCACCATCGTCTCAACTCCATAGTATAGTACCACCATCTTGCTCCCAAGACTGCGGGTTGGATGAGGTGGGGGTGGGGAGGGGTTGGAGAGAGATGAAGCGGACGAATGGACGGGACACTGAAAAAGAAAGACGAAAGAGGAGAGGAGGAATTGCTTAGTTCCTCCCGGGCTTTTACTCTCTCCCTCTCTCTCTCTTCATGGCAACATATCTAGTTGGGAGGAAAGCCAATACCGTTTTCCGTTTGGGAAATAGGCAGCTGTGTGCGTTCTCTCATGGGGATTTTTAATCAACACTTTGCCGTATTCGTTTCGTTCCTATACAATCCGGGAATAACAATAAAAGTGTCGTCATTTTATACTTCGCCACCCTGACTATTATATATTTCGTGTCTGAGCCACACATACAAGAATGCTAGATTGTGCCCCACATTCAACAAACAGTGTGCTAATTTCACACCCTGCTATCAGCCCATTTTGCTCTGTACCGAGACATAACCCTATAATATAACATACATGTTCTATAAGATCACATAATAGACTGTAACATCCCATTATCTGGGGATGTAAATCCGACCCCATTTCCTAGGAATAAATAATTGAGGGTTGAAATATATGGATGATAAATGTTAGGTGTGAAGTTAACGTATTATTTTATAAGAGTCATTTCATTTGGATTATGAAATAATAATGATATGGTAATAATGTGATTCTTTACCCATAGCGAATTATTATGAAATAACCGGAAAGGGTGCTTGTTGATATAAGTTAAATGGCACTATTAGCTACAGATGTGATTGATAATGGAGTAGATGGTGCTGTAACATCAATGACATCTAACGATTAACGAGTAGAATCTAATGGTAATTAACCTATCACAATCATTTGACCTATTCTTGAGATTAACTAGAAGAACCTCCATCCATGAATTGTTTGCATCACAGTGTTATAAGGGATGAAGTGCAATTTCCGCATGTAACAATGTTATAAGGGATGGAGTGCAATTGTGATAAGTGGAATGCATTCTTAATCATAAATTGGGAGTGTGAGTTATAAGGGATGGAGTGCAATTTCCACATGTATCAAACTTGGAGATAGTTTGCCTCACAAAAAAATACAACTCTAAATTGAACAAATCCATCTCAGAATTTCTCAGCACAAAAAGTAGGGTTGTCAGGAAAGCTCGAACTCGATGAGCTCTAACTCGTTTTCCATCTTAATAAAAAATTAAAAACATATATACCAAAACTTCCACATTGAGTTTGATATAAAATAGAGGCTAACATTTTTCTTGCCCAAAAAGTTATAGTTTAGAGTATAAAAAATCAAAATTACAAATGTCATTTGCATAATTTAATGTATAAAATGGAACGATGACTCATTAAGAGGTTTATGAGCCTGCTCATTTTGAGGCTCGTGAGCCAGCTCATAAACTCATGACTCCATAAGAGACTCATGAGTCAACTCATTTTGAGGCTCGTGAGTCATCTCAGAAACTCGTGGCTCGATAAGAGGCTCGTGAGTCAACTCGAACTCGACGAGTTCAAGTTCGTGATCCAGGGCTCGTCCCTTATCGAGCCTGAGTTCGAGCCTTAGGTTTCTTATCGAGTTCGAGTCTGAGTTAAGGCCAACTCGGCTCGTTGAACTCGATAGACACCTCTAACAAAAATGCAATCCCTAGGCATCAACAACAAAATTCCTAGATTCGGATTGTTCCTCACCTTAAAATTCCACATGATTCTTTAAAATTGTGCCATAATGGCATCATGCAATCACCTAATACCAACAAAAAGGCTCAGTAGTTGTACAATGATGTTTAAAAGAAGTAAACAACAAAACAATGTGATCTTTGAGTTCATTTGCAGTACACCAATCCACTAATTTGTAACAATCTTTAAAATATCTGAAAATCATAATGTATTTATTTTTATTTAGCGATAAGAAGAATAGCAAAGAAATTAAAGGGAGGATAAGTTCAATACATTAAATAGAAATTAAAATATCCAAGGTTGTGGGTTTTTTATAATTGGAATGTCCAGTGAGAATGGCCCCCCTACTTCCCTTTTTCACAAAAAAAACCAACCACTACTCTCCTTTTAGATGCAAATTTCACACAAAAAAAACTATGTAAATACTCTGGCTTCTTAATTTTACAAGAAATTCCTTACCTGCTTTTCTATGCTTTTGATCTTCCTTAACCCCTTCAATCAACCTTCAGCTTTAGTCCTTAGCTTCAAATGTCTTTGAGTATTAGTCTTCATCTTCAAATTTAATCCTTTTTCTTAAGTTTTAGACTTAATCCTTAAGTTTCCTCTTTTTTAGGCATAATATTTAAAGTTGATCTTTGATCTTCCTTGCTATTGATCTAACTAGAAGTTAATATAATGAAGGATTATTAACATCAAAACATGTATGCTTATACATGATCTAACACTTCTGACATTCTTGATCGGACTTGGGATGTATACACGTATTGTTCTTGTTGAAATAGGACTTTATCATTTGTTAAGGTTGTTGTATCATCTATGATTTATTAGGAAGTTTGACTCCTATTTTTAGTGTTAAAAATAAAAAATAAAAAATCAGAGCTTTTTCTTTTAGCATTTTCATCAAATCACATCGTCTCCAAAAAAGGTCAAAAGATTAGGATAGCTTACTCAGCTTGGGCTATAACATACCCCGATTGCTTTAAGAGATATTTTTTCTAGCTCACAAGATAAAAAAACAACAAAAATCGTGCAAAAATCACTAAGTTCATAAAGAAATCAAAGTATAAAAAGAAGGGTGTTTCGGTTGGGTATTTATCTACATTTTAATAGAAAGCATTTGAGAATTGTAACCTAATATTTGATGCCAAAATATATTTTGAAAATTTCACACATTTACCTTATTTTAGATTTCCTACTTTATTTATATGTGATTTGTTTTTCTCATTTTTATTAATTATAAAAATACTCGAAAAGGTTTGCAAAATCGAACAATCCTAAAAATATATTTTATCTATTTTGTGTTATTTTTATTCCATATTATTCTTACTTTAAAAATCATTTTCACTATATTTTTATTTATATTTTTCTTATTTTATTGTTTATTTATAAATAAAAAATTAAAATTAAATTTAAAATTTTTAAAAATTCAAGAAATATATAATAATATTATACATATACTACTCTACTTATATAAGTGTGAGAACCAAAAGATATTTCCTAACCAAAATGACATAAAAACTTAAAAATCAATCATAAATAAAAAATGCATATAGTAGAATATTGCAACCAAGTTGGATGACTAAAAATTGAGTAGCGAGTAGCTTCCTTATCTTCGACCTAGGTACACTTGCCTAGTAAAACTAAGTGTTGAGACTGATTTCAAAAATCCGATGATAATACAACAAGTTGTTTCTAGCAAACTTTATATTTGCTCTATCAAAATTATCATGGAGTCAATGGTTATTCATATTTTATTTAATTTGTTTGTTCTTCTACTTATGGGTTTATTTCCTTCCCTTGTATTGCATATACTCTTGCATCCATTTTGCATGTTTGTGTCTATTAATCTCCCTTTTTTTGCAGGTTCTAGAGTGGTCGAGTAGTTCCATAGGGAGCCGATCACCTTGAGATCTTGAAGGTCATCTTCCATTTGTGAGGCATTTATTGAGGAGTTTGGAGAGGAGGGGATCAATGCGACAACATAGTGTAGTTAGTATATTAGTTTTCTTATTTGGTACTTACTAGACTATTGTGCATTCAGTCGATCATTTGTGTTATGATGATATAGTACAATACTATACACTTTAGGTATTTGTTTCGACCACCTTCTCGGTAGGTCTGGGTCTCTTGGTTTTCCATGCTTTTCGTGGTTTGCCAATTTCTTTAGTTTGTACACTGCCTTATTTTCATTTTTCTGGTTATTTGTGTTTTCTGACCTTTATTTTTTTTAATTTTGTGTTAAGGATAGATTCCCCCATGATTTCTTATTTGCCTGTGCAAATAGATTTAGGTCTAAATATATATTATCGATGTATACTCCTATATATCATTTTGATATAGTTAAATAATAAAATATTCTATTCCATTAATAAAAGATCATGTTTTATGATGATTTTGTTCATGTATTGGTTGCATACTAATTGAATTATTTTTTAATGATAACAAATCTTTGTAAGTACAGATGTCTCTACAGATTTTATAGCAAGTATACTCCAAGTATGAAGCACAAAAGCTATATACAACTTGAAATCCGTAAAAGTGAACGAGAAGAAAGAAAACTTCTGTAATATGCATATGTAAAAAGTCTTATGTGTGTGTGCATGTGTATCATCTAGCCATATTAGGTACAAGCAATTGTGATCAATCAATCTTCTTGATATGGTCGATCAATTACCTCTGATTGATCAACCTAATTGACCTTATCAACCATTAATAATTGACCAACTTACTTAACCTGATCGATCACCCATGATCAACCAACTACCTTTTATGTTTGATCACAATTTGAATGGAAACCTCAAATGGATTGATCAGCTTGATCTACATGATCGATCATATTCCTTGTATTATCAATCACATGTATCAAATCTTGTGATTTCTTTTCGGATTTATTTCCAATATCATATTTTTTAGAGCTCGTCCTCATCACTATAAATAGGACCCTAGACCCATTATTGAGAATACGCATTCCAAGGCAAAGTCTCTCTCTCTCACTCAATGCTCTTTTCAAGGATGTTTCTCTCGCTAACTATTTTAAGATCACATCTTAAGAGACAGACATCTACACGCTCGGTTTGCAGTTTAATTATTTATTACAAAGTACATTTCTTAGCTTCGTTATTTACATTATATAATATATACACGGATCTAAGATTATTGTAATCTTTTATTTACCAATATTTTTAACACTTGGTATTGGAAAGACTTAGGTGTATGATCCAAAGAACATGTAAATGATTGAGTTATCCATGGGAAAATTACTCGAGATAGTGGAATAGTTGATTGACTTGATCAATCGAGGTACCCTGAGTTAGGTGACTCAGGTTGTGGTTTTACTCATGGTGTTTCTATGCTAAAGTTTGTCTCTCTTGTGGTTGTTCTTGTTTTGTGGCTTGTTTGTTTTATATGCAGTGATTATTATCTATTATCTATAGTTATTGATCATAACATTTTATTTAACGATCTATAATAATTGACTTTTGGTATCAGATTTTGTCCTACACAGAGGACGTAACAGAAATTCACGCATACTTCTCCATCATCAACACCAACAAAGGACAATCCACGGTAAGAACTCCATTGTTTGATGGTACTAACTTTTCTTATTGAAAGATCTGCATGTAGATTCATTTACAATGCATGAAATAAGAGACACATGATGTTATCAAAAGTAAGTACCAAAGACCTAAGGAAACCATCACCATCAGCAAGGATAAGAAGATGATGACGAACAACTCCAAGACGACGAATACTTATGAAATCCGGAACTGACTCATCATAACGTATGAAGGTACGCTAAAGTTGAAAGAAAATAGAGTCAGTATATTACCTCAAAGATATGAGTTTTTTCAAGATGAAAGAAGAAGAAGAAGAAGAAGAAGAAGAAGAAGAAAATATCAAGGAGATGTATATTCGATTCACAGAAATCGTGAATGCACTCCATATTCTGGATGTCGAGATAAAAGAAGTAATTCTTGTCAAGAAGATACTCATATTACTTGTTGTCGAGTGGAGGAACACAACTACAGTAATCGAGCAAGCAAATGACACGGATGTTTTTCTTTTGAATGATGTAATAATTGGAAAGCTCCTTACCTACGAAGTTGAGAATGAACAGAAAATGGAAGTCAGCGTGTATTCAAATGATCTAGCAGCTTCAATCTCCAGTGAAGATAAAGAGGAAGAAATAGCTTTCACCACTCATCATTTAAAGAATTATTTAAAGAGGCAACATGAGTTGAAGAAAAAATAGATGGTAGCAAAAAGAGTTATTTGTTACCAGTGCAACGAAAAGGGACACATTAAATGCGAATGTCCTCTTCTCAAGGCAACAAAAAGATATGTTTTTACAAAGAAAAAATCTCGCACAATAATTCAAGAGACTTCTAATACAAGCGAAGACGAAGATCATGTCCGATTATCACCAATCATGTTTCAAGTGAAGATGAAGACACATGTGAAGACAATGAGGTAAACTTATTGAGTGGTAATTTATAGAAAATAATTAGCAAAAATAAAGTTTTAAAGAAATCTAGTAAAGAAGAAAAAATCTCATAAGAAGGAAATTAATTGTTTAAATGAACAAATTAGCATTCTTTAAAATAACACAAAAAAATTAACAGATGATCTTGCAAGTCAACTGATGGAAAAGAAAACTTAGGTAAATTGTTAGGAACTCCCACATAAATTTCTACTAAATTTGGAATATGATATAATCTCCAGAGCCATCATCATGCATCTAGCTCTTTTGTTAAAAAGAAAGAAAGGTATGGATGCTCAAAGGTGATGTTGAGAATTCCAAAGCTAATCATGTTGAATCCAAAGAAAAATAGATATAACAAAAATTTTATGCACGTAGATAGGGATGAAAACGAATACAGATATATCTGGATATCCATTTACCATATTCAAAAATTACCAAATATCGAATATGGATATGGATTGTAAAAATTTTCGGGATGCGGATACAACTATGGTAATGGCTTGAATATGCGGATCAAGATCCGGATATCCGAATATAACATTTAATATTATTTTATATATTAGTTAATATAATATAAGACACAACATGTGTTATTATATTAGTATTATATATTATATAATATGATATGTTAATGATATTAATAAACTTTCATATGTTTGTGGATGGACACGAACAAAAGTTACGAAAACTTATCCTCCTTTTTGCTTCCGATAAAGAATGCATGTCACCTCGATGCTTCCTTTTATTATGATGAAACTTATTTATATTTTATTGCCATTTTTCTAAAATCATTAGGAACTTTGATAAAAATTCAATTTGTATTCGTATGTGGTCATTATTCGATATGTATTCAGATCTTCTTTGTATTCGATCCGTATTCGGATTTGATAAATATCTGATTCGAATTCGATATAAGGATATGGTTTCCTTAATGCATATCCGAATCATATCCGTCTCCATATTCGCATTCGATCGAGATGAAGTGAATATGGATATGGAAATAGGTATATCTCATCCATATTCAATATGTTTTCATCACCGTACGTGGATGGAAATCAATGTAAGAAGACCCATTATGTAGGCATATTAAGTTCAAGCCATTATGATTGATCAATTTCCTCTGATCGATCAACCTAATTAACATAATCAATCATTACTGATCGATCAACCCACTTGACATGATCGACCAACTATCTTTTATGATCGATTGTAATTTGAATGGAAATCTCCAACGACTATATTATGATCGATCACCTTGATATACATGATTGATCAACTTGAAATCATTGATCACCTTCCTTGTATGATCGATCATGTGTATAAAATCTTGACCATTACTTTCCGGATTTGTTTCCAATGACTATATTTTTTAGAGCTCATCCACACCACTTTAAATAGGACCCTAGATCCATGGTTAAGAACACACATTTTAAGGCAAAGTCTCTCTTTCAAAGATCTATTCAAGGTCATTTCTCTCCCTATCTACTTCAAGATCACATCTTGAGAGACAATCATCTCCATACGTAATTCGCATCTCAATTGCTTACTACATCGTGCATTTTTTTAGTCTCATTATTCACATTGCCTATTTATATTTGAGGTTTTATAGATTGCTGTAATCTCTTCTTTATTGTTGTAATGTAACCACTTGATGTTTGATCCAAGATGTACAAAGGACTTGGTGTTTAATCCAAGTTGTGTAAAAAGCTTTAACATGTGATCCAAATCACTTGTAAATGGATGAGTTATCTAGGGGGAAATAACTCGAGATAATAGAATAGTTGATTGACTCGATCAATCGAAAAATCCTAAGACAAGTATCTTAGGTTGTGGTTTTTATCCAGTGGGGTTTCCACGTAAAATCCTTCTCTTGTGGTTGTTCTTGTTCAATGGTTTGCTTGTTTTATCTATGGTGATTACTATCTATTATCTATGATTATTGGCCATAATATTTTCTTTAGCGATCTGGAATAATTCACATGTTATATATCAAGAACGCAATTTAAGTTTTAAGAGCCATTTTCTAGCGATGTGATCTGTTCAATTTTTTAAATCGAAAATCAAAATACAATAATCCTAAGATGCTAATGATTATATAGATTATATTGAACAACATTTTCTATCAATTTATATTATGTATCAACAAAAGAAAAAAATATTCTAATTAAATTTCAAATTAAGGTGAAACTAAATTACTAAGAATCAACTATATCTCTGTTGTATTGTAATAATTAGGTAGTTAATCAACATAGAGTTATATTAAGATCAACGACTTAAAAGAATTGATGAATCAATGTATTTTATGAAGGAAACCACTTGAAAAATACTAGATTAAAGTAAAGGCCTTACCTAATCTCATTAAACTACACATAATATACAACAACATCATCATCAACAACAACAAAGCCTTTCCCACAATTAAGTAGGGGCGACTACATGGATTATTCACCTCCATTCAGATCTATCTTGGGTCAATATCGGGCTTATATCTAAAAAACTAAGATCCCTCCGTATAGTCTTTTTCCATCACTTCTTGAGCCATCCTCGCCTTCTCTTAACAGGCTCAACATCCCAACACATAATATACATCATGAGTGAAAAATCCAAACCACTTCACATGTGAGAAGCACACAAAAACATTCATTTTGCAAAAAAAATCCCGTTATATTAGCGTGATAATCATATATGAGTTTTATTAATTGTCAAACTGATATGTAAAGCGTGCAATCTCACATTCTCTGTGTTACTCCCTCTTTTAACCTTATCTTGGACTGTCTCGAGATGTCCCTCTTCCCAAGACAAGTCTCTCATCTTCTTCTGTCACATCTTCTCGTTCATCTCTCTATCCAATTCAAGTATGTTAAGAAACTCACTGTTATACAAAGATTGAAAGAACAATTGGCAGAATAAGTGCGAGTGTTAGCTAAGATGAAAGCAGAGATAACTTTGATATAATACTAGCACAAGAATCCTATGAAGAAGAAAACTCAGTCAATTTCAAGCATGACTTTACAGAATTCATGGCTTGTTGAGGATCTAGCTCATCTAGAACTTCGACATGTGATTAGCCATAGAGATACAAACATTGGTTGTTATCTTGTGTAGTAGCATACACTTATGTCATAATGTAGATACAATATGGAAACTCTTTGTTGATATATCCAAGATCTCAGAATACATGAAGTGTTAGGATTAGAGTCAAATTAGGATTAGGAATCCTAATGGATCTGGACTCCTAATAGTTATTGAGTTGCATTCTATTTATAGTCCTACTGGGAATATGACTATGGGGATATATATGGGCTATATAAAGAGGAGGTGGAGGCATTGCCTCTATACCACAACAAGAGGAATACCACAAGAGAAGAGAGAGAGATATAGAAGAGAGAGAGAGAGAGAGAGAAGGTAAGAGAGGTAAGAGAGCGAGGGAACAAAGAGAGTTGTACTCGTCTTCTTATAGAGATCTTTCGTCTTCGGTGGTTGCTGAACCGAATTTCAGGAGGGTCTAAATATGTCTTACACAAGGCGGAGATAAAGTCGATGTGGCGACCGCTCACGAAACCCTGATCAATCAACAATTAACCTACAAATAATATCAAGCAATCAAACCATGGAGTTAAAATTTATTATAGCTCTATATAAAAGATGCGTATAGAAACAAGTATGTAGAGGTCGAACACAGAGAACAAGCAGGACATATTGGGCAAAATCAATGCACAAGGATGAATGCGATCAAATGTCTATAAGTTTGATATTTTTGTGGGTTTTTAATTTTTTTATAACATTTTTGATTTTTTATTTTTGTATTTTGATTTTTAATTTACTGATTTTGTATTTTCTTTTTATATTTTATATTTTATATTTGGGATTTTTACTGGGCAGACCCTATAATCTTTGCCAATGACCTCTATGACCTTCGAAACATCGATATTCCTCCCTTGACCCCGTAAACTTGCTCTGTCTTACCACACGAACCCTACCGTTAAATTGACACACCTAGAGTTAACTTCGTTGAGTTAAAACAAGTTAATATAACCAATCCACGATCAGACGAATAGAATTAACCAAGAAAAGAAAAAACAATTCTCCCGCCTCTAACAGCTTCCCCTCCCACTCAACTGGACTTGAGGAGGTGCTGGGGTGACGCTTGACCTGGAAGAGGTGGGGCATCCAGTATCATGGGAGATGGGGGGATGGGGAGGGGCTTCAAATCGGCGGGGCAGGTGGGGAGTTCGTAGAGGAGGTGACCGGCCGGGGAAGGGGGAGGGGGCTTAAACCGCCGAGAAGGGGAGGCACGGGCTTCGACCCGGGGGTGACGGGGGCCTTCGCATGGGAGGCGCAGGCTTTAACCGGGGGGGTGGGGAGGCACGGAGGGCTTTCAATCGAGGGCAGGGGAGGCGCGGGCTTCGATCCGGGAGTGGCAGGGGGGCTTCGCAGGAGAGGCGCGAGGGTCGCATGCGAGGCGACGGGCGGGCTTCGAGCAGAGGGAGGTGGCTTCAACCACCGGAGATTGGGGGGCTTCGCAAGGGAGGTGCAGCCTTTGGCTTTGACTCGATGGTGGGGAGGCGCGACTTTCAATCGAGGACATGGGAGGCAATGGGCCTGGGGGGGGAGGGGGGAGGGGGGCTTCGCCGCCAGGTAGGGGAGGCGAGCTTCGAGTGGCGGGCCTTCGCAGGGGAGGCGCGGGGGCTTTCAATCAAGGGAGGGGCTTCACAAGGAGGCAGAGTGGCTCCGGCCAAGGGGCGAGGGAGGGGGCTTCGCAGGGGAGGCAAAGGGGCTTCACCGAGGGGGCTCCGAGCTGGGAGTAGGGAGGGGGTGCTCGAGTAGGTAGTGGGTGGAGAGAGACATGTTCAGTCAGTGGGCGGGAGGCGGACGACGAGAAGAGCGAGGGGGTGGGAAACTGAGATGAGGAGGAAGGAGAGGAGGAATCGCATTGAATGTAAATTTGATAAATAAAATGGGTATAATGTAAAGAAGATAACAGAATTTGGTTAGTTTTAACGGGTAAATAGATGGGGGTTAACCACAAGGTCGGTAGGGTAGGGGTTAACAAGTTTACGGAGTCGAGGAAGGAATATCGATGTTTCAAAGGTCATAGAGGTCATTGACAAATATTATAGGGTCTGCACGGTAAAAATCCCTTTATATTTTCTTTTTCTTTAAATAGAGAGATATAAGACTATATAGGATATATATACAAGAGAGACGAGAGAGATATAAATAGGTAAAAATATCAAATTACAGTAAATAAAATATTTTTTGGGCTTTTTATATTTTCTAATATCAATTTTTCCTAAAGTCAAATAGTGTCAAACAAAATATCAAACAATGAACAGAAATTAATTTTTAATGGCCGAAATTAATTTTAGGGCAACATTGAACAAAATTAATGGCTGAAATTAAAATGGAGATCAAAAATATCAAACAGTGTCAAAAATTCTACAAATTAATTTTAGACTAAATATAATGCAATAAAGAAAATTCAGGATTAGAAAACATGATTTTTAGATTTTTTATAGATTTTATAAATTTTTGTGAAGATTTTTTGGGTTTTTCTATTTTTATGAGTTTTCTTTTATAATTTGTTTTATGATTTTTGGCCTGAAGATAAAATATGTAAAAAACCACACAAAATATGATTTTTTTGGAATTTTTCAAAAACATTTTGTAATTTTTATGTATTTTCTAGTGCAATCAGTGAAGAAAATGTATGTTTTTTTATTTTTATAAATAATAAAATGCAAAAAACGGAAAATAAAATATAGCCGATAGATCAATGCAACAGACATACAATGATATTTGTTTTAGGAATTTTTAGAGTTTTATAGATGCAGGAAATAATTAGAGACAACAAAGAGAAACTGCACTACTAACAAGGGTATATGTGTAAATATCCAGAACATCAAGGGCCCAAGTGCAAATTTTCCAAAAAATATATACTGCAATAAAAAATTTATGGACTATATATTAATCGCCAAAAAACCACAGGGATAATAGTGCAAAATTCCACACCCCGCACGCGCAAGGCACGTGATTGGCAAGGACTAAATGGCAATTAACAAAAACCTGAGGACTATATTGCAAATTATCCAAAAATATTACATTGATTCTGAAAGTTTCTGGACCGAAATGAAATAAAACAAATAACAAGGTCCCCCGCACAAAATACCCCGTCCCCCACGTGCACGGGTCACGTGGGTGACGTGGACAGGGACCTAAGTGCAAATACGAGAAACCCAGAGGTGTTTTTGCTAATATTACACAAAGTATTAAACTATAGATGAAAGTTTTTGACTAATAAGTAAATACACAAAATGACGAGGGTGAATGTGCAAAATACCCAGCGCCTGCAGATCCGACGGCTGATGCGCTTCCACTTGCCAAGCGTCGCAATCTGGTCAGTCGATGACGATTCAGCTTCGATGGCCCAGATTAGATCCTTCGACGAGGATCGACTGCTACTAGAGGGCTTGATCCAATGGCTGATAGACGAATTGGGAGGCAGCCTCGATCGGATGGTGGAGGAGCGAGGAGGAAGAACAGGGAAGAACCACCGGCGTGGTGAACTTCCCCCGCCTGGATCCTCATCCTCCGGCGGTCTTGAAGCTCTCAAGATGGTCGGGCTGACTCCTGGGATGGTCCTCCATATGCTGGAGGCTCAAAAGGTGGACAACGGCCACCGGAGTTGGCCGACGAGGGCGGAGGAGCGATAAGGCTCCAGGTAGCTCCGGTGGAGGTCAAAAGTGCTCCATGTCCTTCGATGCATGCTTTGGCCTGCAAAAGAGGGTGAAGGGGTCAAGGGAAAACTGCCTCGACCCCGTAGCAGAGTGGAAAAGGCCGAGGGCGGCGAAACGACGAACGACCGGAGCTTGCTCCGACAGGGGGTCGACTAGGCGATTCGATGGGTGAAAAGCGAAACGTAAGCGGAGGATCTACTCCTATGACTACCTCCAATAAAAGAACCAAAGAAAATGAGAGAAATATAAGCCTCGAAGGTGGGAGCCACATGAGGAAGAAAACCTCGACGGCAAGCTTTGCCGGAGGTGGTGGAGCCGCCTCGACCCTTCCTCGATCCTCCTAACACTGGGAAACGGGAGCTGTCACCTCCCTCCTCCGATGCGACACAAAATATGGAGAAGAAAATGGTCAAAATGGGTTCGAATTCGAATGGAAAAGTCATGGGTGTATATGAGGGAATGATGAACGCGAAATTCTGCCCTCTTTAAGAATGAATAATTATCGTAGTATAGGAGGCAAATTTGGTTCGTCAAAATACCACAAACTTTGAATGTTGTGGAATATTTTTTACTTGGCAAGTCTAACAAGGTCGAATACAAGGACACAACTACTTATTCTATTTATCGAATTTTGATTCATGAAGCTCATGTGTGAATAAATTCTCAATTTCAGGTCTGCAAGATATGTTATGCTAATTACAATGCAATACTATGATGTATGCAATTTTTAGTTGATTTTTATGCAATTTAAAGTGATGAATGAGTAATTATGCAAGGATACATGTATGCTAAATAAAATGTTACAAAAATACCCTAAAAGTATGAGAATCATAATATAAAATGAAATAAAGGTCGATTTAATCACAACATGAAAAACAATCATCAAATCAGAGCTAAGATCAAGGAGAGCAGAACCAACATCTATCATAGAAATTTACTTCATTTAAAAGGATGTCGGATGAGAAAATTAAATATGCCATAATGTAGATGAGAAAACAAGGATCAAACCGACACTAAAATCATGCAACTTGAACCTACGATGCTCAAGTTATGAAGAAAATAATGCACGGGTATAATTGTAAAAAAATGCAAGAAAATAAAGGACAAGTATTACATTTAGGTCCCTAAAGGGACTTAAATGCTAATACCAAAAACCTCTTGGGTCCTAGTGTAAATTTTCCATTGTACGCAGGGACCTTTTTACAATTTCTGAAAAGTTGGAGGGCCTCCTTATAAATTACCCAAGCACATACGTAAGGCACGTGCCTGGAGACCAATTTGTAAATATAAAAAACACTAGGGTCCTTCGTGCAAATTTACCAGGATCTCACGTGCGGTGCACGTGAGGAGCCTAGGCTCAGGACACGTGGCAGCGTCTGATGGTTCGGCTGGAGGCTCGGTGGACCCGAGCCCATAGGTCTGGAGGGGAGGCTCGGGTGCCACGTGTCGTCAACGTCACCGTCCGATCAGAATGATCGGACGGCATTTGTAACATCTTCCTCCTCCGCAGTCCACCGGAGAAGGCGGGTCTCCGGCGGGCTCGATGGAGCTCCGTCGTGCCTCGCGAGGCCATCTAATGGTCGGAGAATAAAGCCCGGGCCCTCGCGAAGCAGCTAGTGACGCGGCGGTGCTCCGGCAACGAATAGATTGGCGAATCGATGGCGTGCCACCGGCGGCGGAGGAGAAGATCGGGGCATCTGTGCTAACTCCGGCCATTGACGCTTTGATTACCTGAAAGGGTTAGCATAGTCGAAGCTCAAGGTGCGTGAGTGATTTGTGAGGGGAGTGAGGGTCGTGAGAGCGACGGGAAGCGGTGGCCGGTGGTCTCTTCTCTGCCGGAGCAGGGGAAGAGGGGAGTCGGAGCGGAAGTGATTCTGGAGAGGAGGGGATGGGTCGACGAAGATGACGGTGGTCAGGCAGAGCTAGTGGGATGGCCAGATGAGGGTGGAGTGCGGTGTAGACGGTGAATAACTTAGGAGAAGATAAAGGAGAAAGAAGGGGAGAGGGGACCTCGCCGGAGAGGAGACGGTGAATAACTTAGTGGCCTGGGCTGGGCTTCCATTGGAGCCTCGGTCTTTGCACAACGAGGTTGACCCTCCCTTGGTGCTTGACAGAGCACGGTGGCACCACTACATGGACGGAAGGACATGGATCACACCTGGGATGTCGTAGCCCTCATCACCTCGAGATACGGCTCCTCCGCTATCACCGGAGAGCCAGAGGTTGGGCCGGGGCCCCCGTAAATGGTGGATGAGATGAATGGAGGCTGAGGCGGCTATTTGTCGGCGGAGGAGGTCGTCGGTTATGGCAATGGAAAGGCATTTTTGCATGGAGATAATGGAGGTTGGGAATGATGGTGGCGTTAAGTGAGGGTTGCGCGAAGATGGAGGAGGTATGGGGTATACGGGGCGACCGTTAGGGAGCGGAGTGGTTTGGTGGTGGTGGTGCTAAAATGGAAAGGGGACAGAGGCGTTTCAAGGGCGAACGCCAGGGCAGGAGGAGGATGATGGCCAGTAGCCATTGGATCTAATAATCCAACGGCTAGGATGATAACACGGGCGGTCGGTTGCGGTCAGATCCAGGGATCATGATCTAACAGCTAGAGGTGAGGCGTGAAGGGCGGATGAGATCTGATCTTGAAGTTGGATCCAAGGGCTGGGAGCGAGGCGAGAATGGAGGGTGGAGATGGAGGCGGGGGAGGTTATATCGGACGGCCCAAGAGGGCGCCGGGTGGCAAGAGAAGAGGTGGGCCATGTGGCGGCTCCAGAGAGCGTCACGTGGCCCAACCAGAAAATTCAGAACAATAAATACAAAGATAAATATGGAATAAATAGTTAGAGGCAAAATTAGGAAAAAGTCAAAACATGAAAATTACTCGTCTCGATGAGATTTACAAGTTTCATGTTGGACGAAAAGCCAAAAGAGATCATTTGTACAAGAAGTATTTTTGGGGTATTTTTAAGGGGGATAAAATACCAATTTTTTGGTTTTGAGATATTTTTGTATTTTTTTTAGTCTTTTTAATGGTCAATAAATTATAGACAATTATTCTACCTAATTTTTATGGGTTTTTGATGATAAAATAATTACAAGAAAATAAATAAAAATAGATACAATTAATTAAGGTTAATTATACACACTGTAATACAAGATAATAATAAAGAATTAATTGTGATTCTTATTGGATTGATTAAGCCAGGGGTTTATTTTGCGGCTTTTAGCATGATGAATACAAGATTCATCAGGGTGTTGACGAGGTGCTCCAAAGATCGAGGGATATTGTGCGGATCGATGATTCGTTCCCCGAAAAAATGCAAGGGCGTGAAAGAGGGATCCTCGAGGAAGGAAAGTCAAGGAGGAAGTTACATGAATGGATGAAAGATGGGGCCTCGAAAAAAATCAAGAAGTCGGGTCAAAAACTGCGGTCTGACAGTGCCAGACCTCGGTCAGAGAGTTGACCGAAGTCAACCAACGGAGGTTTCTGGTTGGTCCACGTGGACCAACAAGAAAATTCCTTCGCAAAAATATTTTAAAATTCATTTTAAAATAGCAAATGATTTTATTATTATTGGATTATAAATAAAAAATGTTTGTTATTTTCTGAAGTATTTTATTATGATATTTATTTATTTATTAGAGGTTTAAAATTACATGCTACCTTTTATAGGTTATGTACAAGTATATTCATCTATATATTTTAATATTTTATTTTTATTTTGTATCTTTAATTTTATTATTTTTGTTTATCATTTCATAAATTTATAACTTATTTTTATGGACTTAAATATCTTTTTATTTTATTTTTATGATGTGTTTTGTACAAGTGAATAAATAGATATATAATCTACATTGGAATAAACATATGTATTCCTTCTCTATATTGCATATAAGTATTTTATTTTTATGTTTTCTTTGTGTTTTTATTCCTTTTTTATATGCATATAAATGATATTTACAAAATTAATGAAATATAAAAGTATAAAATATTGAATAATTAATAAAATGAATATTTTAATCTGTACAAGTATACAATAGGGGCCCAAAACCCAACTTTCAAACCATAACTTTGAAAAATATGAAACTACCTTCATTAAATATCTTATGAAAAATTATATACAATTAAATGTGATTTTTATATATTTCGAGTTTTTATTTGAGAGATACAGTTCTAGGAAGTTGGGATTCTGGAATTTTATTTACATCATAACTTTTTATCTGTATATTATTTTTCGGTGAAATCAATTTTGTATTTTTATATATTTAATTATATACAACTTTCATGTTCAAAGTTTCTTTATTTTAAGTATAAAAAGTGGAACTAAAAATGGGTCCCATAAATGAATAAAAAATTAATTAAATAAAAGGGACTTTTATTGTATTTTGGCCCTTATCTCCCCTACTTTATTCCTTGTCGACATATTCATCTAGATGCCTAGGTCTTGGGGTTTCGGGTCAGAAAATATTTACAATATTTTATTCGTTTATTTTTTTCTTTATTCTATAATTTTGGATTTAAAAACCATATTTTATAAAATATTTACACACACATGCATGGATGCTAAAATGCATGAATTAAAGGTATTCACATGCATTTACTAGGGTTTTAAATAAAATAAATAAATGAGTAAATAAAATAAATAAATAAAATAAATTATATAAAAAATAAATAAATATAAATAAATTAATAAAATAATAAAGAAAATAAAATAATAAAAAATAAAAATAAAATTATATGAAAATGTAGGTGATAGGTGGCGACTCTAGGAGAAGCCACATGCTGTTCCCAGAAAAATAAAAAATTAATTTCAAAAAAAATAAAAAAATAACAAAAGATGTAAAATTTAAAAGTGGTAAACATATGTTTCTCGTGTCGATGATATGTACAACTTGTGTGAAGGATGGAAAATCAAAAAAATCAAATGTATAAGAAGTATATTTGGTGGAATCATATAGATATAAAATGTTGTATTTTTGTATTTTGTAATTTTGTAATTTTTAAATAATATAAAATTCAAAATAAAATCAGAAAATATAAAATAAATATTTATAATGTAATCTATTTTTTGGATTTTCAATCATTAAGAAAATAAAGAAATAAAATAAAGAGGACATATGTACAAACTATATATGTACAAACTCAGTTTGATTTATTTTCTTTGATTTTTTATCCAATTTTTATTTGGATTTTTATATATTTTTTAAAATAATAACTAAGGAAAATAAATGCAAAATAAATAAATAAAAAAGGATTATTTTCATGCATAAAATAATAAGATTAAATATATAAATATGTACAATATACAATAGGGGTCCAAAACTCAAGTTTCACATATGAACTCTAATTCTTTTTAATTTGATCATGTTTTGAATGTAACTGAACATACATGAATCTAAAAGTGAGTAGGGGTCCATAGGAGACTAGGTAAGAGAGATATTCACATTTTAAAGCTTTTAGTCTCAAACTAGGGTTTGGGTTTTAGTGGTTAATTTTAGGGATTTTTACACTCATAACCTTGAGTAATTTGGCAATAACATTCATAACCCTGCATAATCACGAATTACACGAGAACCATCAGATAGTTACTCTGTCTCACATTCATAACCCTCTGTTAATTTTTCTTTTAACCCAACCATATCATTGGGTTAATCTAACCCTTATCCTATCCAACGGTTGCTAAAACATCTAAAAAAATTAACCAACAGTTGCTAAAACATCTAAAAAAATTAAAAAACATCTGTCCTCCATCTTGCAACGTAACCCCTTGTTCCTCCTCTGTCCTTCAACCAACAACCACCCCCAAGCCACACCCTCCTCCCCTCCGCCCGCAAGCACCCCCTCTGCCCCGTCGCCTCCCTACCCCCACCTCGCCGCCTCCTTCCTAGGCAACCCTAGGAGCCCTCTGCCCCTGCAAGGTCGACCTCCTCCCCAAGACCCGAACTACACCCCCCCTCCCACCCGCCATGCGTCGCCTGCGAGCCCCCTCCTCCCCAAGTCCCGACGACCCCAGGAGCCCCCGCCCGCGCACTTGCGAGCTGCCCCGACCCGCATGCCCCTGCAAGCCTCGAACCCCGCATGCCACCTCGAGCAACGGGGCCTCTTTTCCCGCTGCGAGATCGCCGAGATCATCCAGAAGCACACCGACTTCGAGTACTGCCTCAAGCAGCGCATCCCCCTAAAGCGTGACTTCCTCTCATACATCGAGTACGAGTCCAACCTCGACCCCCTTAGGCTCCTCTGCAAGCGCGCTATCACCAGGGAGATGAAGAAGCACGTTGAGGAAGAAAGAGACCGAAAATATGGCGAGGAGGGGGAGTGGAATGTGCGGAAGAGGAAGAAGGACGGAAAGCTGTGGAAGAGGTCGATATCGGACACGATGGGGGTGAGAAGAATCATGGAGATCTACAAGAGGGTGACAGTCAGGTTCAAAGGGGATCTGAGCTTGCTTGTGGTTTAAGTACCTCGAATTCTGCAAGACCTGTCGCAATGGGAGGATGAAGTAGGTTGATATCTCTTTTGTGCTTTCTTCTTTATCTTCTAACTTTTCTTCATCACTCTGTTTGGATCACCGTAACGTGATAGGATTGTTTGGATTTTTTCTTCTTATTATTTGATTACAAACATGCATGTCTTGATTGATGTATTGTAAATTAATCTCATGTAATTGAATGGTAGCATTTGGCATTGAATGCAATCTCAATTTTGATGTTATAATCTGATTGCCTGGAATCGGAGGATCTATGGATTTTTTTACATTTTTTAAAAATAAAAAAGAGCCCAACAGGCCCACCGAAGAAGCTGAAATCCAACATCCAACTACCTTCATGCCCCCACTCGAGTTACACGCTCTCGATACAGAACTTGGCTTCTATGGATTGAGTACCTTCCGATGGAACTTACGTATCTTAATAAGTTGAAAGCACGTAGGTTTATCCAAGGGAAATTGAGTGGATTCCCATTTGTCCTTAAGTCCACTGGATGTAGATGGAAATAGCTTCCTATCAGGGGCAATTTGTCTTTTTCTAACGAAACCGTCAAATGTAATGGACATCTCAAACGGAACATAACTTAGGGTTATGTCATGTACGAGTTAAGCGTTACCTAGGGTTTATCATGTAATTCACGATTATGCAAGGTTATGAATGTTATTGAGGAATTATTCAGGGTTATGGGTGTAAAAATCCCTTAATTTTACAAGTTAGTATTTTTGATATTTTTCATTTATTATTGTTAGTAATATGAAAACTATAGGGTTGATTTTATTCAACTATGAATTAGTAAATAAAAATAAAAATTGGGTTAAATATGGTATAATACATGTGATATTTATAAGATAATTTGGCTTCTTATTTAAGTCAAATATGCATGCTAAAATACAGATATTATTTCTAAGTGCATGACTGATAATAGTGTGAAATTAATGCAGAAATTCAACTAAGTACTTGGTAATGAAACTCTATTTTCAACTTTTAGAATTATGAATCACAAATTCATCAACCCCTATACTTAAACCTTTCTCGTCCCTGAGTGTTGAACGAGATTTTTCACGGGTCTAAAATACGTCTCACACAAGGCGGAGACGCAGTCGCTGTGGCGACTCGCAAGAAATCCCAATTCAAACAACAATTAACCCACAATAGATAAATCAAGTATGTGCAGAGTTAAAATTTATTATAACTCTACAACAAAGATGTGTATAGGTGCAAGTATGTGTAGAGGTCGAACACAGGGAGCAAACAGGTAGAACGGGGCAAGAATGCACAAAATGTGTGATGTGATTATATGTCTATAAATGCTATTTTTTGTGGGTTTTTAATTTTATTTTTTTTTATTTTTCATTTTATATTTTTGTATTTTGATTTTTATTTTTCTGATTTTCTATTTTCTTTTTATATTTTACATTTTTTTCTTTTTAGAATAAGATATAAAGTATATAAGAAATATATGTATACACTCAAGATAAGAGAGAGATGAAAATAGGGAAAAAATACTTAAAATAAGGGAAAAAATATTTTTGTGCTTTTTATATTTTTCTAATATTTTTGTGATTTTTCTATATTTTTCCTAATTTCTTTGATATTTTTAAAGGTAAAAATACTAGAAAACAGTGAACTAGGTTACTGGATGAAATTAAAATAAGGATTAAAAATAGTAAACACTGTCTAAAATTCCTCAAATTAATTTTAATGGAAAGATATTAAATCATAGAAAATAAAGAAACTGAAATTGCATTTTTAGGATTTTTTGGGTATTTTTAAGATTTTTATCAAGGTTTTAGGGGTTTTGTAAATTTTAGGAGTTTTCTTTTGTATTTTTTAGTTATTTTTGGATTGAAGTTAAAACACACTAAGATAAGAAAAATATATATTTTTGGAAGTTTTTGAGATATTTTTGTAATTTTTATGGATTTTCTAATGCAAACAGTGCACGAAAATGCTTGTTTTTTGAATTTTTATAAATAATAAAATGCAATAAATATGCAAAATAAAAATATAGCTTGATAATAATGTGCAACAGGAACTTAAGTTGATTTTGTGGATTTTTTAGAGCTTTATAGATGCATGCAAAAAAATAGAGACAACAGCAAGAAACTACATGCAGGTAAGGGCATTTATGTAATTACACAAAAGTATGAGGGCATGCACGCAAATCTTTCCACATAATTTATAACGTAATTAAAAACTTTTCTGGACCAATAGCTAATACCCCAAACGTCAGGGTTAGGTCTGCAAAAACGCCAGGGCCACGTGCGAAGCACGCTCTGGGCGGGGGACCTAATGGCAATAAAGAGAAGTACGGGGGGCTTTTAGTAAATATTACAAATATTTTTAACTACAGATGAATGTTTTAAAATTAAACAATAAATACAAAATCAGCGGGGTATAAATTGCAAAATCCCCACCTAAGGCATTGGCGGACGGTGGATGGGACGCCACTTAAACACGTGTCGCGCCCAGATCGCGCGATACCCTTTCGCGCCGATGGCTCAGATTAGACGCCCCAAAACAATCCAACGGTCGACGCGAGGGGCTAATCCGATGGCGCCTGCACTTCCAGAAGAACAAGGGCGATCTAACGGCTTGGAGAGGCTCAGGAGGAACGGACGAAGAACACGTGCCTGACGAGTTTTGATCGCCGTGCACGACGTCCTCCGCCGCCTTCCTTCGCTGCTAGGAAGCTCGAAAGCAAGTTGGCGATGCCCTCGAACGGCTGGAGAGGTCGGATGGTCTCAAAGATGGCCGGAGTGCGCATGCGAAGGGAAGCGAGCTTGGGAAGCTCCAGGAAGTCCGGCGGGCGCCCAGAATCACTCCAGTCCTACGCGTGAAGCTTCAAGACCTGCAAGAAAAGTTAAGGGGGTCGTGGGAAAAATGCCACGGCTCACCTAGTGGTGGAACGACATGGGATTGGCGAAGATGGAGCTCGCCGGAGCAAACTCCGGCGAGGTGGTGGCGTGAACGAATGATTGGGCAAAACACGTATAAGATGCGGGAAGTAAACCTCGGTATGCGTGAAACAACAAAAATTGCAAGAAAAATAAGTAAAAAAAGGACCTCGAGGGCCATTACACCCGAGATGGGGACCTCACGGTGGCTTGCCGCCGGAGATGGTGGAACGACGCCTTCGTCTCGTCGGAGGCCTCCCCAAGCAGATGGAGGTTGGGCTGTCACCATCAACCGTCCGGAGCAAGGTCGAGGAGAGTTCCAACGGGTCAAAAACGGGTTCAAAAAAGGGCGGGAAGAGATGGGGGTTGTTTTGAAAGATGGCTCTGGCGGCTCGCAAATCGAGGATTATCTGACGAATCTTAGGTCCAAAGGCCAATCTAAATCATGGGCGTGTATGTCCATTCCTCGAGAAAGAAAAGCCATGAAGAACGCGACACGAAATGGTGCAAGGTGCGCCCTCCAAAATTATGCAAAAACCAAGAAAAAATCAGTTCTTACAAAAGCCAAACCTCGGTCAGAAAGTTGACCGAGGTCAACCAAGGAAGAGATCTGGTTGGTCCACGTGGACCAACCAGAAAAAACCTTGGAAAAAATACTTATAAATTGATTTAAAAATAGAAAATGAATTAATTAAATTTTGTTTATAAAATAAAAATGTTTATTGATTTATGAATTATTTTATAGTGATTTTTATTTATTTTTATGGGGTGTATAATTACAAGTTACCATTTATACCCCTTATAGGTATCTATATCTATATATTTTAAGTATTTTATTTTTATTTTATACATTTAAATTTTTTTGTTTATTATTTTATATATTTATAAAGTATTTTTATACACTGAAATATATTTTTATTTTATTTTTTGGATGTAATTTGTACACTTAATAAAATAGAAATGTTAATTATATAGGTGTAAATACATGTATTATACCTAGGTATTATATACATGTATTTTTATTTGTATTTTCTTTAGATTTTTATTCTGATTTTAATGTGCATATTTATTATAAATAATATTTACAAAATTACAAAAATATAAATTTATAAAAATAATGAATAAATAATAAAATAAATATTTTAATGTGTACAATTATACAATAGGGGTCCAAAACTCAACTTCCAAACCGTAACTCTGAAAAATACGAAACCACCGCCAATAAATAGCTTAATTTGAACTATATACAATTAAAGGTGAGTTTGATACATTTTGAGTTTTTATTTGCAAGATACGGGTCTGGGATGTTGGAATTCTGGAATCTTATTCAGATCATAACTTTTTATCCGTGTATTATTTTTAGGTGAAATCAATTTGTTATTTTTCTATATGAAATTATCTGCAACTTTCATGTTGAAAGTTTCTTTATTTGAGGTATAAAAAGTGGAACCAAAAATAGGTCCCAAAATGAATAAAGAATGAATTAAATAAAAGGTATTTTTATTGTATTTTGGCCCTTATCTCCCCCTTCTTTATTCCTTGTCGGCCTAGTCATCGAGATGCCTAGGTCTCGGGGTTTCAGATCATAAAATATTTACAATATTTTATTCTTTTTCTTTTCTTTTCTTTATTCTATAGTTTTGGCTTTAAAAACCGCATTTTATACCATATTTACACAATGATGCATGAATGCTAAAATGCCTAAATTAAGCCTATTTACACACATTTACTAGGGTTTTTAAGGCCAAAATGATAGAATAAAGATGATGAAACACAGATTCATCATCCCCCTATACTTGCCTTTGCTAGTCCCTAGCAAAAACTTATGTAATAAGTGCAGAAAAGAAAAATAAAGAAAAGAGAAAGAAGAAATGTGGATTTTAATTTTACAATCAAACTTGTCTTCACAAAATCAAAGTTTGGAGCTTAAGTCGGACCTTTGGAATTTTAGTGTGGGCGGAACCTTAATGAGAATCGAATTTGAAATCCAACAGCCTTCGAGAATCCCAAAACTCTGCTCAAGTTTCCTCAATTGCCAGGTCAGAAATATTTCAACTCATACGCAAACCCTTATGACTATGAATCTGACTCGTACAGTGTAAGTGATGGTGGCTCTTCCCAACTAAAATGACAAAGAGACCGACTTCTCCATATGACAACCCAATGATTCCGCAATCCAACAACTCATTCCTCAAAGAGCAGGGTATTCCCTTCTAAGTTCAAGTGGCAACTAGCTCAAGAGGAGGGGGTGAAGAGAAGAATGGACGGTAGCCAGTGTAGCTACCTATCCTAGGGATGCAAGACCGGTGTAGTCAAGTCACCCAGCTGCAGGCTCACATGATTTGACTTTGAAGCATAAGCTTGCTTATTTGACTTTACACATATGTACACTCCGGCAGGTATTTTTATTTTTGTACAGGCCTGTCCACTTTTTTGGAGTTTTTGCTTTTGCATTTTTTTGAATACTATATACAACAACATTTACATAGGGAGTTTTCCTCTTGAGCCAGTAGACTATCCCTCTTTTGAAGCTTTATTGCAACTCACAATCTCCTATCCTCGAAACTCATCATCACTGGACGGGTTGGGGTGCACTTCTCTCCCTAAAGGAGGACAAGTGTTTCCACATGTGTGCGTCTCATACCGGCAAATCCAACCTCCTCACCACTCCAACTAAGTTGAGCCAAGTGAAAGGTGCAGATGTCCAAGTTAGGTCATAATCAACAAGAGTCGTGCGTGTGCTTCGAAATAATCTACTTAGGCACTCAAGAATCCATTGAACCAAGTCTCGTGATTCTCAAAGAAGAATTAAGTCAACTATACCTGAAGTACCTCAATTCCAGCTCCTATAAGGTTCCTGTTAATTAGGTAGATTTTAAGGTCCAACCAAGCTCCAATAATCTTCGGATTTTACTTAGACTTGTTCAACTATCAAACTCAATCTGAAAAATGCGAATGCTATGCAAATGCTACACAAAAAATATTTTTGTGGTGCAATTTTCAAAGATTTTGAACTTTTTATGGGTTTTTGAAAAGATGACGCATATGCATTTTTTTAGATTTTCAAAAAGATTTTTCAGATGTTTTTGGTATTTTAATTTTGCAAATATTTTTGGGATTTTTGAAAACAAAAGGGTTTTGGCTAAAAACTAGGTTAAAATATTTACACAGGAGTGTTTCTTATATTTACAAGAAGTGGATTTTAAGAATTTACAGGGTAAGTGGTCAATTTTATAAGTATATATATAGTGGATTTTAGTGAGATGTATCTATTCCTCAAACTTATTTGACACAGGTTTTCCAAACAATTTTGACAAATTGTAGTCCAAAATAATTTTTACAAATGATTTTACAAACATGTACACACATTTGAAAATCATTTTGCAAAGGTTTCCAAACAGTATATATAGATTTTCCAAAATATTTTTGCCACCATTTTTCAAACCATTTGCAAATCATTTTTCAAACATTTTTATTTCACACAAAGAAACTAGGTTTTCAAAACAAAGTATTTTTTACAAAGGTTGAAAACATGTAACAAAATGTTTTCAAAATAGTTTTCAAAAGATTTTTACAAAGATTTTCAACTATTTTTCAAACATTTTGCAAAAATATTTTCACCTGATTTATTAATCAGTAGATACACAAAGAATTTGAGGAATAATCACATCATTTTTTAAGGTTTTTAATGAATTTTACTAGTGTAATTAGCCATAGTTATTAGTAAAAATATGAAAGTGCGAGTTATGGCTAAAGTATATACGCAATATATACGACCCTCCTATACTTAGCTTGAGCTATGTCCGCATAGATCAGAGAGAAAAGAGAAGACATAACTCGTACCGAGTATAGGAAAATCTAAAGAATAAATGAATGGAGAAATGAATGAACGAAAGAATGAGAAGTTGACCGTCCCCCCTATACTTAGGATCAAATAATCCTAAGTATAATAGACTGTACACAAAGCAGGGAGGGTCAAGGGTGGGAATGAACAAATCATACTCAGACTGTCTCCCCCTATACTTAGGGTAAGATATCCCTAAGTATAGACAAGAAGAGGAGACAATGGAGAGGATCAAAGAATAGAAGAAACTCAGGGTGCACACCCCCTATACTTAGGACAAGGTACGTCCTAAGTATAAAAGTCTGACAAAAAGGGGCGGCACCTTTTCGGTAGATAGAAAAGATAGAAGAGGAAAAGAAGAAAAGATCTGAAGATGGGTAAGGATAGAGACGGATGTACGCATCACTCCCCCTATACTTAGGGTAAAAGAAGCCCTAAGTGTAGGCAACAACAGGAGTGATGAAACGGAACGATAAATGAACTCTCAGCTCGTCCACCCCCTATACTTAGGACAAAGTACGTCCTAAGCAAGGCAACCCGAGAATGGGTGGACGAGCAATACGGTGGAGGGACAGAGGTACACAAAAGAGAATATACAACAGAGTGGATATACAAATGGTCAAGAAGGTTGAAAGCGAACCTTCTTGCGGGACCGCTGAGGAATAGATCTAGTGTGGTGCAGGTCGACATCGGGGTCCTCATATGACACTAACCGATCAGGGTCGACAGAGTGCATGTCCTCAGTGGCTCTAGGGTGAAGTGGCACAGACGTATCAGTGAAAGAAGTATGACTAGGTCTGGCCTTGGGAGTCTCGCTAGTATCAAAGTAAAATGGGATGAACTCATCCTCATCGGAAGAAGTGTACTCAGTGTCATCCTGCGAGGTCTCGTCCAGGTCAAAACCATAAGGAACGAACTCATCAGTGGAAGTAGTCGAACTCTGTTCGTCCTCAATAATCTCAACCAGATCATCTTTTTCGTCAAAAGTACCGAATTCCCGAATAAAAGCAATCAAATCAACTTCGGTCCTTGTCTCATTAGTATCTAGGTGAACAGGAGCGGACTCATCAGTGAAAGTAGTCGAGTCATGTCCGTCCTGTCTAGTCTCTAAATCTGCCCTGCGCTCAATGGTATCAATCGTGTAAATCCTGCGGATGTCATCAACACACCACCAGTCACAAGAAGCAGAAACTCCAAGGTCCATGCTTTCCAAGTCTTCCTCTTTGGAGAGGAATTCTTGGGTCTCAGTGGAATCCAATAAGCAACAAAATTCTCTGATAGTCTCATCAAGGTCATGGTCCTCAGGGTCAGCCAATATAGGTAAAGTCGCATCAGGTGCAGGTCTCTGGTCAACTGTGGGCGCGGTGATCGACACTTCACTTTCGTCAACCGGACGGAAGCGAATCTCTCCTGATCCATAATCAATAACGACCCTCGCGGAGGCGAGGAATGGTCGTCCCAGGATGATTGGAGAGTGCTCCCCTGTGGAGGTCTCCATGGGCAATACGATAAAATCAACATTGTAACTCGTGCCCTGAATCGAAATGACGGCGTTTTCAAGGATACCCTTCAGCCTCTTGATAGATCCATGAGCAAACTGTACGATCATCCTGGTTTTCTTGAGAGGCCCTAAGTGAAGAGACTGTACCAACGAGAATGGTAATATGCTAATCGAAGCACCGCCGTCGAGGAGAGTGTGATCACATGTGTGGTCAGAGATGGTGCAGCTAATGAAAGGTGTGACAGTGTTCCTCTTCCTAGGAATGGGACGGTGTATGATGGCGTGGGCAATGGCCATGGTCAAGATATGACGCTTAGATCTGCTCCTCCGCTTTCTCTTCTTGGGAAGAGGAGCATATAAATCGGTCATGGCCTGCTGAAGTGGGGCACAGATGATCTCATGAATAGTGGCCACCACTTCGGGTTCAGTCAACATTTTTTTTGAATTTTTGGACTTCCTCCATACAAGGGAGGAAGTCGAAATCAGCATCTACACGAGGCATGCCAAGAGCAGTCTGTACAGTGGCATCCTCGGGGTCAAAGGTGGGACAAGGTGTGAAAGGCTGTGTGGTCAAATGTTCTGCCAAAGGTTCCCTCTCCTCACAGTCTGAATCGATCACGTGTCTCCCAAACTCTTTTTGGATTTTAAAAATTTTCTCATTTTTTTGTATTTTGGGCGATTGCAAGCTCCCATGATAATCCTCAGTTGAATCCAAATCCTCAAAGAATGGAGCTACATTCTGGATCTTATTTATGCTGACTATATCGCTCATCCTCGAATTTATATGCTCCATTATCTGATTCAAGGTCTCAAGTGTGGATATCATGAAAGGTGACTCCAAAATCTCAGGATCAGGTGTATCTAATGTGGGCAGTGGTTGTGGACAAAAATCACACTCCGACACAGGATACTCAAGGAAGAGCGGGTTGTCGAAATTTGAGGGTGATGGTGGTGGAAATGAGTGGTGAAGGTCAAAGTCCGAATCCTGAAATAGTGGGTTGGTCGGATATGTACAAAAGTCAGGAGGAAAGTCCTCCTGGAAAAAAGGAGGTGGACCGGCTAGAGTGAACGAGGGATCCGCAAAGTCCGGATAAAATACGCTCCAGTCGGCCATCTCGAAGCAAGAGAAAATGATCGGTAGAACACGACGGTCAAATCAAGAGAGTGAAGAAGAAGGCGCAAATGCGCAGGGATGATCTAGTATACACACAAGCAAACACAAACAAACTCACACAAAACAAACCCTCAATTCACCTACTCAACTCGATAGAGACCGAAAAGTCGGTCTTTTTATCTTGTCTGTTTTAGAGTTAGGTGAGAAGTCCAAAATTTACGCAAACACTTAGGCGGCTGAATGGGATTTGGGCACTATCCTTAGTGTGTGCGCGAGCAAGTAAAAGTAAAGACAATGAGGGGATTACTCACCCCAAGAGAAGATTTTTTTTGGTTGATTTTAGGGTCAAGTAATATTAGCAGTCCCGATTTTATTGATTATCACTTTTTTTGGATTTTTAATAAGAATGCACGATCCTATCGGGGAGTCAATTCCTTTAAGCACCTAGGTGATCAAAATTAGAGATAGAGAGTCAGAAAAGCAATGCAAGCAGCAAATCAATGATGTATGCTAAAGAGAAATGCTCACCTTGCCTCCAGCACTCTACATGCAAAGATGCTCACCAGAATTGAAACCTAAACTATATGCAAATGCTAGCCGATGAAATCGCCCTAGGGTGAGAAGCTGCTATTAGCGTGAAGAACCGATGCTAATGACTTTGAATAGAATCGAAGTGTCTGGTCTTGGGGGTTGATCGGTGTCCACCACAGTGGATCCTGCACGCGTTGTATACGACCCCTCCCGGCACGGTGGTTCCGAGACTAAGTGAGAAGCAATTTAATTTGACTAAGTCCAAACATCACTATAGGTACATGCAATGGTGATTAATGTGTTTAGACCTAATGCTATCGACAAGCAACTCCTAAAACTAAGGGCTCAATCACACAAAATAAGGAAAACAAAACCGAGAAGCAAAATAAGAAAAAACGATGAAAATCGTGAACACCGCGGTGAGCCCCCAAGTGAACAAACACTTGGATATTGGGCCCGAAAGTCCAAGAGTCCTGAGTACCTGTATTATTACAAATATAGAGTCTCTCTCTCTCACTTAAACTACACAAATAAATAATGCACCAAAAATGCTCAAAAATGTGCTTGTCTTCTCAAATCCTCCAAGCCTCCTTTGATGCTAGGTCAGCAAACTGGCATCGACTTCACGTGGGTGCGTAGGCGCCTAGGGTAGAGCGTCGCCCTCGATCCGCGGTTCCTCGCACAAAGTCAACAAGAGAGGGTGATTAGACAAGTAAAACAAATATATCAAAGAAATGAGCAAATGAATAAGGAAAAAATAGGCAAATAATCACAAACACAAGCAAAAACCCGAACTACGCGTTGTTGCTCCCCGACAACGGCGCCATTTGTTGAACGAGATTTTTCACGGGTCTAAAATACGTCTCGCACAAGGCGGAGACGCAGTCGCTGTGGCAACCCGCAATAAATACCAATTCAAACAACAATTAACCCACAACAGATAAATCAAGCAATGAAAGTAAATGTGCAGAGTTAAAATTTATTATAACTCTACAACAAAGATGTGTATAGGTGCAAGTATGTGTAGAGGTCGAACACAGGGAGCAGATAGGTAGAACGGGGCAAGAATGCATAAAATGTGTGATGTGATTATATGTCTATAAATGCTATTTTTTGTGGGTTTTTAATTTTATATTTTTTTTAATTTTTAATTTTATATTTTTGCATTTTGATTTTTAATTTTTGATTTTCTTTTTATATTTTATATTTTTTTCTTTTTAGTATAAGATATAAAGTATATAAGAAATATATGTATACACTCAAGATAAGAGAGAGATGAAAATAGGGGAAAAATACTTAAAATACAAGAAATAAAATATTTTTATGCTTTTTATATTTTTTAATGTTTTTATGATTTTTCTATATCTAATTTCTTTGGTATTTTTAAAGGTAAAAATACTAGAAAACAGTGAACTAGGTTGCTGGACGAAATTAAAATGAGGATTAAAAATAGTAAACACTGTCCAAAATTCTTCAACATAATTTTAAATAAAAGATATTAAATCAGAGAAAATACAGAAACTGAAATTGCATTTTTAAGATTTTTTAGGAATTTTTAAGATTTTTATCAAGGTTTTAGGGGTTTGTAATTTTTAGGAGTTTTTTTGTATTTTTAGTGATTTTTGGATTGAAGTTTAAAACAGACTAAGATAAGCAAAATATATTTTTTTTGGAATTTTCTGAGATGTTTTTATAATTTTTATGGATTTTCTAATGCAAACACTGCACAAAAATGCTTGTTTTTGAATTTTATAAATAATAAAATGCAATAAATATGCAAAATAAAAATATAGCACGATAATAATGTGCAACAGGAACTTAAGTTGATTTTTGTGGATTTTTAGAGCTTTATAGATGCATGCAAAAAATAGAGACAACAGTAAGAAACTACATGCAGGTAAGGGCATATATGTAATTACACAAAAGTATGAGGGCATGCACGCAAATCTTTCCACAAAATTTATAACGTAATTAAAAACTTTTCTGGACCAATAGCTAATACCCCAAACGTCAGGGTTAGGTTTGCAAAAATGCCAGGGCCACGTGCGAAGCACGCGCCGGGCGAGGGACCTAATGGCAATAAAGAGAAGTACGGGGGGCTTCTAGTAAATATTACAAAGATTTTTAACTGCAGATGAATGTTTTAAAATTAAACAATAAATACAAAAATCAGCGGGGTATAAATTGCAAAATCCCCAGCTAAGGCGTTGGTGGGTAGTGGATGGGACGCCACTTAAATACGTGTTGCGCCCAGATCGCGTGATACCCTATCGCGCCGACGGCTCAGATTAGATGCCCCAAAATGATCCAACGGTTGACGCAAGGGGCTAATCCGACGGCGCCTGCACTTCCAGAAGAACAAGGGCGATCCAACGGCTTGGAGAGGCTCTGGAAGAACGGACGAAGAACACGTGCCCGGCGAGTTTCGATCGCCGCGCACGACGTCCTCTGCCGCCTTCCTTCACTGCTGGGAAGCTCAGAAGCAAGATGGTGATGCCCTCGAACGACTGGAGAGGTCGGATGGTCTCAAAGGTGGCCGGAGTGTGCCTGCGAAGGGAAGAGAGCTTGGGAAGCTCCAGGAAGTCCGGCGGGCGCCCAAAATCACTCCAGTCCTGCGCATGAAGCTTCAATACCTGCAAGACAAGTTAAGGGGGTGGGGTGGGCAAAATGCCACGGCCCACCTAGTGGTGGAACGGCGTGGGATTGGCGAAGATGGAGCTTGCCGGAGCAAACTCCGGCGAGGTGGTGGCATGAACGAATGATTGGGCAAAACACGTATAAGATGTGGGAAGTAAACCTCGGTATGCATGAAACAACAAAATTTGCAAGAAAAATAAGTAAAAAAAGGACCTCGAGGGCTCTTACACCCGAGATGGGGACCTCACGGCGGCTTACCGCCGGAGATGGTGGAACGACGCCTTCGTCTCGTCGGAGGCCTCCCCAAGCATCTGGAGGTTGGGTTGTCACCACCAACCGTCCGGAGCAAGGTCGAGGAGAGTTCCAACGGGTCAAAAATGGGTTCAAAAAAGGACTGGAAGAGATGGGGGTTGTTTTGAAAGATGGCTCTGGTAGCTCGCAAATCAAGGATTATCTGACGAATCTTGGGTCCAAAGGCCAATATAAACCATGGGCGTGTATGTCCATTCCTCGAGAAAGAAAAGTCATGAAGAACGCGACACGAAATGGTGCAAGGTGCGCCCTCCAAAATTAGGCGAAAACCAAGAAAAAAATCAGTTCTGACAAAAGCCAGACCTCGGTCAGATAGTTGACCGAGGTCAACCAAGGAAGAGATCTGGTTGGTCCACGTGGACCAACCAGAAAAAAACCTTGGAAAAAATACTTATAAATTCATTTAAAAATAGAAAATGAATTAATTAAATTTTAGTTATAAAATAAAAAATGTTTATTATTTTATGAATTATTTTATAGTGATTTTTATTTATTTTTATGGGGTGTATAATTACAAGTTACCATTTATGCCCCTTATAGATATCTATATCTATATATTTAAGTATTTTATTTTTATTTTATACATTTTATTTATTTATTTTTGCTTATTATTTTATAAATTTATAAATTATTTTTATACACTGAAATATATTTTTATTTTATTTTTTGGATGTAGTTTGTACACTTAATAAAATAGAAATGTTAATTATATATGTGTAAATACAGGTATTATACCTAGGTATTATATACATGTATTTTTATTTTCTATTTTCTTTAGATTTTTATTCTGATTTTAATGTGCATATTTATTTTAAATAATATTTACAAAATTAAAAAATATAAAATTATAAAAATAATGAATAAGTAATAAAATGAATATTTTAATCTGTACAATTATACAATAGGGGTCCAAAACTCAACTTCCAAACCGTAACTCCGAAAAATACGAAACGACCGCCAATAAATAGCTTAATTTTAAATTATATACAAATAAAGGTGAGTTTGGTACATTTCGAGTTTTATTTGCAAGATACGGGTCTGGGAAGTTGGAATCCTGGAATCTTATTCAGATCATAACTTTTTATCTGTGTATTATTTTTAGGTGAAATCAATTTTGTATTTTTCTATATGAAATTATCTACAACTTTCATGTTCAAAATTTCTTTATTTGAGGTATAAAAAGTGGAACAAAAATAGGTCCCAAAATGAATAAAGAATGAATTAAATAAAAGGTATTTTTATTGTATTTTGGCCCTTATCTCCCCCTACTTTATTCCTTGTCGTCCTAGTCATCGAGATGCCTAGGTCTCGGGGTTTCGTATCATAAAATATTTACAATATTTTATTCTTTTTCTTTTCTTTTCTTTATTCTATAATTTTGTCTTTAAAAACCGCATTTTATACCATATTTACACAATGATGCATGAATGATAAAATGCCTAAATTAAGCCTATTTACACGCATTTACTAGGGTTTTTAAGGCTAAAATGATAGAATAAAGATGATGAAACGTAGATTCATCATTGAGAAACTAAAATGAAATGCAAAAGTGAAATGATTTTGGGTTCCATATCGAGGTCATGAAAAAAAGGTAAAATGGAGCGTGACTCAACCGTTGGATTATTAATTTGGCAAAATCTTATTGGAAATAGTATTTAAGACCTAACAACCCTTAATTTCTTCAAGTCTCTATTCAGGTTGCCTCAACAGTCATGTCAGAACAAGTCCTCATATGCAAATTCCGATGACTATTATTCATGTTTGTACTGAGTACTTGAAATATAACTCCCCACCTCAGAACTGGCAAATAAACAACCACCTATAACAAGGTAACCCTAATTCCTCGGTCTAGTTACTCTTTCCATGAGGAGTGGGGTATTTCCTTCTAAGTTCAAGTGCAACATCTTAAGAAGAGGGGTAGAGAAGAGAATGGACTATGACCAGTGTAGCCACATATATGTGGAGCTTGACCAATGTAGCCAAGTCTCCGGCTGCAAGTTTCCTTGGTATGAGACTTTAAGGCATATGCCTTGCTTATTCATATTTTTCTCTAATGGGAATTTTTATTTATTTACTTTTTGCCTCATCTAACTTTTTGGAGATTTTCTACTTTTTTGAAACATATATACAATGTGCAGCATGTACATAAGGAGTTTTTCTTCTTGAGCAAGTAAACTATCCCTCTTTTTAATCTTTATTGCAATCCATAACATCCTGTCATTAGACGTCAACATCACTAGACTAGGTTGAGATACAATGACCACTTATTATGACGGTGAATATTTCCACTCGTGCATTTCCCCAAGCTAAAGGATCCTACCTCCTCACCAATTCATTGATGAAGAGCTACGTACAATGTGCTTGTTAAAGTTAGGTCACTGTCTAAAAGAATCATGCGTGTGTATGAAATATTCTATTTAGACCAGTCAACATGACATGCGAATATAGTCTTCTGGACTGAAAGAATTAAGACACTCGACCTGAAAAATCTCAACTCCAATTCCTATAAGGTTCCTCTGAAATTAAGTAGATTAAGGTCAAATCAAGTCCATCCTTGATTTTTATTCATAACTTGGTTCAGAACCCACAAACTTTACACTTTGCATATGATAGATATGCAAATCAAATGCAGATGTTATGAAAATGCAAAGTGAATGAAGTGCACGATGATTTTATTTTTTGAATGCAAGAATGATATACAAGATTAAATAAGAAGCCATTTTTATAGTTTTCTATTTTTTTCTATTTTTTCTTTCTTTTTTAATTTTTTTGGTATATCTCCCTTATTTACAACAATTTTACAAAATCATTAATTTACCGATATTTTACAAAGGTTATACAAGGTTTACAGAGATATACATTTTACAACTTGTATACAATATACATATTATAAAAGTATACATGTATTTTATGAATTTTTTTTAGTTTTCCCATCCTGTAATTATTACATAATTTATACAAAAATATGTGAAAGTACAAGCTATGGGTAAAGCATATATATAGTATCTACACATACCCCTATACTTATTGGGTGTTATGTCCTCAAAGAACAAGAAGAGAGGAAAAGACATAGCTTGTGCTAAGTGTAGGAGAGTGAAAAGAATAAATGTATGGAAGTATAACCATCCCCTATACTTAAGCTCTGATTAGCCTGAGTGTAGAAGAAGAGCAAAAATAGGGTCGTCGAGGTCAAGAGCAGAAATTGATGAATGAATTTACAGGGCATGCATCAATCCCCCCTATACTTGGGCTCTGGTCAGCCTAAGTATAGGACAAGAGTAAGTATGATAACCGATGAGTTTGGGGATGTACAAACAAAATGAAAAGGAGAGATGGTGTGACTCAAATCACTTTCCCCCCTATACTTAGGCTCTATCCAACCTAAGTATAGAGACATAATGACAAGTGTATGGAGTTAGGGCGAGTGAGATAGATCACTGGGGAGGAAGGGAACAAAGATGAAGAAAACTATCGAAGGCGTAGTAAGAATGTACAAGGATCAAAAAGATTTGTAACGAACTTTCTTGCGTGAACGAGAGGTAGGGAATATACAAGTATGTCACTGTCGAAATCGTCCTTAGATGATAAATAATGAGGTGAAGGGATCGTCCAACGAGGGTAGAAAAACAACTTCTTACTCAAAAAAGATTTAAGAACATCCGAACTGAACTCACTCAAATAAATCACCTCATCCAGAACCAATGAGGAATCTTCAGAAAAATCCCTCTCTGGTATGTCGAAGGAAACTTTTATAGACAGATTTCTAGAACATGATGCATTGAGAGGGATAGGAGAATGGTGTGCCTTCAGGGGTTCGGGGGAACACCTCAAGGATCAATTCTCGACTTACTCTCACTGGATAACCGACTAGAGGATGGAGCAACTGTGTTTTTTGGATGGGTTAATTTGGTTCCGACCATCCCCTTTATTGAAGGTTCGGGATGTGGTGTAGTGTTGACCAAGGTTTCCTCATCAGATGAGTCACCATATAGATTATAATACTCCTATAAGGTTAGTACATGTCTCGGGTAGATTTTAATTCTCTCAGTTGGCTTGGCATTGGTAGAGATGCAATCAATGGGAGTCATGAATGTTTAGGGAGTCTCTGATCCAATGGTCATCTCGATAATCAGTATCTCAGATGTAGCGGAGAGGTGGGACTCATTTACCTCTCGATGGTCAAAATTGTCAGTGGCTTTGTCGATTAACTTAGAGTATCATAGGTCCTCAAAGAATGGGTGAGGTCGGAGTGCTCCCAATGCTGACATTAGCTAAGTCTAAGAATAATTTCTCAAGAATAATTGGAGAGTGGGTGAACTCTCCAATGATCATAAAATCTACTTGTAGTAGATCACCTTGAAATGTAATGATGATTGAAATGGTTACTCTCGACTATTTTATAAATCGATCAGTCAACTGAACGATCTCTCTCAACTTCTTGATTTTCTCAAGTTTGAGATTGTCAAACACTGAGGTCGTGAGGATATTTATCGATGTGTCACCATCAATTCTAGCATGGGTAAAGGTAGTGTCTTTGATTTCACATTCAACCCTAGGTAACTGCTTCACTCTGCGGCTCTTGTTCTTTCTTCCCATCACTAAGGAGGTGGACATAGACACTAGATGTTTCTCAGTCCTTGTCCTCTTATTGCCTGACCTCTTAGGCATCAATTTACTTCTCATAAATCTTTTGAGGTCGGAAAAGTGTTCTATGGCCTTTATTAAGTGAAGCTCTATAATTAATTCATCAACAATCGCTTCCCTAAGGACAAGATCCACTTTTTTAAACCATTTTCATTTTCTATTTTATGAGATTTTCTATTTTTCAAATTTTTTTATCTTTCTAGAATTTTTTTGGTATTTTAATGGGTGAAGGAGGAGTGGGAGAATGAGCAGACTCGAGATTGGAGGGCAAGTTGGTAGAGTTGACTCCAGGTGTAAAGAGTGTGTGGGTCCCTTGGTATTTTCTTGATTTTCAACAACAAATCCTCTCATGTCATCTTCCACTTATATCCAGTCTAGCAATATATGAATTCAATAATTCAATGATATTTCTAAAATTTTATCCTCAATTAATTCATATTTCTTAATAAGGCTAGAAATGTCATCCTCCAAAATTTCCCATAATAAATCATGGGAAATTCTGCTTAATTGAAGGATACTCTTGAGAACTTGGAGTCTCATACTCAACATACCTAGACTCTGGCATGTAATGGTGGATTGAGTATGAACCATCTAGATGGAAGATTTTGGTCCAAGCCTCGAATAACAGATTAAATATATGGGGGGATTGTAGGTTGAGCTCATGAGTCTAATCCCCTATCTGTGTAGGCTCTATGAATGGCTGGTATTAGGACTGGTCAATAGAAGATTGATCACTAAAGTCAATCAACTCTATAAATCATAATGTGCAAGCCTCTCCATTCGGGCTGTTCAATCAACCAATTTGTACTAAGGTCATGTCAGGATGTGTATGCGTGATTTGTTGACTTGTCCCATCATTCATATGAAGAGGAAATGAAAAATGTGGGGGTAGGTGATTTTGTCACTTATTCATCTCAGTAGTCCTTGCTCTTCAAATGATTCTTATATTCCAGCAAGCGCCTGACTATAAGGTGAATCAACCTAGGGTGGAAGTGGATCCATTGTCAAGAAGGTAGGGTAGGTGAGAAATGTGAAGAAGTGGGGAAGTCAGTCAAAGTTTTGACTTCATCCTCAGGGTAGGGTGAAACCAACCACGAGTAAGAGTCTTTTGTGGATGGTGGAGGGTACATGGAAGAGTAAGGTGGTGATGACGGTTAGTAATTAGTCAAGGGATATGACGTGAAGAGTTCAATATGGATAACAATAAGCTGACATATTTGAAAAGAAGTGAAAGCATATTAAAGTGAAAACGTGTAATTGCATAGATGGATAACAAACACAAACAAACATAAAAAAGAAATGCAAGAACAAACCCTAGTTTCTCCAACTAAACACAATGATGGTCACAAAGGTCTAACCATTATCTTTTCAATTTTACTTAAGTGATAAAACAAGATATGATCCCATTTATGCAAGATTAAGATGTGGGTTTTGGGCATTGTCCTAGGATACGTCCTCACCTCTCAATAAGCAATATAAAATGCGTACAATAACGAGATTGCTCTCCTGAAAATAAGGGTTAGTTTTAGTCAATTTTTGGGTCAAAATAAATTAGTGGTCTCGTTTTAAAGATTGGTTGTCACTATAATTAATCCACATAAACAATAAGGTCTCCCGTCCAGCCCAATTCCTTTATCTTGAGTTTGAAAAAAACTGAGAGGGGGAATTGGAAAAAGTTGATGCGATCGAAAAACGATGATGAATGCTTGAGCAAGAATATTTACAATACCTCCAGCTCTCTACAATCCAAGATGCTTAAGTGAATTGAAATTTTACTCTAAATGAATGCAAGTTGGAAAATCATACCTAATAGATGGTTCTAATTAGTGGGAAGAAGTGGTTTCAATTTGACTAAGTAGAATGATCTAAGGTGCGCATTATTAAGTGAATGTGTGGTCCTAAATTAAACGAAAACAAGCAATGAATACTTGACCTATGAAAGTCTCTGAGAGAGATGTATGCAGTACGAGCCACTCAAGTCAAGCCCCGCCCTCACCAGAGAGTGCAATAGGTCTTGACACGTTACAAAATAATGTCATAGTGTACATGTACACACATGAGATTCCAAAAAGAATCCGATAGAAATATGCAGTTATTACAAATTAATTACAAAGACAAAATGAATGCAGAAAATAAAATCATAAACTCTACACTCTTTCATGACTCAACTCGATCTTAATTTTAATGTGTCTTTCAGTCAACTTAATTCCCAGAAAAGTTGGACCTCAATGCTCCTGAGTTTCTTGACCACCTAAGAATCCACTCTATCATGTCGAGTTCTTTGTACAAAAAATAAGATGGTGGTCAGAGAGATACACAAAATAAAATAAAATGAAATGAAAAATACAGGAAAATAAACATAGTAATAATTACAAGAAAACGTGAGGTCAGACTACCTGGTGGTGGAAACGTAATATCTTGATTTTCTAAAAATCAACCTAAGTCATGCCTCCCTAGCAACGATGTCATTTGACGAACCCAAAAATGCCCTTGCTAATTATTCGGAATTAACATTTAATGTGTGCATTGTAGGTGGGAAATTCAAATTAATAGAAAACCGTTGAATTAATTTGTTCAATTAAAGCAAGTAGTCGATATTTATATTTTGCTTGGGCAAGCCCAAGGTCGAACTCAGGGAGGTAGTTCCCTCCTTAGGTTGATTAATAAGTGATTTAGAACCTAGGTTTTCAAAGAGGCATTTTTTATTTTTTATGCAATTATTGAATGAAATGCAAATTCAGAAAATCTTAGAACTTAAAGCATAATTTTATCAAACAATAGCCAAAAATCCAAAAACTTGGCCAGAATATGAGGAATGGTGGAATTAATGCTCTGTAATTTTTGAATTTCAGATGCAAAATGAATTAATTACCAATTAGCGATGCGTGCAAGGTGATTTTCGTAACATGATTATAATAAATAGAACAATTTATTTCTTGAAAATAAAATTATCCTAGATAAATATATGTGAGAGAAATCCAAGAAAATTAAAAAATATAAAAATAATTGATCTATGACTTATTAAAAATCAATTACTCAAATCCCCATGTCAGTTATTGCAACCTTGATATGCATTCAAATGGAATGATTTTTTAGCACAATGTAAAACAAATAAAATCTATCTACTATGGATTTTTTAGAGTTTTTGGAGCAAATATTAATTTATTATTATTTCTAGATCATTGAGTGGGAAAAATATGCAATTTTCCACTAGATTAATTATATTAAATCAACTACAACCCACAAAAATTCAATCAAACATCCACATTATGGAGAATAAGTTATTCTACAAAATGCAATTTTTAAAATGTTAAAATAACAATAAAATGAAACTCAAACATGGATATAAACACAAGGTTCTAAATACAATACATAATAAATTAAAAATAAAAGAAAAATATGAACGGATGCAATTATAAGGACCCTGAGGGTCTTTGTGCAATTTTCCCATGACACATGTCGCGTACGTGCTATGGTCGATAGGGTCATTTTATTTTCTGGATTTGTGAGGGTACTTAATGTAATTGTTCCTTCCCTGCTCACGTACACCACACATGAGTAGAGTCTTCGGCTGCGATCGGGGCTTTTGGCAATTTCTTAGGAGCTGCGGGGGTGCGATGCTAATTCGCATGCCCTTATGTGCTCCTCACACGGGGGAGGGGAAGATCAGAGCGATGACATGCAATTCGAGGCGGCATGAGGACCAAGGGCTCTAGACGCATACGGGCTCTATCGGCCAAGGCGGAGTCGAGGCTGAAGGAAAAGTGGTTGGTGGCATTGACTAGAGGGCTGCTTGATAGTAAACGAAGGCGATGATTCCCGTCCAAAGCAGGTGTGTGAGCAAAAACGATCGAAGCGGTTAACGGTGGTTGCTCTACGGTCGAGGTGACAGTGCGTCTATGAAGTCGACAAGGTCACGTGCCGTGGAGCACAATGATTGTTGCTTGATGATGATGGCTACTCTAAGCTTGTCGACACACGATAGAGCTCTGAGGTGGATTGTCCGAAGAAGCGAGGAACTATTGTTGCTCGTGATGAAAGGCGAGAAAAATGGTTCCTCGAAAGGATTATGGTCGATGCGAACAACGATCGGCTGAGGCAAGGCAGGAGGGTAAATGGGTGGAGAAGATCAGAGGGAATCGAAGGTGGTGGTTGATAGATCAGAAAACAGAGAAAAAGAAGAAGAAAATGCGGAGGAAAAGAGAAGAAAAAGAATGAGGAAGAGGAAAAGAGGGTTCGCCGGAGTGGTGGGGGGCTACGCTCGACCTGGGTCGTGTCCTCAAGGAGCTTTGACGATGAGCCCTGAAACTCGATAGCGGAGTAGGTTCCAGCTGCAACTTAAACAGAGGTCCAAGGATCACTCCCAAAGAAGGGTCAGTACTTGAGGAAGATGCTAAGCCTCTGTCACTGGTGAAGCACTCTAAGCTCTCTCTTTCTTTCTTATACACAGAATGGAGGATCCCATGCAATGGTGGCGATCGTCGACATTTTATGGATGGTTGGCGAAAGACGTGAGCATGTAGCGGCAAGAGAGTCAGAGGTAGGAGTCATGGGTGAGAGCGATAGTTACCGCAAGACGTGGGGATGAGGGTTGCAGGTTGTTTGCAGGATAGGAGGAGGTGGTAAGCGAGTCCTGTGGGGGTTGTTAGATGACCAAGGAAGAGAGAGATGAATGTGAGGGAAGTGCAGGACTGGTGCGCCGCATTCTGTCGCAGGAGGCAGGGCGGTGGTTGTGGGGCTCGCACGTTGCACGTAATGCGGGGAGGCTGTCGAGCATGCACTGCAAGGGGGAGGGGCGCCACATGGCACGCCTAGAGGTAGACATGTGGTAAAGAGAGAGAGAATAAAAAAATAAAAAAATTAGGAAACTAGAAAAATAGAAATAATAAATATATAAATAAGTATAAAAATAAAAAATAATCAATTAATATTTAGATAATTAAACAAGTAAATACATAAGTAAATGAATGAGTAAATAAACCAAATAATAAAATAAAATAAATAAAAATAAATTAAATAAAAAATTAAAAATATTAAATAATTAAAAAAAGAAAGTAACAAATAAGGGTGACACGTAGTGGTTCCAAGAGTGGCCACATGTCTCCTAAAAATCAAAAATTAATTCCAAAGAAAAATAAAAAAGAAATAACAAAAAAGGTCAAATCAAAAAGTGTTAACATGAATTTTGCGCATACCGACGATATCTACAACTTTCATGAAGGACCAAAAAAAGTTATATGTAAAAAAAGTATTTTTGGTGGCATCTTATAGATATAAAATATCGTATTTTTGTATTTTGTATTTTTGTAATTTTAAATAAGGTAAAAATAAAAATCAAATTAGAGAAAATATAATATAAATATCTACAACTTAATCTAATTTTTTGGATTTTTACTAATTAAGAAAATAAAGAAATAAAATAAAGGAGACATACATACAAAGTATATATACATACTCAATTTTATTTATTTTCTTTAACTTTTTATTTAACATTTATTTATATTTTTACACGTTTTATTAAATAAATAATAAAATAAAACTAATGCAAAAGAAATAAATAAGAAAAGATCATTTTTATACATAAAATAATAAGGTCAAATTAGTCAATATGTACAATATACAATAAGGGTCTAAAACCCATGTTTCACGTATGAACTCTGATTCTTTTTTATTTGGTCTGCTTTGAAGGTAAATAAATGTACACTAATTAAAAAGTGCATAGGTCCATATAAGACTGGATGAGAGAGATATTCACATTTTAAGGCTTTTAGTCTCAAACTCAGGTTTGGATTTACTGGTCAAGTTTACAAGTTAGTATTTTTTGATATTTTTTATTTGTTAGTGTTAGTAATATGTACACTATAGAGTTGATTTTATTTAGTTATGAGTTAGCGAAAAGAAATAAAAATATGGGTAAATATGGTATAATACAAGTGATATTTACAAGAGAAATTGGCTTCTTATTTAATTCAAATATGTATGCTAAAATGCAGATATTATCTCAAAGTGTATGAATTATAATAATGCAGAATAAATGGAGAAACACATCTAATTACTCGGCAACGAAGCCCTATTTTCAACTTTTAGAGTGATGAATCACAAATTCATCAGATGCAACCCTATCGGTTGAGTATAATACTATGAGTACTATCGGTTGTCTACATCCCTAGTATGACACTCATTGAAGACTTGTACTTCACATAATGGTGTATCCGATGCAGTCCTGTTTGGACGCAGTGTACATGTTTCCATATATTCCCCTTATCACAGGTAAACTGGGGTAAATGGTTTGAGGTGTTGAACTTTGGTTTGCTAATGTTGGTTTCTCCTTTTCACGATATGTAACTGTAGACATTGTATTATGTATTAAAACTCAATGACTTTTGAATCGTTGTTGTCCTGTATGGTACTCTTACTTATATATACACGCATAATAAATCTTCTGGAAGTGCTTATGCAACCATTAAGGAAGGATCTATCAATGTGATCAATTGTAAGGAAAATATTTGGAGAATACAAGTGGGGAAGTGTTATAGAATATTAAATTACTAATCCTTGTAATTGATTGGATCTAATGAGCTTTAGTCAAGGAAGGATGTATAAGTAAACAATATCTATTGATAAAGTGGAAAAATGAGTGTAATCATTTCTCTTGGTCTCCATTGAATTGACCTAATGAAAGATGATTGTGGACTAAAATCGATAGCCAGATCTTGTAGGATCTTGTACTAATGTGAGCCCTTACCAAGGACTGTGGTGCATGGGTTTGTTTTGGGGAGTAGCTGTATAGGATTCATGTCCATGAGTGTTGTATTTGGTGTGAGTTGGGTTACACATTGCAAGAGTGTTTAGCCATTGTGAGTAGTTTACCTTTGACATTTCTCGGTATGCTTTGCAGTCTTTACCTTACATTATTTAATTATTTAGCATTGTATTGGACAACTTTTTTTTGTAATGTACTTATTGTCTGGATCCGATGGGTGTTGTCGGTACTGTCGTGTTAGGAAGAGGCTTTGGACTAGACTTGGCGTTGTAGTTGTTGCATTGTTCAGAGCACAATCTTGCTAGTAGAGTTGTTCAGTTTTGCGCTTTGTAGAATACTTTCGTAGCTTCCACAGATTTTCAAAATTTTAGTCATGAATTCATTAAGTTGAGGACTATGTTTTTTATTGTATATGTATTAAATTATTTGGAACCGTGCATGTACTGTGTTAACTAAGTATTTTATTTCAACCTTCTCTTTCCTATTTAGTATTTTGAATAATAATTATGATGTATGAATGTAGTTATTATTGGGTATCCGAACCATAGGGATAAGGGTTGTCATGAAAGGAAATGTCGAAATACTTGAAGGAAGGGGTAAGTGTGCGTGGATGATCCAAGTGAGGGTCATTAAAGGCAAGGGACTGGGAGAAATGTTCATCGAAGGATGATTTTGTATTGTTTTATCATGAAGAATGAGGAAGAAAAGGCACAATTTTTTTTGTCAATCAGATGTGGGTGAGCAGACTTACATCCTTGCCTAGTTCTATCTCGCTCCTGTCCTGTAATTCAACCACACACCACTCAATTTAATGCTTGAAATTCAAGTAAGCAGGATACAAGCAAGCACATATGTTGTCTAAGTGTGGTCATTGGGATGCGGGTGAGTACACGAGCTTGCCCAGTCTACGCGCAACCATGCTTGCCATTCCCACTACCTCGTATAGTAACCGAATGACCTAAAATTAAGGTTTTCATAAAATATCAAAATCCCAATCACCTTAGTACTCCGTATATCAAAGCATTTTTCTACTCTCTAACTCTGTCATTAGAAAAATGAGTGTTTCATTTTGTGAAAGGATGATTTGAACTTCGTTAGTCCTTTTTGTTGGTACCATGATCTCTTTCTTTTGTCACATTGGCCATTTTTTCAACTTAGATAGATTTAGCATACTGAATAACTTGTCTAGTAGATGTTCTTATCTTTCATTTTTGGTCTTTTATGGTATTTCCCAAGTTTTCTATAAAATGCAATTTATTTTCTTAATATAGGTTCTAATTCAGTCACGATTTAACATATTTTTAGATTTTGGATTTTTACATGAAATACTTGCAAAAAGATGTTAACTCCTACTCTAAATATAGCATCCTATAACTCTTCCTTGTAAATTAGTATCTTGTAAGATTGTCTTGGACACTATTAGGGATATGAATATCCCAAACAACACCACTATCTTAATGCAACAGTGTACCAATATCATTTTCTTAACAAGTACGGTGACAACATCTCATGTTCCCTAACCCACTCAGATTATTTGTAATGTATACATAGCTCTCAAATCGTTCAAGAGGGTAAGAGTGCTATAAGGTGATCTAGTTAAACTTAAAATTCATCATTGCTCAAGTTTAGCTAAACTCAGAATTAAGTCCAATATAGGACAAAAGTACTAGAATACTCAAGTCTTATGATGTTTTAGGAAAATTATATCTATTAAAATCATCTCAGTACAAATATAAATCTTATAGAATTAGACTTAGTTTCTCAAAAAGAAAAGACAAAAAGAGAATAGAAAATATATATTACATATTTGAAAAGATTTTGCATATGGTTTTTAAAGAAAAAATTTGGTGGAATTTCACATTTATATAGGAAATTTAGACAAATGAGGGAACTTTTCAAAATTGTTTTGGAGAGTTTTTTTAATATGGTTTGCAAATACCTTTGAGGAGGTTTTGAATTATTTTATGGAATGAGTTTTTTTTGTATTTTAATAAATAATTAGTTTTTTAAAGTTTTTAAAATAAAGAAGTTCTATGATAGTCTACATGCTTATTGTAGGCTATGCCATCATGGTGGCTGCAGAACAAAGGTAACGATGTAAAGGACCAAGAAAGTGGGTAGATGTGAGATGAAAACATATAGAAAGTGTAGGCTTATTGAGGTGCATTTGAATCCTTGAAAATATTATATTTATATTTGAACAGAGATTTTTTGTGTGTGATTTCCAAGATATTGACCTGTCATGCATGCAGTACAAGGAATTCTTTGATCAAAACATGATACAGAATTGTATTGGTTTAACCTGGGCAAGGCATGGCGGTAGCGATGAAGGTGGTGGTTGGAGTTTTTCATGAAAAAGGAAAGAAGAGGGGAAAATTGACCAGAGTCAACTTCCCAAATGGGGAAAATGCTGACATTGCAGATGGTTGGAGCCAATGAGAGAGAAGTATTGAAAATAAAATGACCAGGGATAGAGAATGAGTGGTCAATCAAAAGATCTACATGGATCAATCAAAAAAATAGACCTATAATTTAAAAAATAAATAAGAAAAAAATAAAAATTCAAACAAAGAAGTTAAAAACAAAACTTACTCAAACTTTTAATATCTACAACTTCCAACAAGGAAGTTTTTGCATTTGAACTCATAAACAAGTGTCGCAATGACTCTCGGAAATGACATTTCACATATGATACCTCTCAACTTCCATGTATTTTAAAAATTTTAAGTATTTTAAATTATGAACTTTAAAAGTGAATTGGAGTTCATATGTGCTAAATATAAAATTCCAAATGCGTGCATATTGAAAAAGTGAATCAGTTTCATTTGCCAATTATTTATGTAGAATTTTTTGATATTTTATTTTCATCTTTTTTATTGAATTGATGCAAAACAAAGCAACTCAATCGGATGTGTATTTATATTCCTATTTTCTTATTTATTTTTTTGGTTTGCATATCTTTAGTGTTTTTTTTGTTTGTTAATTTAAGCATTTTTATTTTACACATGAAATTATAAAAACTAAACTTCAATGCATTCATGAATGTTCCTATTCAGGTAATTAGCTTAATTCTTGGTTCTTAGTTGTATAAAACATGATTTCAGCAATATCTATATTTGTGCTTGTAAAAATTTGGGATGTTGTATTCGTGTTTGACGAATGTTGGATTTTATATATGTATTTGCATTCATATTGGTCGGATATAAAAAAATCGAATCCATGTCCTCTGTCAAACGGATGAGGATACAAATGAATACAGATATATTTGTTTTGTTTTCATCCCTAGTTAAGGTGCCTAAAAATGAGCGCAACTTTTACACCCCTAGTTTAACATACATGTTAAATATAGTAAGTATTTTGAGTGTAGGTTGCATCTGTATCGTGAGCATAGTATTTTGATGTATGTTAAGAAAAGTGAGTGTAATATATTGTGGGGAATCTGAGTGAATGATGTTCAGGTTTCGTTTGATATAGGACAAGATCATAACTGTCTAGATAAAATTTATCAGATAAAATTCCATGTTTCTGGAAGAACCACTTTATTAAATTAGAAGTTTAAATTTGAAAATTCTCTCTCATTGGCAAAGAAACCGGCATACATTTGTACATGAAGGTTATGTCGTATCCTACGCAACATTAAGAATCTAAAGTAGAACCGCACCTAAACACACCAAAACCCAAGCATAGTGGTTGTAGATTTAATGTCCATAACTGCAATCCCATTAGATCTAGCATGTCAAGACACAAAGAATAACTAATTTACACACACACATCTTGTTTTGTATCAACAAGCCACTGATTAGGCCAATTGTTATTATTTAGTACAAACTTTTTTGAGCCCTACTTCTCATTGAGATTGCATCCCACAATCAACATACTTGCTCGAAGTACCATCATGGTGAACTTCTACAAGTCCTTCATAGTGAGATTTGTTAGATCTCACAACCTGATAGATCTATTAACTTAATCAAAAGATTTAAGATACTAAATAGTGTTACCGGAAGACATCGCAGCGGAAATGAAGTGATGAATGGGATTTCCTTCTCCTTCTCAACTCTTGCCTAATGTGCTTGAGTAATGGATCCTCTAGCATTCATTAGTTGAGGGAGAGGGGACCCCAATCCATATATATAAAACATGATGGTTACCTATCCATTAAGGTAACCACCAAAAGCAACCTCCCAAATTGATGTATCCTTTCACAATTAATCATGAGCCACAAAATTAAGAAATAAAAATAAAGTTGGCAACTACCATATATGGTAGTTGCATGCATATAATTTTTTACATTCTCCCACTTGGCTCATGTAGTAAATTTGTTGCTTTATATTTGTCAAATTAAGCTCTATTAATATGAATCTTGGCGGCAGATACCTTTCAAGCAGATATATCCTTCCAAGTATTACAATACCAATAGTTTTCTTAACATGACAAATCTTTATGTGTTAATATCCAGATATTAACACGGGTCCTTTCTTTATGTCTGTTCATTAATTGCATGCAACTGAAACATACAATAAACAACGAGATCATTATACCAAAACTTAAGATGTACACACATGGATGTATTGATATTATTACAAGGTACTAGATAGGCCCATCTCAGTTACATGATTGATGAATACACTAGGCGGCAAACCCTTTGTCATAGGATCCGCAATCATGTACTTAGTACCTATATGTTCAATCAATACTAAATGATCTCTAACTTTCTCTTTAACAACAAGATATTTAATGTCGATTCTCATTCCGGCACGCGTATACTTATTGTTGTTGGCGAAAAATACGGCTGCAGAATTATCACAATGAATCTTTAATGGTCTTGAGATTGAATCCACTATCTTAAGACCCGCAACGAAATTCTTTAGCCAAAGTGCTTGTGTAGTAGCCTCGTGACATGCTACGAATTCGGCTTCCATGGTACTTGATGTGACAAGTGATTGTTTCACACTTCTCCATGAAATAGCACCTCCAGCAAGCAGAAAAATGTATCCAGAGGTAGATTTTCTATCCTCCTTACTTCCTGCATAATCCGAATCCGAATAGCCAATAACTTCTAAGGAATCTGAATGCCGGTAGATTAGCATAAAATCCTTAGTTCCTTGCAAATATCGCAAGACCGTCTTTGCCGCTATCCAATGGTCCATGCCTGGATTGCTTTGATGTCTACCCAACATTCCAACTGCAAAACATATATCTGGTCTAGTGCATGTTTGTGCATACATTAGACTCCCAATGATAGATGTATATGGAATGTCTTTCATCTGTTCCTTTTCTAAATTATTTTGGGGACATTTGAATGAAAAAATTTTATCTCCTTTTACGATAGGTGCTGGAGTAGGAGAACAATATTTCATTCCAAATCTCTCTAATAATTTCTCAATATAGGCCTTTTGAGACAATCCAAGTACTCTATGAGATCTGTCTCTATGAATTTCAATGCCAATGACATATTTAGCATCGCCCATATCTTTCATTTCAAAATTATTAGAAAGGAACATCTTTGTATCTCGCAACATCCCAAGATCATTACAAGCAAGTAAAATGTCGTCTACATAAAGGACTAGAAAAGCATATTTACTCCCACTCGTCTTAAGATATATACAATTATCAACAATGTTCTCAACAAAACCAAATGAAGTTATTGCATTGTTGAACTTAATGTACCATTGACGAGATGCTTGTTTTTGTCCATATATAGACTTCCTTAATTTACAAACCAAATGCTTGTTATTATCTAAAATAAAACCCTCAGGTTGTCGCATGTAAACATGTTCATCTAAGTCCCCATTAAGAAAAGCTGTTTTCACATCCATTTAATGTAACTCTAAATCATAATGAGCTACTAATGCCATGATTATTCGTAATGAGTCCTTTCGTGATACCGGAGCGAAAGTCTCATGGTAATCTATGCCCTCCTTTTGAGTGAAACCTTTAGCCACAAGTCTGGCCTTATATCTCTTATAAAACTTAATTCAAAATACTAACTTATTTAATATTTTGAGAAATCAATGTACTATCATTACAAGACTTGCTGTGGCTAAAGAATTGTAATATACAATTGATTTTTTTAAATAAATGAGACAAATAAATTTTCAAATATTTATTAGAAATTCTGTACCTGTGGGCATTAGAATAACTAACAAAAAAATTTATTTTTCTCATTCCAAAAAAATGTCCAATTAACTCCGTCACTTAATGTCAATATTGGCATTGTTATCCTAGATGCTGTGGCTACTCTTGGATAACTAACCAATAATTACTCATTACAAGAAATAATATGTATAATATGAACCGATCAGATGCTGTGGCTACTCCTCCCGATTCAATTATACATACTTATTTGAATGACTTTAAAGGGAGTTAATCAAATTATTACCATCATGTAGATGTGATATGATGTCATTAGTTCAAATAATTGAACTTTACCACTTAATGTAATTATTGTCATTATTATCCAAGATGTTGTGGCTACTCTAAGATAACTAGCCAATAATTACGCTTTATCAAAGTAAAACAAATTACAGGTATTGGTAGGATGCTGTGGCTATTCCTCCCAATCCAGTTATACAAATCAAACCAAAAAGGCATCAAACAAACTTAATAAAGTAATCGAAAGCCAAAAAATGTCATAAAAGAATATGACAATACGATTGATAACAAAACTTCAAACCTCATGACACATAAAAAAATAGAGGTCATCGGATTAATTAAACTCCAGTACATAAAGCAATTATTGACATTATAAACCAACAAACTGTGATTATTCTAGGATATAGCCAATCTATGAGTGTATATCAAATATGCGGTTGTTAGGCAAAAAAATGGTGCCAACCAATAATCTTAACAATGGGGTTTGTAAGTAAAACCCACTTTCTTTTGGTACCATAAAAACCACTATTCATTAGTGATCTTAGTCCCACATACAACATTAAATAGAACTGTTGGTTGTAACTTATAAAAAAAAACAAACAATATGACCATAACATATACAACCTTAAAAAAAATAAATTTATGAAATCAAAGTAGTCTTAGTCACGGCCAAGAACCAAGTAATTGGAAAAACCAGTAAAAAGATAAAAGAATCACGCAATCAGGGTTACTGGTTTATCTAAATAGTAAGTTAACAGTGATTGAATGCAGTTTGAAGCACGGAATTATACTAAGCAATTCAATACATATAAACAGTTAGGTTATAAAGATGGATTGAAAGTTATGAGCATACAATCAATCTTTATACATACGCTCTATTTCATAAAATGACGTGAAAACTGTGAACTTTAAAAGACCATTTGCATTTATATAAAAATACCATTAACCACGATATAACAAAGGATATACTGAATATAAACTAAAGTTTACAAAGATTCACAGATTTGCAAAGTTCTGGAAGGAGATAAACATGGTGGGCATCTCCTGTGACAACTAGAACAACCCTTTAAGCCATCTCACCCCAAATGGCAACGGAAGTATCAGATTACCAAATCTCCAAAAGGTGAATAACCCAACGTGATGAATGGCCAAAGTGCTTGTGATCAGACAAAAAAAAATAAAAAAAATAAAACAGCAATACAAATGTCGACTTCATGATCTAGTCAAGGCAAAGAACCTTGCTCTGATACCAATTGTTAGATCTCACAACCTGATAGATCTATTAACTTAATCAAAAGATTTAAGATACTAAATAGTGTTACCGGAAGACATCGCAGCGGAAATGAAGTGATGAATGGGATTTCCTTCTCCTTCTCAACTCTTGCCTAATGTGCTTGAGTAATGGATCCTCTAGCATTCATTAGTTGAGGGAGAGGGGACCCCAATCCATATATATAAAACATGATGGTTACCTATCCATTAAGGTAACCACCAAAAGCAACCTCCCAAATTGATGCATCCTTTCACAATTAATCATGAGCCACAAAATTAAGAAATAAAAATAAAGTTGGCAACTATCATATATGGTAGTTGCATGCATATAATTTTTTACAAGATTATCATCTCGCAATGACTCTTGTCCACACCCCATTTGGATTTTTTCTTTGATTTCTTTTGGAGCTTTTCTTTAGCCTTTAGCTTTTTTTTTCTCATTTTGGTTCAGCATCATTGATGTTAATCTCAACTGGATCTACTGCAGATTTCTATTTTATATATTCTTAATGGTGATATCAATTAATATCCCGATAGGATTCCCAATCATAATGGCTCTTAATCCTAACACATATATCTCTGATTAATGGGGAAAACACCAAACCCATATATATAGTTGGCTCTATTAATCACTTGTGACAATGCATTTCCTCTTGTCAAAAAATTCATCAGCATTGTGATTCCATGTAGTAGTGGTGTATAAGAATGAGAATGTAAGGGACCTTCCTCTGTTCTACGTAGTATAAAATATGTTACATAGACAAACAAAGATTGGTCTCCCTTTGTTTATTGATGATAATCGCGGCAAACAGCTTTGGTATCCTTTCCACCCAACACCAAGTAACTCCACACCTCGGACACAGATCATAATCCCAATCCACCACAAATCACATGCTAAAGGTTTCGACAGGATCGATTAACAACTTGTAGTCTATTAGGAGCATATAGACACAAATGATGGAGGTGGTACACTCAGTATTCAAGTCTGTAAAGTGCGCTAGAGACAATGATGTACCCATCCGTTGTTTTTCCGCAGGGAATCCCAAGGAAAAGATGCATCAGTTTGGAGGGACGCTGGAGGTGCTCGGACAAGAGGCACAGCTCGGACAAGAGGCACAGCAGGTGGGCTGGGAACGGGGGGAGGGGGAGACGATCGAGAGAGAGAGAGAGAGAGAGAGAGAGAGGTGTTCGGGCAGTGGGGATGATCCCCATGCAACTGCACCACAGGACTCCTCGGACTTCGCAATATTCTTGGGGTATGCTATGCTCTCTCTCCCTCTTCCTTCCTTTTCAAGTGCACCACTTCACTCCCGTCTGCATTGAGATTCTCACATAGAGAAAGAGGTGAAAGAGAAAGCGCCCCCACACCCAACGCAAGTGTGGAACGATGATGCATTCCTTGATTTTGTACTCGATAAAAGTTTACCGGATTAGATTGATTGCTCGAATCACCCATCACTACGGATTCCCTTTGGTTTTCAAATGACCCATCTCTACTCTACTGGATTTCAAACGCCTATTTTTTCTCTTCTCTCTCTCTCTCTCTCTTCCTTTGCTCGCAGAGCGACCTTTTCCCTGCTAATTTCTCCTCTCTTTTGCTTTCCCTTTTCCTTTTACCTCTAACGATAAAGTGGAATGGATGGAATATTTAGGTTGTAGATGCTCCGTCGAATCCAAGTTCGATTCTCCCCTCGCAACGCATGTACGATCCATACTACATACATATAGATCGGCAAAGTAACACAGACCCATCTGCTTCTGTATGTGTGGTCAGTGTGCTTTTATTAACGTAAACTAATCCATGCAGATATAATGAAATGACATGTAAAGTATGAGAATATGACGAAGGGGATGAGCAGATCCTCCATCTGAGGAGCGGCCATGTCTGCATTTTTCAGAGAATGAGCCAATGGATTAAAATGAAGAGAATGGGCCCACAGTCGCAGTTGAGGGAGTAGGCTGGAGCATACAATCGATCGGCCTCTTTCGAGCACGAGCAAAGACAAAATCGGATCTGAGGATGATAGCTACTCCTCAGCCCTCCCTGCAAAAGATGCATACATCTCTTAGCTTCATATGCCGAGAAATTTTTAATAAAGATAGATTCCATTTTCCTCCCTCTCACACATGCTCCCTATTCCTTTCTGTATTTACATAAAGCTTGAAACCATCTGGATAAAGTTGCAACCACAATTAATTAGAGCTTAATTAATATCCCTTCTACTGTCCTGATCTACTTGAACTGCGCAGTGACCGTTGAACAGCGCACCATTCATGCCTTCTTTATCCGCACATATATTACCTCATAATTACAGGAAAACTAAACTTCAAACAGACTGAGGGGGTGTTTGGATAGTGGGTTTAGGTGGGTTAAACTGGTTGCAGGTAACTCATTTTTGGGTTTTGGTGTTTGGATAGAGGGTTAAACTGGGGGTGGGTTAGAAGTGGGTTTATTATGATATGATTGTATTGGAGTTTGAAAAAGTGAGTAGTTATTGTGATGTGATTGTATTGGAGTTTGAAAAAGTGAGTAGAAGTGGAGTAGTTTATATTTTTTAGATGAGATGATGGTATAATATATTATTTTTTGATAGGATTGATGATGTAAAATTTATTTTTTTAATTTTTTAAAAAGGGAATAAAGTGGGGCCCACGAGGAGGGAGAAAACATGGGTTTGGATAGTTAACCCATCCCGGGGGTGGGTTAACCTTGTTGCCGAACGGGTCTGAAGGTATTGGCAAAACTGGACAATCTTGATACAAAACAGACTGACAGTAAGGTGGGAAAATTCCAGAGCATGTATTATATCGTGAATATAGCAAAGCAATCCCCTCGGAATCTACAGTCGGTCTTTTTAAAAACGAGGATTGCTGCAGTTAAGTCATCACACTGCAAGCCATAGATTCTCATGAAATACCGCTTTTGTGGATCTTCCTGAGGAAGATATCGTAATCGCGTGTTTTTCACTTTTTATCTCTTCCTCTTTATTCTATTGCCCACATTGGAATCAGAACCCTGGAAGGAACCATATTAATTTAGATGCATGCCTTCACTAGAAGGTAGAAAAGAGGTGCAAACTGACCAACATATATTTTCTCAGAAATGATACGACTGCTGTTAGCCAAGAAGGATCACTTCATTGCATGGTAAAGCTTTAGAAAGGCAGTCACTCGTGGTAAATTTCCTCTTAAAAGCCTTCCTTTTGTTCACACAGTAAAAATGCAAAAGCCCAATATGAGACCGGCGCACTGAATTAATTGAGGGGGGGCTATAGTATTATAAACAATACAAAAAGCCGTGTTGATTGACCGCGGTCAAAAAGATGGGAGGTGAGAAAAGGATAGGGGAGGGGGGATATGATATGGTGGTCTGTGCCATGCCATGGACCCCCATTGCTTCTCATCTTTTGCGTGACCATTTTATCAGATAAATTGGCTAAACCTCATTGAATGGAGGCCAAACAAAAAGGAAGAGAACAGATGGCAACTGTGCGTTCTCGAGCAGATTTCGTTGAAACCTGTGGTTTGTGGGGACGTAAAGGTATAAGCTCAGCTGAGACATGAATAAAAGATTGGTTTACAACTGAAAAAGCACTCAGCAAAGATATTATTGCATGTGATGTGAAGATCAATCGAATGATGAACTGCACAATCATAGATATAGATCTGGAATCTCTGTTTTTTTTATTTTCTATATGCTCTTTCAGCCACTGTTCATGGAAGTTGCTGGTTTAACCAAGAATACAACGTAGTTAGGGGTAAATTAATTTATTGTCTACAACAAGAAATTTACTGTAGTGGTTATACTTTTCTTTTGTTTGGTCATACTTCTGCCGAACAAAGTTAATCAACAACTGGACATCGTCTTTACTCCTTGGGAACTGAATACAGTTCCTTCTGTGCAGATTTCAAGCATCCCTCAAGTATCTCCCTACTAGCTTACCTTAGGGTCCGTTTCGGTTCGGGAATAAGCATGAATAAGGATGGGGAATAAGAAGAATAAGAGTCTATTCTTTGTTCGGCTGGAAGATAGAAATAAGGAGAATAAGGTGAAATAAATGTAGGTAAAGTTGGATAAATATAGGAATAAGAGTGAAATAAGATGGAATGGGGAGGAATAGTCGTACCACGGGAAACCGTGTCGGAAGGAGAATAGGCCCCTTATTCCAGGGCCTATTCTCCAAACGAACAGACCCTTACGTACGTGGATTTAGGTGAGTTAAAATGGTAGCATGTAATCCATTTTTGAGTTTTGATGTTTGGATAGAGGGTTAAAATGGGGGTGGGTTAGAAGTGAGTTTACTGTGATGTGATTGTATTGAAGTTTGAAAAAGTGAGTAGTTATTGTATGTGATTGTATTGAAGTTTGAAAAAAGTGAGTAAAAGTGGAAGAGTTTATAATTTTTATATGATATGATGGTATAATATATTATTTTTTGATGGAATTGATGATGGAAAATTGATTTATTTAATTTTTTAAAAAGATAAAAAGTGGGGCTTATGTAGGAGTGAGAAAAAATGGGTGGGTGTGGGTGGGGGGTGGGTGTGTCGAACGACACCTTAGTATATCATGTGTTGGGATTACTTTGGTAATTGAGATGTTTGATAGAATTTGATAGTCATACCAAGTTGTTATGATGTATCTCAATTCCTGTAATTCAATGTTTAAACATTTATTGGGAGCTTTTTAGTCACGCATCGGAGAGAGAAAAAAATGTCTTATGACGTATACATGAGAAGTTCTGAAACAGTCTGAGACCAGACTAGAGAGGATTTTGGACTTCCACACACGCACCCGCGCTCAGTCGCAGGGTCGGGCGTGGGTGCAAGTTAGAGGTTCATTTATGATCCATATTTTGTTTCTGAATCTGCATTTTCGGATGCGTCATTTGAATTCCTAAGCCATAATTCGTTCCTTTCTTTTCGTTCACTACGTGTAACTGTTCACCATAACCTAAATACATGTTTTAAGTCATCACCTAAGGTTGAAAACATCTCTCTCTTATGCTTCCTCTTTCTCTTCATGTGTGAGTGTTCCCTCTTTCCTAATTTTGGACTACCATAAACGTGTGCATCCAGCCCTCGGGCGTGGACCATATTTTATTTTCAGGTATGCATTTTCATATGCATCGTTTGAATCCAAAGCCATAATTCATCCCTTTCTTTTCACCCACGACGTGTAACTGTCCACTACAACCTAAATACATGTTTTAAGCCATCAATGAATATCCATCTCTAGAGACATACATGTAAATATATTTAACATGTATATACTAACACACTAATTTCTGTAAATAGTACATAAATACATGTATTGAAAAACAAAATAAATGAATAAAGAAAAGAAAAGAAAAAAATAAAGGTAGTATTGTAAATACTGACTAACCCTCAACCCCAAAACTAAGTCAATATCGACTTGATAGACAAGGAATATAGTAGGAGGAGATAAGAACAAAAAAATACAATCAAAATAACACAAATACCTAGAAACCCTAGGTACTCATTATACTGCATATAGATAAACTTACACTAATTTATACTCATTCTTACACACCTCAAACATATAAATTTTTAACAGAAAACTTGTACACACCAATGTATAGAAAAAGAAAAAAATAATTGCAAATAAAAATCCTACACTGTGCAACTGGGATACACAGATGAAAAGTCATGCATCGAACTTCACAAATCCATATCTTCTCCACATGGATCAAAATTGATCAAACTCACCTTTATTGTATTCTAAATTGAATTATCTATCTAATGAAGGTGGTTTCATTAAAAAATAGAGTTAAGACATAAAAGTAGGCGTTTGGGTCACATTATACTATATACAGATACATTATACTCATTTAATTTATTCTTTATTTTATTACTCTTTTTATATTTTTTAATACTTGTAAATATTATTTAAAACATATTTAAAATATAAACATAAAATAAAAAGCACTAAAATACTTTAAAAAATAATGCATTAAAATATATAGGTATACTTTACCTATAACGTATATACCCAAAATTATTTAAGTATAAAAATAAAGTCATAAAATAAAATAATAATTTGTAAATATGTATTTAATTATACCATAAATAAATAAAATATGTAAATAGAATGTTAAATATTAAAATACAAAATAAAACTAGAATACATAAAACATATGTATAAATACCTATAATTACACTTGTAAAGAATAACCTATAATAAATAAGCCAATAGAAATAAATAAAAATCCCTAAAAATAGTACATAAAATAAGAAATAGCTTTCATGTTTTAAGTTTATTTAATAAAATTATTCAATATTTTGTTTCTGATTTCTTTCTATTTTCAACCCTATTTTATCATGACTTGGTCCACATTCACCAATCAGGATGCAGCCTTGGTTGACCCAGTTCAACTCCCCACCCATCCTTTGGATCAGTCCGAACATGGTATTTTCTTCTTCTCCTCCAATTTATTCTGATCAATCCATATCAAGTTTGCCTCGATTCCTTCGTGAGTTTTTTTGACATGCGGATCAAAGAGCTCTCTTGGTCAATCCCCGGGTGAAGCACAAACCCTAGGCAAAGGAGGCATATCGAACAACTTGTATAAAACTTCTCCTTCTCCCATTTTTGAAATCAATCCATTTCTCTCAGCCATAACCCCTAAATCTCTCTCTGGAGTGAAACCCTATTGACAAGAGTCATTTCTCAGCTGATTCAAGGCAAGGAAAAGGATGAGGAAGTGTGATTCGCCATCGTCGGAGCACCTTCGATGGTTCCCTACTCCCAACCACATTAGGTTGGTGAGTTGATTGTTTGTTTCTCTTTTCAATCCCTAGTAATAACACTAACTTAGATTTGAATTTTATTCTGTTTAATTGTGTCTAGCTTAACTTAAAATAAAGAATCGAAGTTCGTTGGAGCTCTTGGCTCCGACCTGTATTACGCATGTTCAAGACCATTTCCCGACGCCCTGATCACCCTCACACCTCCCCCCTTTATCCTATATAACCTCGATCTATTCTCCACCCTGATCTTGTATAGATCATGGAGATCAGTGCCCCATATTTACCTTTTATTGGAGCACACTCACCCCTCCATTTCCACCTTCATTTTTATGCAATCAGAGGTTGAAAGAACCCTCTTTGGGCATCGAATTTAACCATGCATGCTTCGAGTTTCAAGGACCCCATCTGGAGAAAATTTGGCCTAAGAAAACCAGCTCTAGGTTGTTGAACTTCGTTTGAGCTCCAGGCCTCCTCCGACGAGGTCTAGACCATTTTGAGCCCTCCAATCATGAAGGGACCTTCTAGGAGCATTTTGACTGGTTGCATCTCCTGAGGTGGTCGGAGCCCAGAGTATCTAAAGGTTAGGGTTTGGGCCCTAGTGGTAAGTGTCTGATCAACTAGGGTTAAGTATCAAAATATATCAATGGTCGTTGCGACCTCAATAAATCGGTTAATTCAACAAGAAGAATAAACCCCTCGAGAAAAATCAATAAATGAAAAGTAATGTAAACGATCTTCGCCATTTTATTTACCTGGTATAATGGTCAGGTCGAACACAAGGAGCACGATTAAAGAATTCAGTGGTCAAATTTTAGAGATAAATTTTTTTAGCGGTTTTATTTTTCAAATTTTTTATTTTCAAATAGGGAATAATATGCACAAGGAAAGAATTACATCCACCACACTCTTTTTGTATTTTTCAAAATATACAGAAGTACTCAAAAAATTAAAAAGAAAATATTTTTGGTTTTTATAATTTGTATTTTTGATATTTTTATGGTTTTATAAAATTAAATAATGGTAAAGAAGGTAAACAGTACACAACCTAGAGTAATTTGCAACCTAAAAATATTTTAAGTACCTAAAATCTTGGGAATTATTTTTATCCAAAAATACAGACAAATATCTACACACAGGAATTGAAATCATTGTTTTTGGATTTTTCTACAATTTTTTAAAATTTTATAAGATACTTTGTATTTTGCATTTTTTGGGTTTTATAAATAACTAATGCATGAAAATTGGACAGAAAATAAAATATAATGAAATACACCTAGTCTATTTTTTTGGAATTTTTCAGATAATATTTTACTTTTAATGATTTTTCAAATTTGAGGCTGAGAAAATGACATTGTTTTTGATTTTTTTTAAAATAGAAAATTAAAATAAAATGCGATGAAGTTTTTACACAATGAAGAGGAATACAACAGGAATATAACATCAATTTTGGAGAATTTATTGATAACAAATGCTATTTATTTTGATATAATAATGCAATTTATAGTCTAAAACACAGAACTAAAAAGCGATTTTTTATTGTTTTTGCATCAAAAAATAACAACTAATAAAGTAAAGGGAGAACTTCACAGTTACCCACAAAGTGGGTGCGACGCACGTGATTGAAAGTCTGGCAGGGCATTTCTGCAAATCTTGGGAATTATAGGGGTAGGATTGCAATTTGTCCAATGTTTTATTAAATTTCTTCCACCCCCACCTCGGGTTCATGTTCACGTTCGTTCTCAAAAGGGAGCATGGGGAGCGTGGTGTCGTCGCCCCTTCAAATCTGCGGCTGATCGGCGGTGGTCCCCTCCTCCGCTACAGGTTTTGGAAGGGTGACAGGCGGTGGTACGATGGCTGGAGAACGATCTAGTGGCACACGCAGGCTGGAGTGTAAACTATGCAGCAGTGTAGGCGAAGCTCACGGCAGGCGGTGGGCGTCGGGCTTCTTTAGGACTTCTCCTTCACGATATATTGCGGGTGCTTGGGCGACACACGCCCAGGTCGGCGGTTCTGGAGGCGCGCTCCGCGCAGGAGGATGAGCGTTGGTTGTTGGGCTCACGAGGCGGAGAGGTGAGGATCGTGATTGACTGCGGGATGAGCGTCGCACAGGGGAGAGACGATGTATGGATAGGGGCTATAAGGGAAGAGGTTGCCACCGACTTCCTTCTTCACGCGAGGAGCTTCAGGTGGATTGAGGTGGTTGAGCGTCTGGTGGTCAGGAAGAACTGGAGGAACACACAAAGCGGCAGTGGGGACACTGCGGTGGAGTCGAGAGAGTGCGTCTAAATGACGCATTGGAGGGCCGAAGGTGGCTGACCTGTGGCTGGCGGTGGGAGGCATCGATGGCGCGGGTGGAAGGAGTTGGTCGGTGCGGCTGGCGAGGGCTGGTGGCTGCCGCTCGATTTTTTTATTATTTTTTTATTATTTTTTTGTTTTTATAAAATAGAGTTAGAAATATTTTTATTTGATTTTTTTAGAAACAGAAACTGTAAATCTTTTTTATTATTTTTTTATTTTTTTATTTCCTACAAAATAAATGTTAGAGAAAAAGTATATATGGTTTTTATACTTTTTATTAACATATTAGGATGCAAACACGATGTCTCGATCTACGCAAAATCAAACACAAAAAACAAGTGAGCGGGTGCGGATCCTACGAAATGGAAGATAGATCCGGAGATCCGGTCACCGTGCATGACCGGAGGTGCGCGGGTAGAATGCAAATGAAGAGGTCACGAAGATGAAATGGATGATTGGGAAAATAGAGGAGGTTCATGTCATGATGAACATAATTAACGATGAGCTACGCTTAAATAGGTAACAATGAAATGACTATGAAATTACATCTAAAATTAATCTAGAAGAGTGAGATAAAATAAAGTGGATCTCACCTTGAGATCGGACACGTCGCGATGGCCTCGATGACGATACTGTGATTCATCACGCTTAAAGTTGAAAATAGAGCCTTGTTCCCGAGTAATTAGAAAAATACTTCCATCAATATTGCATAATTTGCATTCATGCACGCATTGATAACATCTGCATTTTAGCATTTACATATGCATGAAATAAGAAGCCAGAATCACCTGTAAAAATTAGTTATCTGTATATATTTTACACTAACTCTAATTCCCATAAATTCACTCTATACAGTATATATTACTAATAATAATACAAGAAAAATACCCCAAAATGCTAACATGTAGAATAGACAAATAAAACCCCAAACCAAGTTTTGAGACCATGGACCATAAAATGGGCATATCTCTCTCATACAACCTCTAATCTAGGTCTACTTACTTTTAAAATAATATACATTAATCAGAGATCTTCAAAATGAGACCAATTTCATTAAAATCGGAGCTCGTATGCAAACCTGGGTTTTGGGCCCCCTTTGTATACTATATGTATGTCTATTTGTACCCTTGTATTTTATTACTTTATTCGACATCGTTTCCATTTTTGGTCACCATCAAACTTGTAGATCTTATCAAGATCTACAACTTTCATGTTTTGAGTTTTTCCAAATTTGACCATTTTCTCCCTCTTTTTTCATGTTCTTCCTCAGCCAATCTGATTGGGCCACGTGGCGCCCTCTGGTTGCGCCACACGGCCCACTCATTCACCTGCCACGCGCTCCCCTCTTGGCCATTGGATTGGACCCATGCCCTCCAGATCTCAGCCGTCCATGGTCGCATCACCTTGCGCCATCTGATCGAGGCCCAGATCGCATTTGGGTCGTACGCCAACGCCTCCACCTCCTAGCACCACGTGTCACACCCATAGCCACCCGATGGCTTCCTCTTCCTTCAGATATCGACCATCCATTCTGCAACCTATTTCAACCATTTAATCTCCTCTTGATCTCATCCACGCCATTCATCTCCGCCTTAACCTCAGAGCACCATGTAGCTGCGTCTCCACCGCCAGATCTTCTCCAGTACTCCTCCATCCATGCCGTTCATTCCTGCTCAAATCTTGACCCTCAAATACTACGCCAGATCTAATCACAACCGTTCCTTTCCGCCTGCACCTACGTCTGCCACGTGGCATCCTCCATCGCCCTTTGATCACATAGCTCTGATTTAATCCTAACCCTTCCATAGAAGCTCACTCTAGACCGTTGGATCGCTAGATCCAACGGTTGAGGCATCGTCTTCTACCTCCACAAACACCTCACCCACGTCGCCCCACCGAGCGTCATCTCCTCCCCCTTCCTATTTTCGTCACTATTCCAGCCACCTTCTCCACCCAATGATCACTCTACGACGAAGCCCCGACATCCCTCATCCTCGCCAGATCCCACTATCACCATGATCGCCTCTCCCTCTCTCGAAAAACCCCACGAATATCATGCCTCCCATCGCCTAGACCTCCACCTACTTCCTTTAAATACTCCACCAACGGTCACCATCGACCCTATCCACCCTAGCACGAGGTACCCTAGAGCTCTCCTAAACCTATTTGTGATAGAGATTTGTACTAAGAACGAGCGACGACGGTGGTCCACCTCCGTCGAGATCCACGGCGTATCTTCGCCGTGTAGCAGCTCATACGACAAGCTGCTCGAGCTCGGGTCGCTACCAACCCTCGAGCGATGACCAGAGTCTCCACCACAAGCCTCCATTTCCAGGTAGCTTCATCCATTCCTCCTCCGATCTTCATCTTCGCCCCCTTTCGAATTTCTCACCTTTTTCCCGCCTTCTCCGCTTTTCATCTCCTCCGATTGGTCATCGCCTGAGCTCCGCCTTGGAGCTCTGATCTTCGCGTTCCCATTCATTCACCCCCACGACTTGTCGCACCACTTTCGACACAGCTCCGCTGGCCACGGCGGAAGAACACCATCGCCCAATCACCACTTCGCCTCGCAGACCTCATCGCACTCACAACACTTCCACGAACACGGGCACCATCTTTTTTGGCACCCACTAATGCTGAAGGTACCACCTTCTTCACTGATCAGAGTCACCATCGGAGCTCCTTCAAGCTTCATCGTCTCTGACCTACGAACCTCCCCAACTTCAGCAAGAGCCTTCGACGGCTCCCCGACGCTTCCACGATCAGTCCCAGATGCTCGAGTATACAATGACCTTCACCGACCATGGGGTAAGGCAGCAGAGCTGAGATCCTTTCGCTGGAGCACAACCACGTTCGCAGCGGGAGGCGGCGGCCCGGAGGAGACGACACACAGTCACCGTTGGATCATCTTGATCTAACGGTCCTCGTTGCGACATGTCACCATCGCCTGCTACTCCAACCTCCATTGGATCGTGAGGATCTAACGGCCCACATCAAGCCACATCGTCAGCTCCAGGATTCATCATCGTTGTTAGATATATCTTGATCTGACGGATCCACAACACACCACGTCCTCTACTTCAGCAAGCGTTGGATCAACCTTGATCTAATGGTCCAAGGCGCATCATGTAGCGCCCTCCGAGGAAGAGGCTCCGAGGAAGAGGCTCGGAGGGCGCGGAGGGCCCGTTGGATCATACATGTATTTGGATTTATTCATAATGTGGATAGAAATATCCAATTATTCATAATATATTATAAATGTGATTTATAATGTATTAGAGAGAGCTAATTATAATTTATATGTGTTGATTAATTATTATGTGTATTGGATACACATTGTGTAATTAATTCATAATATGAATTATATGTTGTTTTGGGTTGTGAATATGATTCACAATTTTTTCCATGGCAAGAATGCAATATTCTCAAAGATAATTGTGAATTATTTTTTGGAGAATAAAACCCAATAAATTTGTTGCAAATAAATAAGAGAGATTCCAAGGAGATATGCAATCTCATGGATTTCCATGAGATTGCAATCTCCATGCAATCTCAAGGGGCGGCACATCATTCCTATAAGGAATGTGTGGCCGTCCACTTGGAAGGTACATGGAGATAAAATCTCCATGTATCTTCTCTCCTTATTTGTTGGGTTGATTTAGGAATAAATTATATTTGATTTTGTTAAATATATTTTGACCTAAATTTGTTGCTTTTGACAACAACAATCTTGGCCATTGGATTGACATAAATCAATCTCACCCATTGATTTTATGTGTCCCATGGATTGAGATCCATGGATCCCAAAACCCTATAAATAGAGAGGCATACTATGCTCTCTAATGACTTGCAATATTGGAGCTCTCTCTCTCCCTCATTTCTTCATACACGCCAGCCCTCTCTCCCTCTCTTGTTGGTGGCCGTCCACCATACCCTAGAGGAGAGAACCGTCGTCGCCTTCGCCACCGCGCCGCCGCTTCGACGTTCTTCGGTTCTCCGTCTTCTTGGAGAGTTCCTCTCACGAAGGAGACATTTGATCTCGTACGACGAGATCAGGAGCAACCATGCTTGGATCATCTTCTTGGATTGCGAGGACAACGCGGTTCATCCCCGCGCTCGCAAGCAGTCTCGCCGACGATCGGACTTGAGACAGGAGGTCTCTTCCTTTAGAGACTTGATCAACCACGCTTCAAGAGGTATTGCATTATACTTGTTGTGGTTATAGATGAAACGATCTGAGAATGGTTCTCGGATCATGTGGTTTCATCGAATAAAATTTTTAAATTCCGCTGCACCGAACAACTAGTGCGACTAGTCGTTCTTCGTCGTATCCAATACGACGATCACGCTTCCGTGATGCGCTTGAGGATAATTTCAATATCCTTCAAGTGGTATCAGAGCTTTAGGTCGACGGTTTCGAATATGATTCGAAAAACCGAGGACGACTTGGGTTCGTTTAGGTCGCGAAAGTTTTCATCGCATTTGATTTCGCAGATCTGTTTAGTAAATAAATTCGGCACTGTTTAAATTGTTTAAACAAGAATTTAATATTGGATTTTGTTCCCCATTAAATAAGGAAACCATAGGATCTGAGTTTACGTAAATCGGATTTCGTATGCTCTAGATATGGTTGTTTTAATGAACATGTATGCACTGTTGCGGGAACTGTAGATCTGAACGTGATTAAAATATTAATTACTGTTTAGAATTGCCTCGAAATGCGTGTAACATCACTTGGATTTTGTCCTAAATCAAATTAGCAATCTATGAAAATTGATTTTGTCTAATTTGGATTTAATATGATTGAGATATGCTAATTTTAGTAAGTAGGGGTCACTGCTGAAATTACAGTCCTAATCTAGAACCAAGTGATTGTCAATTAGTGAAATTAATTGTTAATTTCGTGAAATAATCATGAAAAATATTTGTGAAATATTTGAAGTTGATTATTTACATAATTGACATGGCCTCAACCAATTAATTGATTAGATTTGATCTAAATCTTAATTGGAAACACAATCATCAAACTTGATGATTGTATAGTGACTGTCATTTAATAAATTAGTGAAATTAAATTGTTTAATTTCCTAGAATAATTGTGCACAGATATTTGTGAAATATTTGATGATAATTATTCCCTTAAATGACATTGCCTTAACCAATAATTGATTAAGATGTGATCTAAATCATAATTGGAAACCGCAATCTTTCAAACTTGATGCTTGAATAGGATTTGGGAATTTGTTTAGCAAATTTCCTTATAATCAAAAAAATGTTTTGATTATTACTATATGGTACAATTTCGGTTGAATAACCGATGATCATCTCAAGTACAAATTAATCAATTTGGCATTATCCTTTCCCGAGGCGGATATGGTGCCTAGTCGGAGAGCATTGGGGTTGCGGGTTGCAACGTATGTGGTCCGTCCCACTCTCGTCGGTACTGGCCATGACAACGGGTAGGGCTGGGATAATGTCCGAGGGATTAAGATGTATTTTTTCTAATTATTAAAATTTGAATTAATACATATTTTGAGATATTACCATATATGTATTCAAGTAAAATAATCAAGTTTGATTGATTGAATTGGATTGATAATTAATTTAATATGATTAAGTTGATTATGTCCAATTGAAATACTCTAATATGATTAGAGTTAATAATTCCCTTGGAAGAATTAATTATGTGAATGTGATTCACGATAATTAATTAAAATTTGAATATGAGGTGGAGGATCACATAAGTGACATCCATGGTCTCCCGTCAAGGCGGAGGGTTCCGTCACCAGGGATTGCATGTGGGAGACGCCTGTCCGAATTGACAGCTCCTGTATGCAAGCGCATCTGGATGGGGCTCTTCGCTTCTCGAAAGAGTAAGGACGTATGCGTAGTGACCCCAATATCGGGTCCTCATATTATTGGGGCGATATTGGATTGCGCATAGCGAGTTGTATTCCTGTTGACGGTTGGTTCAATTAATGACGGGTCAACATCGCCTTAGGGGTGGTGGGCCCGGGTGTTAAAGACCAAATTGGGAGATGCAAGTTGGACTTGCAAGGCGGAATGTGTTCCCGCTTCTTTTTATCCGAGTTGTAGGTTCTCATATTATTGGGATGCAACAAAGATAAGGAAGGAGATCCCAGATCTTGCTTGAGATATAATGGTAAGTATATCTCTTACATTGAAAGTGATTAAGGGAATGAACTTTCAATGTTGACATGGCAAGACAACTTTGATATAAAAATTCCTAAATCAAAGTAAAATATGTATATATAAATACATACATCTATGCAAAAATTCTTATTTCAGATAATCCTTCATAAAAACCCACTCAATGAAATACTCAATAGTAACCAGTGAAATGTCTTGGATTGGACTCATGATCCAGATATTGTACTTGCAATTGAACACATAATGTATGTGGTTGCAATATGCAAGTCTCCTCATACTAATGAGGAATGACAATTAAATAGATAATAGGACTACAACCCTAGGGTTTGTATGTCTCTATAGTCTTGATCTCATTGGATGTACTTTGGAAGTAACATGTCGATGATGATCGCAATTGTCAAATAATCCTTATAAAATCAATGAAGACATTTTGGCATACATATATGTGCTCTTGACATTTAATCATGAGTGACATGGTTCTCTGCATCATGCAGAATGGTAGCTCTATAAGAGATGATGTATTCAAATTGTTTGAATACCTACCTGAACCTATGTTTTATGAGTTTAGATGGATGTAGATGATGAGTGTCATTATTCTACTGTCTATACTCTAGTCATTCATGAAGCTTCATAGTATTCATATTGTGTGAATTTAATGAAGCATAAATAAATGTTGAAATACTCTTATTTTGAATTCTTTTGAATTTATTGTAAGAGATCCTTAATCTTAAGCAATGGTTGCTTATAGATAAAGTGAGCGCAATGGAAGCATGGGTTGGACCCAAGAAAGAAGGAAAGTCAAAGAGTTGACTGGACTTCTGTGACTTCCATATGACATCCAAAGAGTTGGATGAATGCCAATACTGCAATAAGTTGATGTGTTGATAGTATGACTATCAAGTCTGTCTAGAATCCTTAGAAAAGGACTCGGATGGAGCATCAGAATAATCTACATAAATCATTGATATTGACTTACTTATTGAATAAGATAAAGTCAAATAATTGTATCTCAATCTTCTGATGACATTTGCAATAGGTTGCATATGTTTTAGAAGACCAGAAAATTTGATCTTAAGGTCTATAGTTATCAACATGGATATTGATGCAATTGTTGCAACAGTCTCTGCTGGATTGATAGACTTGTTAATTTCAGTGGGAGAACTCTTAGTCGTAGAGAATGTCTCTATGACCTAGATATAAGAATACACTCATTGTTTGTTTCTAAATGTTGGAAATAAACATGAATTTTGAGATAGAACTATCATAAAGAGTTATGATGGATATATTTCAGATAGTATTCTAATAATCTAGTGGACTCCACTAAATTAGAAAATTAATGAATGGTTCATTAACATTTCTAAATACTGAAATTAAACCTTAATATCAATAGGAGGATGAAGATCATTTGACAATGATATAGAATCAAGCCTTGGACATTTGTCTATTGATTTGATCAATAGACTAGTAAGAGATGAAACTTTAGAATGTCTAAAATTTCAAAACTTACATACTTATGAATATTGTATTCAAAGTAAAATGTCCAATACACCCTTCTTTGGGAATGGTGTAAGATGCCAAGGTATTCAGGATCTCATACATATTGGTGTATGTGGATCATCTATATCATTATAAACATCGTAGATATGTGATATCTATTGATGATTGTGTATGATATGAGATTTCTTCTCTTCACCTAAGAAACCTTTGAAATGTTCAAAGATTTCATTAATTTTGGTTTAGAACCAAAGTTTGAAGGAAGATAAAATGAATTTGATCTAATCTAGGTAGCAAGTACCTACTAGATAAATTCGAAGAATACCTTACGGAGATATGAATATCATTTCTATCTCAATCCTCCTAACACACCTTAACTCAATAGAGTTATAGGTAGATACAATTGGATCATGTGTGACATGATCTTATCAATGTTGAATTTTAGCATAATTATCCCTTAGTTTCCAGGTATATATGTGTAGTAGAGACTACAATGTATATCCTTAATAAGGTTCCATGTATCTTGGAATCTAGCACTTGAGAGTGCTGCTTCATTAGGAAAATAAAGGATGGTATTGGATACCTACTTTATGACCTTGAGATTCTTAAAATATCTCATCTCGGAGAATGTGATTCTTAGAGGTTGAGACTCTTGAGAATCAAGATGAAAATGAAGTGTAGGAACTCATTTATAATGAGACTCCTGAAATTGGAAACTAAAAGGATAATTAAAGATGAAACATTAATACCTCTTCAAATGAGTTTGAGGATGGATTCCATGTGTTAGAGAAATCTGACAATGATCGAACTTCATGTGATGAAGCTCCTGAAGATCATAGCATGGATAGATGGATAGCAATAAAAGTCTAATGTAGACTTCATATACAAGTGTTGTATATGGACCCTCGAGGATCCACCTATATGGGTAAGACCTGTAAAGGTGTAAATGGATCTTCAAGAGACAGGGAACCTGATGAGAAGGTAGAGATCTTCAAAGCACGGTTCGTAGCCATAAGCTACAAACTGAAAGAGAAGACATTGCTTGCAATGAGACTTGCTCTTCGGTGACCATGCTTAAAACCGTCAGAATATTGCAAACCTTAGCTACACAACTTGACTATTGCATCTTCAAGATGTAAGTCAATATTGCATTCCTCTATGAATACCTCTTTGAGGATATTCACATGAAGTAGCCCCAGGGCTTCATAGTTGAGGAAAGCAAGGTGTGCAAGCTAAGGAATCCATCTATGGACTCAAATAAGCTTCTTGAAGTTGGATCATAAGATTTGATGAAATTATAAATGTTATGATTTCAGATAGAATCTTGATGAACCATATGAAGCTTAGTGGGAGTGCTTTTGTGTTCATCGTGCTAAATGTAGATAATATCCTAATCATTTGGAATGATATAAGGATAATAATAAGTGTTTCATGGACTGGCTATTCCATATCTTGAAATATGATTTCAAAGATACCTCAGATCTTAGTTCTGAAGTTGTTCAGAAGCAAAGAGAAGAGGATAATGGGACTGTCACATTTGTAGTACACCTTGGACATATTCTATTCATAGAAATTCCAAGAAAGGCTTCTAACCCTTAAGATATGGTACAGACCTATCTAAAGGGATAACACCTCAAAGAGTTGAGGAAGTGAATGCTGGAACTACTTGCCCTTGGGCATCAGTTCTGAGAAGCCAAGAGTGTGCTAGATGTGTACAAAAGCCAGGTGGGTGCCATGCAGTGGGAGTAGTAAACTGTTACTAGTCCTACTATGGAAATAAAACACTTGATTGCAGTAACAACAAAATCTTCATAGATGACAAGATTTTTTGAGATAGTGATCTCAAAGTCTTATCTTCAAAAACTTAAGACTTTATAGATAGAGATCTAAAAGGTCTTAACTGTGGATACCTTAAGAGATAGTGATCTCCAGGAATAAGGATATTCTGATAAGGATTATGGAAATACTGGTTATGATAATTGTTAAGCTGTAGTGTCAAAGACACTGTAACTAACTAGATTGAGTATTGGTTGCATAAGATGCAACATTCGCATTGGATGCGAGCACTGTTACTGGGGATATGCAAGTACCGTAAAAGGACTTGGCGTAGTCTCGCGGGAACAGAGTGACTGATCAGCTTACCTAGCTATTTTCCAAATAGTCTATGATTATCACATGAGTGCGGGTTTAAATGATTAGCCCATTAATGGCTCTTTGGGCTAGTGGGAGATTGTTGGAAATGCGAGCCCACGACGAGTCATTATGCAATAAATGTTATTGCACATATCATTCCCTGATCTGAAATGAAGAATGAATAATTTGTATAATAGGTCCCTTAGTACAATTAGGGTTATGTACCATGGCCATCTTAATAATCATACAGCTGTTGATTCAACTATTGAATCATAGAGGCTGGTGCTTGGATGAATATCTAAAGAGTTAGATTGAGGATTCATCAAGCACCGTCAAATGATTATTGAGAGATGATCTCCAGCCTGAGTAGGAGATGGCAATCCTATCTCTGAAGGCTGATATCTGACCGACCTCTTGATGCAGGTCCTCTGTATAGGAATAGAGATTCGGAGGTGTCAGATTAGTTAGGTCAAAGAGTTGACTTAACGAGATCGAGATAACCAAAGTCCTATATCATATGCTGTCATGATATAGGCACGCATCCTCTGACCGGAGACAGATGTGTTACTATATGTCTGAGTGTGTACATTTGGCAGACCAATAGGTTGATGACCTAATCAAGGTCTATACACCGGCGCGCTGGTGTGCATATAAGGGCATATGAGTAATACGATCTCTCAAAGGGATCATACAGGTTCAGTTACTGAACGGAAGACATGAGCTCACTCATGAGATATTGGGAAGAATCAAATTCCATGCGCATGGTCGTCTCGCTTTGGAAGCTTGACTGAATTTGTAGGTTTGATATATACTTTTAGTATATGATCAAGACCTAGGTATGATATACACTTTTGGAAAGTGTATGATCGATACCAACTCCCATTGATCGAATGAGAAACTTACTGATAAAACCATGAAGTAGACAGTATAAAGTTGATCCGATACTTCGGATTTAGTCTGAGTCTTCCAGTATGCAGGATGTACAGGTATTGGGAATACCTGAGGGTGATTTGATCATAAACGGTTGTATAACCATGACGCTTCCATTCCTAGGGAGTGATGAAACGGGTCTGGATTTTAGTGACTCCTCTCAGTAGAGAAGTGATCTAATCTTGGTCCAAGTGTTGGACATTGATCTGAATGTGATTCAGATACAATGAGAAGATTAGATTTACGGTCTTGATTTAATCAAGCATCTATGAGAGGCCCGCGATCTGGATTTGAGATATGATCTCAATATCCATGTCACTATACGTGGAACAATACAATCGCCCTGTCCTTATCTCCAAGTATCTGCGGAGAGATTGCATTATTCTTGAAGGGTTCAAGAATAATTCCATAAGATCTAAGCAATGAAGAAATAATGATTAAATGTGATTTAATCATCTTGATGTGTGAAGAAATTATCCAATTTAATTAAATGTGATTTAATTAATGTGGATAAGAATAATGTGGATAGAAATATCCAATTATTCATAATATATTATAAATGTGATTTATAATGTATTAGAGAGAGCTAATTATAATTTATATGTGTTGATTAATTATTATGTGTATTGGATACACATTGTGTAATTAATTCACAATATGAATTATATGTTGTTTTGGGTTGTGAATATGATTCACAATTTTTTCCATGGCAAGAATGCAATATTCTCAAAGATAATTGTGAATTATTTTTTGGAGAATAAAACCCAATAAATTTGTTGCAAATAAATAAGAGAGATTCCAAGGAGATATGCAATCTCATGGATTTCCATGAGATTGCAATCTCCATGCAATCTCAAGGGGCGGCACATCATTCCTATAAGGAATGTGTGGCCGTCCACTTGGAAGGTACATGGAGATAAAATCTCCATGTATCTTCTCTCCTTATTTGTTGGGTTGATTTAGGAATAAATTATATTTGATTTTGTTAAATATATTTTGACCTAAATTTGTTGCTTTTGACAACAACAATCTTGGCCATTGGATTGACATAAATCAATCTCACCCATTGATTTTATGTGTCCCATGGATTGAGATCCATGGATCCCAAAACCCTATAAATAGAGAGGCATACTATGCTCTCTAATGACTTGCAATATTGGAGCTCTCTCTCTCTCTCCCTCATTTATTCATACACGCCAGCCCTCTCTCCCTCTCTTGTTGGTGGTCGTCCACCATACCCTAGAGGAGAGAACCGTCGTCGCCTTCGCCACCGCGCCGCCGCTTCGACGTTCTTCGGTTCTCCGTCTTCTTGGAGAGTTCCTCTCACGAAGGAGACGTTTGATCTCGTACGACGAGATCAGGAGCAACCATGCTTGGATCATCTTCTTGGATTGCGAGGACAACGCGATTCATCCCCGCGCTCGCAAGCAGTCTCGCCGACGATCGGACTTGAGACAGGAGGTCTCTTCCTTTAGAGACTTGATCAACCACGCTTCAAGAGGTATTGCATTATACTTGTTGTGGTTATAGATGAAACGATCTGAGAATGGTTCTCGGATCATGTGGTTTCATCGAATAAAATTTTTAAATTCCGCTGCACCGAACAACTAGTGCGACTAGTCGTTCTTCGTCGTATCCAATACGACGATCACGCTTCCGTGATGCGCTTGAGGATAATTTCAAGGGTTATCTATGGGAGGGTACATCATTTTCTTGTTCCTCAGCTTCCTTCTGGTGTCGCCCATGTGGTGGATCACAAAGTCGACTCTACTGATCTTGGTACTCGGTCTCCTCCCTCCTTGTGTCTCCTCTTTGTGGGAGCACGGAGCCGAGTCTTCTGATTATTCTCTGATTCTGCTCACCTTGAGGACCCTCGCAGGGTTGAGCTATATATTGTGTTATTCGGTATATTCTTGTGACTTTCAGACTTTATGCTCACCAGATACCACATACCACATTAGAAGTCTCATGTTCTTCACCTTTTATATATTTCGGAGACCATGATCAATTTGGAGGAGTCTGTACTTCTCTTACTTCCTCCTCGTCTTGCGGTATTGGCTATGATCTTCCATTCCTTCCTTTATGAGCCGATGTTCTTCTTTCGCTACCGGTCCCTCATTCAGTTTTCAATCTCTTGTCCCCGGTAGCTGACACCCACTTGATTGCATATCCGGGTGTCTTTTCATTGTCTGATTGCGTCCTAGTTCTCATAGAGAGATGATGATGAGCACGGTATTCATGTACCGTATACTGTCCTGTAATTCACACTCTTTGCTTGTTGTATATATGTGTTGTGTATTCTATTCCTTCTTTCTTTTGTATGTCTTGTGTGCCCCAAATATTGTGCCATATCTGTGTGTCTATACTTAGGGCATACTTTATCATAAGTATAGAGGGGTATACATCGTATTGTTCTTCCTCCATTCTGTTTCATCACACATGTTGTTGCTTATACTTAGGGATCTTTTGCCCTAAGTATAGGGGGAGTGATGCGTACATTCTCCACAATCTTTTCATCTATCTGTATATATCTGTCTTTTCTCCCTTTCTTCTTTTCTTCTTTCCTTTTTATTGTCACCCCTTTTTGTCAGCTTTCCGTACTTATTACATACTTTGTCCTAAGAATAGGGGGTGTACTCTAGATTCATTCATTTTTTGATGCACTCCATTGTCTCCTCTCTTTTTTATTTGCTCTGATATACTTAGGGATATTTCACCCGAAGTATTAGGGGAGACATCCGAGCAGTGATCTGATTATTCCCACCCATGACCTTCTCTGTGTTGTGTACAACCCGCTATACTTAGGATTATTTGATCCTAAATATAGAGGGATGGTCATCTTCTTATTCATTTATCTCTTCATTCTTTCATTTGTTATTCTTTAAGTCATTGTAGTATAGGCTTTTCTATACTCAGTACGAGTTATGTCTTCTCTTTCTCTTTTTGATCTATGAGGACATAGCTCATGCAAAGTATAAGGGGGTCGTAAATACTATGTATATACTCTAGCCATAACTTGTACTTTCGTAATATTAATAATAAATATGGCTAAAAATACTAGATAATTTATTAAAAACCAATTAATAATGCTTCTTATTCCTCAAAATTCCGTTTGTAGATATTGATTAATAAATTAGGTTAAAAATACTTTTGCAAAATGATTTGAAAAATGGTGTCAACTGTTTGGAAAACTTTTTATGAAATATTTTCAACCTTTGTAAAAATATTTTGATTGAAAAACTCTTTTCTTTATGTGAAATAAAGGATTTGAAAAGCTATTTGCAAATGATTTTGAAAATGGTTGTACAAATATTTTAAAAAATTTATATACATTGTTTGAAAAATATTTGTAAAATGGCTTTCAAATGTGTGTAAATATTTGCAAAAATTATTTCGTACTATAGTTTTGAAAATTGTTTTGGAATAAATTTGAGTAATAAATGCATCATGAATATATGTACACATCCAAGATATATATATAATAAATAAAATAAAATTATTTACTAATTGTATATACCTATACAATAATTTTTAAAATTTATAAATTCTTTAATTCTTAACTCTTGTAAATAAAAATAAGCACGCCTATGTAAATAGCTGTACATATTTTATACTCTGTGTGCTCAAATTCTTTTTATTTGCAAAAAAACTTTGTGTAAAAATTATTTTCAAAATTCTTTGAAAAATTGCATCATTCATTCTGCATTGTACATAGCATTTGCATAGCATTCATATTCTTTTGATTGAGCTTGATGATTGAACAAGTCCAAATAAAGCCAACGATTAGAGCTTGGTTGGACCTTACTGTACCTAACTATACTGGAACCTTATGGGAACTAGGTTTAAGGTACTTCAAGTCCAATAGGACTTAATTCTTTGAGACTCAGGGATGGGTTCAAGCACCTCAACTAACTAACTAGAACTTTTCGAGACGCACGCATGACTTTTGTCGGTCGTGACCTAACTTGAACACTTGCACCTTTCACTTGTCTCAACTCAGTTGGAGTGGTGAGGGGGTTGGATTTATCGGTCTCAGATGCACATGGGTGGAAACATTCGTCCTTGTCTAGGGAGGGAAGTGCATCCCAACCTGGTCCAACTATAATGAAGTCGAATGACAGGAGGGTGTGGCTTGCAATAAAGCTTCAAAAGAGGAATATTCTTCTGGCTCAAGAGGAAAAAGTCCTTATATAAATGCTGTTGTTAATAGTATTTCGAAAAAAAAGAGAAAAACTCCAAAAAGTGGATATGACTGCAAATAAAATAAATAAAATAAAATGCCTGCTGGAGTATGTATATATATTGTATAGAAAATAAGCAAGCTTGAGCATAAAGTTATACCATGTGAGCCTACAGTTGTATGACTTGATTAAACTGGTCATGCATCCCAGGATAGGTAGCTACACTGGCTACCATCCATTCTTTTCTTCACCCCCTCCTCTTGAGTTGGATGCCACTTGAACTTAGACGGGAATACCCTGCTCCTCGAGGACAGAGTGTTGGATTGGGGAATCATTGGGTTGTTATTCTGGGGAAGTTGGGGAGAGCTACTATCATTTACAATGTACAAGTCAGCTCCATTGTCATAAGGGTTTGTGTATGATGTAGGCTAGTTCTGACCTGGCTATTGAGGTGGTTTAAACCGAGTTCTACAACTCTCGAAGGCTGTCGTATTTTAAATTTTGTTCCCGACCAGGTTCCACACACATTCCCACATCAAGGTCTAACCTGAGCTCCAAACATTTATTTTGTACAGTCAAGTTTAATTATTAAAATCAATTCCATTTATTCTTTATTCTTTATTATTTCTCTTTCTTTTCTGTTTCTTCTTTATTATTTTTGTACTTATTGCATAAGTGTTTGCTAGGGACTAGCAAAGGTAAGTATGGAGGGGAGATGAATCTCCATTTCATCACCTTTATTCTATTATTTTGGCCTTAAAAACCCTAATTAATTCATGTAAATAGCATCAATTTGTGCATAATAGCATTCATTATTTATTGTATTATTTGTATATAATAAAAGGTTTTTATGCAAAAATTATAGAATAAAGAGAAGAAAATAAAAAGGAATAAAATATTGGAAATATTTTATGACCCTAAACCCGAAGACCAAGTCAAGAACTGAGTTGATCGACAAGGAATAAAGTAGGGGGAGATAAGGGCCCAAAATAGAATGAAAATCACATTTATTCATTCTTTAATTATGCATTTTTGACACCAATTTTATTCTTTATTATTCATTCATCAAATAAAGAAACTTTGTACATGAAAGTTGTAGATAATAATATAAATAAAAATACAAAATTGAGTTTGTACAAAAATAATACACAATGTGCATTTTATACACAAAATAAATAGCCAAAAACCAAACTTCACGGACCCATATCTTTCAAATTAAAACTCAAAACATATCAAAATAATTGTATATAACATTTCACAAGCTATTATTATTTAATGATGGTGTTTTATATTTTTTGGAGTTATTGTGTGAAAGTTAGGTTTTTGACCCCTATTGTACATTCTACCGATTAAAATATTCATTTTATTCATCCCTTATTATTTTTACAAATTTACATTTTTATATTTTTTAAATATTATTTATAACATATGTGTGTTTATTAAAACTAGAATAAAACTAAAAGAAAATGAAAAATAAAATAAATCTATGTGAAAACATAGATAAAATATCTATGATATACATGTGTGCATAAATAAAAGGGAAACCTATTCTTTTATTCTTTATTCTTTTATATTTTTCTAATATTATAAATATTTTATACATTCTATTAAAAATATAAAATTAAAATCAAACTCAATAAAATACAATAAATAAAAAGAGTATATAAAACATACATAAAATACCTATAAATAAACTTATACAATATGCATATATTTAAGTGTACAAATAATATCATAAAAATGAAATAAATATATATTTATGATCACAAAAATAAATTATAAATATATAACATAAAATAATAAAATAAAATATGCAAAATAAAAAATGTACAAAATATAGATGAATATACCTATAAATAACCTACTAAAAATTAACAACTAATAATTAAAGACAATAAATAAATAAAAATCATAATAAAATACTGCATAAAATAATAATCATTTTTTATTTTATGTATAAAAATTAATAAAATCATTTACTATTTTAAATTAATTATTTTTTAATAAACCAATCTGTTTTGTCTTCTTGCGGCTAATGTGGCCTAATCAAGGCGTGTCGTTCATTGACCCATGGTCAACTTGACCTCTACTTCCTATTTGACACGGCTAGTCTTCTCCCTAATTTTGTGCCATTTTTTGTGCCTATTCCATCAATCAATCGCCTTTGCGTTCTTCATACGAAATGTTCCCATACCATCATAGATCCACGCCATGTCCTTTGATCGACTGTACATAGCTTGATTTCTTTCCTTACGGTCGGTCAATAAGGGTGCCTACTATTGTTCATAAATAAGGACCTCCGCCTCCATTTTTAGATTTGTTCATCCCCCAAGCCCTAAGGCTCCAGATCTCGACCAAAGAGAAGTACTCTCTTGACAGGAGAGGATCCTCTGAGGTCCAGGATGCTTGCAGAGGCGGGAGCTGCACCCCGGTCGCCCGCGTCGGTGACCTCTGCTCCTTAGACACTCGACCAGGTTCGAGCCGTGCTTTTTATTATTTTACGTGGCCTTTTATTCCAGCATTTCAATTATGTTATTAAATTAATCATTAGGTTAATGGTTTAGAGTAGAATAGACGATTTGTAGTTCACCGAAGCTCCGCTCCAGTGAACAATTCCGCCGCGCTTCGAACTTTGATCGACCCCTTGACCGCCCCCATTTCATTTTCCAGTCAGTTCTCCACACCCAACCACCTTGTAGCCAACCTGATCGGGTCTCGATCAGCAAACCCTTGCTCCACCTCTGTCGCTCGCCGGAGATGGTCCACTTCACCCCACTTCAACTTAATCAACCACCAAATAAAATCCAAGACCACCGTCGTCTCCCCGCGAATTTTTCTAACCCTTTTACATGTCTTGAAGAGGGTATCTAAGCCCTATCAAGGATAAGAATGGAGCTCCAGGTTCGGGGCCTCGTCCGATCTATTGGTTGGGTCTCCGACCATTTTGTGGAGCTCCATAGAAGGGGAGGACTTCCAGGAATGCGTAGGGACACTCGGCGGTGACAGAGATAGTCGAAGGAGTCCGCAACGATCGATCAAAGCTCGTCCTAGGAGAGCTTCATCCATATTTTTCTAGCCCCTTACGCAGCTGTCTGATCAAGAAGTAGTCGCCTAGATCGCAGCAGAACCGTTGGACCATGCCACGTCTTCACCGTCAGATCGACCCAACCGATCAAATCTTGGCCATCGATTCGCGAAGCGTCATCGGCTCACCATAGCGCGACACGTGGCAAGTGAAAAGATCCCAACTATTCGCCTGAATGCTATTTTGGGATAAACTGCAAAACCAAGCCTCACATTTTTGTATTTATCATTTAGTCCTTTAAATAAAGGTATTCATGTTAAATAAAATGGACAGCTTGCACAAAGTCCCCTATATTTTTTTAATTACATTTGGGTCCAGTCCACGTCACCTCGCGTGCCGTCCCACGTGGTGTGGTGAAATATGCACTTTTGACACTTTTTTTATTCAAGTAAAAGAATAAAGAAGAAAATACAAAGAAAAGAAAATAAAAAAAATAAAGGATGTATTTATGAAATAAATGTCGAAGGACCCGAACCTCGAGAGAAGGTCAAGACTTGACTTGATCGACTAGGAATAACCAACCTCTATGATTCAATAATAGAATCAACAGTTGCATGATCATTAAGATGGACATGGCACATAACCTAATTATAATAAGGGACCTATTATATAAATTAGTTATTCTTCATTTCAGATTAGGGAATGACATTTGCAATAACATTTATTGCACAATGGCTCGTCGTGGCCTCGCATGTCCAACAATCTCCCACTAGCCCAAAGAGCCATTAATGGGCTAATCATTTAAACCCTCACTCATGTGACAATCATAAGCTATTTAGAAAAATAGTCAGGTAAGCTGATCAACCAATCTATTCTCAAAAGACTATGCCAAGTCCTTTTACGACACTTGCATATCTCCTAGTAACAGTGCTTGCATCCAATGCTAATGTTGCATCTTATGCAACCAATACTCAATCTTGTTAAAGCTATTATAGTATCCTTGATACTATAGCTTAATAATTGTTATAACTAGTATTTCCATAATCCTTATTAGAATACCCTTATTCCTGGAGATCTCTATCTCCTAAGGTATTTACAGTTAAGACCCTTATAGATCACTATCTATATAGTCTTAATTTCTTGAAGATAAGACTTAGAGATCACTATCTCGAAAGTCTTGTCATATTTGAAGATATAGTTATTACTTCAATCAAATGTTTTATCTCCATTGTAGGATTAGTAACAGTTTACTACTCCCACTACATGTCAGATGTCTGGCTTTTGTACACATCCAGCATACACTCAACTTCTCGTAATTGATGCACAAGTGCAAGCAGTTCTAGCATTCACTTCCTCAACTCTTTAAGGTGTTATCCCTTCAGATAGGTCAGTACCAGATCTTAAGGGAAGGAAGCCTTTCTTGGAATTTTCAATAATGGAATATGTCCAAGGTTTACTACAAATGTGACGGTCCCAATACCCTCTTCTCTTTACTTCTAAACAACTTCAGAACTAAGATCTAAGAGGTATCCTTGAAATCATATTTCAAGATATGGAACAACTACTCTATAAAACACTTATTAGCATCCTTATATCATTTTAAAATGATTAGGATATTATCTACATTTAGCACGATGAACACAATGGCACTCCCACTAAGCTTCACATGGTACACCAAGATTCTATCTCAAATCATAACATTTATAATTTCATCAAATCTGATGTTCCAACTACAAGAAGCTTATTTGAGTCTATACATGGAGCTCTTTAGCTTGCACATCTTGCTTTCCTCAACCATGAAGCCCTGGGGCTACTTCATGTGAATGTCCTCAAAGAGATATTTATAGAGGAATGCACTATTTACTTTCATATCAAAGTCAAGTTGTGTAGCTATAGTTAGCAATTGTATGATGAGTATAAGCATGGTCACTGAATAGCAAGTCTCATTGCAAGCAATGTCTTCCCTTCCGGTGTGTAGCTCATGGCTGCGAACCGTGCTTTGAAGGTCTCTACCTTCTCATCATATTTCCTCTTTCTCTCGAAGATCCATTTACACCTTAATGGGTCTCACCCTTATAGGTGGATCCTCTAGGATCCATATACAACACTTGTATATGAAGTCTACTTTAGACCTTTATTGCTAAAATCCATCTCTCCATGTCATGATCCTCAGGAGTTTCATCACATGAAATCCGATCATTGTCAGACTTAACCGACACATAAAATACATCCTCAAACTCATTTGAAGAGGTATTAGTGTTTCAACTTTAATTGTCCTTTTCGTTTTCGATTTTAGGAGCCTCATTATCATCTCAAGATTAAAGGAGTTCCTTTACTTTATTTTCATATTGATTCTCAAGAGAGTCATCATCTAATAATCACATTCTCATAGATGAGATCTTTTAAGAATTCCAAGGTCATAAAGTAGGTATCCAATACCATTCTTTATTTTCCTAATGAAGTAGCACTCTCTAGTGCTAGATTCCAGCTTATATGCATGGAACCTTATTAATGATATATATTGTAGTCTCTACTACACGTATATACCTGGAAACTAAGGAATAATTATGCTAAAACTCATCATTGATAAGATCATGTCACACATGATCCAATTGTATCTCCCTATAACTCTATTGAGTTAAGGTGTGTTAGGAGGATTGAGATAGAAATGATATTCATATCTCCATAAGGTATTCTTTGAATTTATCTAATAGGTACTTGCTACCTAGATTAGATCAAATTCATTTTATGTTCCTTCAAACTTTGGTTCTAAAGCAAAATAATGAAATCTTTGAACATTTCAAAGGTTTCTTAGGTGAAGAGAAGAAATCTCATATCATACATAATCATCAATAGATATCACATATCCATAATGTTTGCTATGATATAGATGATACGCATACATCAATATGTATGATATCCTGAATACCTTGACATCTTACACCTTTCCCAAGGAAGGGTGTATTGGATATATTTTACTTTTGAATACAATATTCATAAGTATGTAAGTTTTGAAATTTTAGACATTCTAAAGTTTCATTCTTACTTGTCTATTGATCAAATCAACAGACAAACGTCCAAAGCTTGATGCCAGATCATTGTCAAATAATCTTTATCCTCTTACTGATCTTTAAAGGTTCAATTTCATTATTAGAAATGTTAATGAACCATTCATTAATTTTCTAATTCAGTAGAGTCCTCTGGATGTTAGATTACTTTCTGAAATATATCCATCATAACTCTTTATGATAGGTCCATTCCAGAATTCATGTTTATTTCCAACATTTAGAAACAAACAATGAGTGTATTCTAATGTCTAGGTCATAGAGACATTCTCTAAGACCAAGGGCTCTCCCACTGAAATTATGAAGTCTATTGATCCAATGGAAATTGTTGCAACAATTGCATCAATTCCAACATTGCAACAATTGCATCAATTCCAACATGGATGACCATTAAACCTTAAGATCAAATTTCTAATATTCTAATATATATGAAACCAATTGCAAGTGTCATTAGAAGATTGAGATACAATTATTGGACTTTATCTTATCAAACAAGAAAGTCAATTTCAATGATTTATGTAGATTATTTTGATGCTCTATCCGAGTCCTTCTCTAAGGATTCTAGACAGACTTGATAGTCATACTATCAACACATCAATTTATTACAGTATTGGCATTTATCTAACTATTTGGATGTCATATGGAAGTCATAGAAGTACGGTCAACTCTTTGACTATCCTTCTCATCTTGGGTTAGACCCATGCTTCCACTGCACTCCCTATATCTATTAACAGCCATTGCTTAAGACTAAGGATCTATTATGTTAAATTCAAAAGAATTCAATGTAAGAGTATTTCAGCATTTATACATGCTTCATTAAATTCATACAATATGAACATTATGAAGCTTCATGAATGACTAGAGTATAGACAGTAGAATGATGACATTCATCATGTCTACATCCATCTAGACTCTTAAAAAACATTGGTTCAGGTAGGTATTCAAACATTTTGAATACATCATCTCTTATAGAGCCACCATTCTGCATGATGCAGTGAACCATCTCATTCATGATAAATGTCAAGAGCATGTATGTATGCCAGAATATCTTCATTGATTTTATAAGGATTATTTGACAATTGCGATCATCATCAACATGTCACTTCCAAAGTACATCCGATGAGAGATCAAGACTATAGAAACAAACAAACCCTAGGGTTGTAGTCCTATTATCTATTTAATTATCATTCCTCATTATTATGAGGAGACTTGCACATTGCAACCACATACATTATGTGTCCAACCGCAAGTACAATATCTGGATCATGGGTCCAATCCATGATATCATACTGGTTATTATTGAGTATAGTATTAAGTGGGTTTAGTGAAGGATTATCTGAAATATGAAATTTGCATAAGTGTATATACTTATATATATATTACTTTGATTTAAGAATTTTTATATCAAAGTTGTCTTGCCTTGTCAACACTGAAAGTTCATTCCCTTAATAACTTTCAATGTAAGAGATATACTTACCATTTTATCTCAGCAAGATCTGGGATCTCCTTCCTTATCTTTGTCACATCCCAATAATATGAGAACATGTGACTCGATAAAAAGAAGCGGGAACACATTCCGCCTTGCAAGTCCAACTTGTATTTCCCAATTTGGTCTTTACACCCGGGCCCACCACCCCTAAGGTGATGTTGACCCATCACTAATTGAACCAACCATCAATAGGAATAGAACTCGCTATACACAATCCAATATCGCCCCAATAATATGAGGATCCGATAATGGGGTCATTATGCATACGACCTTACTCTTTCGAGAAGCAAAGAGTCTGATCCAGATGCGCTTGCATACAGGAGCTGCCACTTCGGACAGGCGTCTCCTACATATAATCCCAGGCGACGTAACCTTCCGCCTTGACGGGAGACCATGGATGTCACTTATGTGATCCTCCATATCATATTCAAATTCTAATTAATCATTATGTATCATATTAATTATGATTAATTCTTCCAAGGGAAATAACATCTCTATTCATAATATAGTGTTTTAATTTTAATAGGATAACAATTAATCTAATCATATTAAATTAATGATCCAATTAATATCCAACAAACATTCATAATTGTTACTTGAATTATGGTATTATCTCAAATACGTATTATTTCAAATTTTAATAATTAGAAATACATCATGATTTCTTAAGTATTATACCAAACCTACCCGCTGTCATAGCCAGTACCGACGGGAGTGGGACAGACCGCACACGGTGCAACCTGCTACCCCAATGCTCCCCGACTAGACACTATATCCGCCTCAGGAAAGGATAATGATAAATAGATCACTTTGTACTTGAGATGATCATCGGTTATTCAACCGAAATTATACAATATAATAATAATAAAAACAATTTTGATTAATATTATAATGAGATTTGCTAAACAAATCCCAAATCCTATTCAAGCAACATGTTTGTAGGAATGTAGATCATGTAACCAATTTTGTGATATGGATCACATCTAATCAATTATTGGTTAAGGCTATGTCATTTAAGGAAATAATTATCATCAAATATTTCACAAATATTTATGCATAATTATTCCAGCAAATTAAAAAATTTAATTTCACTAATTAAATGACAATCACAAGATTCTTGATAAGGAAAGTATTTCCAGTAGTGACCCTCTCTTACTAAAAATACCATATCTCAATCAATTTAAATCCAAATTATGCAAAATAAGTTTCTAAGGTTTGATAATTTTATTTACAACAGAACCTAAGTGATTTGAACACATTTCAAGACGTTTCAAATCCGCAATTAACTTTTTAATTACGTTAAGATTCGCAATCCCTGAAACTGCAGATACATGTTCACTAAAATGACCATAACTTGAGCATACAGATTCAAAATCACGCAAACTCAGATCTTACGGTTTCCTTATTTAATAAGGAAAAAACAATTATTATTTTCATTCTTAAACAATTTAAACATGGCCTCAAAAAATCACTAAACAGAGATGTAAAAATGAAATGTAAGAAAACTTTCGTAAACCCTAACAAACCCAAGTCGTCCTATGTTTATGGATCACATCCAAAACCTTACAACCTAAGGCTCTGATACCACTTGAAGGATATGGTGAGATCCTTAAGCGCATCACAGAAGCGTGAGGATCGCATCATATGCGATCGGAGCGACTAGTCACACTAGTTGCTCGATGCAGTGGAAATTAAATTTTTCATGTGACGAAATCACAAGATCCAAGAACACTTCTCAGATCATTTCATCAAAACAACAAATAAGTGATAGGATTACCTCTTGAAGCGTTGTTGTGATCGAGTCTCTAAGTGAGGAGACCTCCTGTCTCAAGTCCGGTCTGACGGAGGAGACGCTTGTGAGTGCGTAGATGAGATGCGTGCTTCTCGCAATCCATGTTGATAATCCAAGTCACGGATCTCCTGATCTCGACGAACGAGATACGACGTCTTCTTCACGAGCAATGTACGCTGAAGTAGACGGAGATCTACGAGCAAACCATCGGGCATCATAACGACGACGCTGTGGCAATGGAGAATCTCTCTATGGCATCCATGGTGGATGGCCACATGAGAGAGATAGAGAGAGTAGGCGTGTAGAGAGAAAGAGAGAAAGAGAGAGTTGTTGTCTCACTTGTAACCTAGAAGAGCAAGGGTGCCTCTCCTTTTATAACATTTTGGGATCCATGGATCTCAATCCATGGGACAACACAAATCCAATGGCTCTCATTGATTTGTGTTTCTTTTTAATGACCGAGATTTGTGCTGGTAAAAACCAACAACAATTAATTTAATTTATATTAAATATATATTGATGAATCAATATAATTCAATCACCAAATCAAATCAAGATCTCATGGAGATCATAGGAGAGAGAGTGCCTCCTTACATGTTGGAAAGAGGGGACGGCCACACATTCCTAATAGGAGTGGTGGTCGTCCACTCCATGTATATGGAAGGTGGCTCCCATCTCTATAATGCAATCTCCAAGATTATGCAACAACTTTTGTTGCAAATTATTCTACAAAAAAATCACAATTATTTTGTAGACATTGCAATCTTACCATTGAAAATTTTGTGAATCATATTCACATCCCAAAATAAAATGTAAATTACATTTTCAATTCAATGTCCAATGTGAATCCAATTCACATTAACATTTAATTAACAAATATAAATTACAAATAGCTCTCTCTCTTACATATTATAAATCACATTTATAATATATATGACTAACATGGATATTGCTATCCACATTATTCATATCCATGATAATTAAATCACATTTAATCATCATGGATCTCTATTCTCTTGTTCTTAAATAATATGAATCACATTCACATTATTCATGTTTTTTATAATTAAATCACATTAGATAACTCTCCTTATAATATGAATCAAATTCATATTACTCATGATAATTAAATCATATTTAATTATCAATTTTCTCAATGCTTGGATATGCATATCAATAATGAAATTATCCATGAACTCTTTCAAGGATAATGCGCTTTCTTTGTGAGTACTTGGAGATAAGGGCAGGGCGATTGTATTGTTCCGCGTATAATGACTTGGATATTGAGATCATATCTCAAATCCAGATCGCGAGCCTCCCATAGATGCTTGATTAAATCAAGACGACAAATCTAATCTTCTCATTGCATCTGAATCACATTCAGATCAATGTCCAACATTTGGACCAAGATCAGATTACTTCTCTCTTGAGAAGAGTCACTAAAATCCAGACATGTTTCATCACTCCCTAGGAATGGAAGCGTCATGGTTATACAATCGTTTATGATCACATCACCCTCAGGTATTCCCAATACCTATACATCCTGCATACTGGAAGATTCAGAAAAAAACCGATGTATTATATCAACTTTACACTGTCTACTTCAGGATTTTTATCAGTAAGTTTCTCATTCGATCATTGGGAGTTGGTATCGATCATATACTTTCCAAAAGCATATATCACACCTAGGTCTTGATCATATACTTTACAAAAGTATATATCAAACCTACAAATTCAGTCAAGCTTCCAAAGCGAGATGACCGTGTACGGAATTTGATTCTTCCCAATATCTCATGAGTGAGCTCATGTCTTCCGATTCAGTAACTGAACATGTATGATCCCTTTGAGAGATCGTATTACTCATATGCCCTTACATGCACACCAGCGCGCCGGTGTATAGAACTTGATTAGGTCAACAACCTATTGGTCTGCCAAATGTACATACTCAGACATATAATAACACATCTGTCTCCAGTCAGAGGATGAGTGTCTGTATCGTGACAGCATATGATATATGACTTTGGTTATCTCGATCTCGTTAAATCAACTCTTTGACCTAACTAATCTGACATCTCCGGATCTCTATTCCTATGTAGAGGACTTGCATCAAGAGTTCGGTCAGATATCAGCCTAACTAAGAAAGGATTGCCATCTGCTACTCAGGCTGGAGATCATCTCTTAACAATCATTTGACGGTGCTTGATGAGTCCTCAATCTAACTAATTAGATATTCATCCAAGCAACAACCTCTATGATTCAATAATAGAATCAACAGTTGTATGATCATTAAGATGGCCACGGTACATAATCCTAATTGTACAAAGGGGCCTATTATGCAAATTAGTTATTCTTCATTTCATATCAGGAATGATATTTGCAATAACATTTATTGCATAATGGCTCGTTGTGGGCTCGCATGTCCAACAATAGTCAGATAAACAACACAAGGAATATTCATAAAAGACATTCATTGATTCACTAGGGCTTATTACAGGAAGGCAGAACAGATCATGCTCAGGCACAAACTTTCCTATCGTATAGATCTTCTTATTCTTTCCTATAGATAAACGCTTATTATAAAAATAGACTTCAAAATCCTTTTTCAGCAATATTGGGACAGAGATCAAGTTTCAACGCATCCCTGGAGCATATAGTACATTATTCAGTACCATAACATAATCCCTCGAGTAAAATCTGTATGTCCCAACATCTTCCACATCCAAGAAGATGTTCTTCCCCATGAAGATCCTTTGTTCTCCTTTGCTCATCGCCTTGAAGTCCACCAGGCCTTCCTTCGTCTTCGCGATGTGTCTGCTTACTCCAGAGTCGATCCACCATCCATCACTGTCCGTGACAATGGAGTTGCATTCCATGACAGCTGCGAACTCAATCTTTTTCTTGAACTTTTGTTCATGAGAATTTGAAGTTCCTGGCTTCTTCATTTTGGGGCAATTGGCCTTGAATGATCATATTTACCACAAGCATAGCAAGAGCCATATGGGTATTTCCCACTCTTTCCCTTGAAAATCACCTTGAAGGGGCCCAGCCTTTTCTTCGTATGCACAACATTTTCTTCTTCTTCTTCTTCTTCCTTGACTTCAAAGATCTCAGTCTTTGATCTTTGTTTTGCGAGGTCCTGCTCAATTTCCAACTGAGCAGGTAAGTTTTTCACAATCTTAATGGTCCCATTCATCCTCAAAGATGTGGCAATCATATTGAATGATGGAGGGAGGCTTCTGAGTATCGTTGCGATCTACATGCTCTCCAGAATGACACACTCTACAACCTCCACATATTTCTCCATTACAATCATCTTTTTCACATGCTCTAGAATGCTTTCTGATTCTTTCATCCTACAGAGTTATACCTGTGTAGAAGGAGTTGGACACTCACTTCCGGCTTGGTGTGATATTTGTCCTTGACTGCGTTATATAGCTCGTAAGATGATTTACATGTCTCAAGGACCTGAATCAAGTTTAGCTCCATATGTTTGAGCATGAAACTCCTAGCCATATTATCGATCTTCTCCCACCGTTGGTGATCGTATTTATTCTACTATCAGGTTTTCAGACAGTATAGGACCATGTTTATCAATGATGACGTAGATGCTATCATGCAACAATCTATAGTAGATCATCCTACTCCATAGTTCATAATTAATATTATTAAGGTACTCAATTTTCCCCACCTCAGTGGCGATGGTTTTTCTTGTCATTTATTGGATTTAGTAAAAAGAATGTAAGATTGGTATAAGATTGTTATATATAGTAATCAAAAACATATTCAATTTTAAAAAAAATATATCCCAAGAGTTTGATTTTAAGAAGTAAGCAGATGGTAAAAAAACACGGATTAATGTTAATAAGAGATGCTTACAAGATTTAAGAGTTTTAGACATCGATAATAAATTACTAATGAAAAAATTATATGGATTAAAAAACTATTGAATAAAGGCAACCTTCTTGATATACTGGCACAAACTTATTTTTTTAATACCTAAGATGTTAAACAAGCAAAGTTCCTTAGAAAAAATTTAAATGGTTCTTGTTTAATACGCCTCGAATGGTCAAGTTCTCAAAAAAACTTCCAATTTAGTTTAAATAAAAAACTAACCAAGGTGATCTATCATAAGCTTAGCTATTAGGATTAACACAAAAGGATAGAAGTCTAGACGTATTTGTGTATTATACACAAAAAAAGTATGTTTACAATTTTCACTTAAATAGTGACATGAGACTAAAATGGGTATTAATATCCAAATCAATCTCAGTTATTGATAAATCTACAATTCGTCATCTTTATTCATTTATTTTAACATAAAATCCCTTATAAAATACATGTATATAACACTAACAACATATTCTTACTAACTTGCATCTGTGTGTAAATATTGTATATTTGTATATTATTTTAACCTAAAAAAATAAATGAAGAAAGAAAGGAAAAATAAAGAAAAGAAAATAAAGAAGGGAAGACTGTATATATGTAATAGATAACGGCTGACCCGAACCCCGAGAAAAGGTTAAGACTTGACCTGATCGATCAGGAATAAAGTAGGGGGAGATAGAGTCCTTAATTAGAAAATTCAAAAAAAAAATATTGTGTGCTATGTATACTTGTATACTACACTATTTTATTTGTACATTAATTGACCTTAAATCAAAAAACTTTCAAAATCAAAGCTGTAAATAAAAATGTAATCTAATTAATAAAAATAATTGCACAATTTAATCATGTACATAATAAAAACAACGACACTTAGGAAAAGCCACTAAGCACAAATTTAAAGACCAATTCCAGCTCCACATGAACTCAAATTGAACCAATCTCACTTTCATTGAATTCTAAATTAAATTGTCTTTAAAATGGCTGTATTTTTATAATTTTTGGAGTTACGAGTAAAATGTTGGTTTTCTGGGGTGGTTTACGCAATTTTCCCAAGTACTTTGTACATATTGTATTTCTACATATTTGTAAATATTTTTTTTAATTATTTAAAATAAAAATAAAAAAATATTTTTTTAAAAAAGCTAATTTGCTCATTTACCCTTGTATATAATGTCATATATGTATATAGTATATGTATATAGTTGCTATTCTTAATTAATCACCATAAAAAATTAAAAAATAATATTTTTTTTATTCAAATAAATAAAATCACGAAAATTCAAAAAATTAGATAATTTCGTAAATAGTTTTGTCTCTCTTTACCTTTATGTCATTTCAATTTTCATCTCTCTTATCTCTTTATCCAAAAAGTCCAAAAATTCAAATTTCATCTCCATTATCTCTTCTATTTATACGGCTCCTTCTCCATCATTCCAACTGGATCAATCTTTGGTGAGAGAAGCCTGATCTCTGAGAGTCTTCTTGTCAAGAAAGGTGCCTAGCCTCCGAGTCGTCCGGTGACAGCGAGTTAGCCTTTGTCGAGGCGATCACAGTATTTTTCCGCTCCTAAGGTGAGATCCATCGTCTCTTCTCTTATTTTCTCATCTAGACTAACCTTAGTTCATTTTATCACAATTTAATTTCATCGTCATTTTTTTATTTTAGTCTTAAAATCAATCTCGATTTGATCTGCAACCAACTCGATTTTTCATCTCATATTCTTGATCTCTCCGCATTCATCTTCTATCTTCCATGATCTATCAACTCCGACCACGCATGGTGGTCGGAGAACTGGATTCGATTCCTCGCATTCCTTGATCCTCGTTCACCTTCTGATTTGTTTATAAAAAAAACAAAAAACAAAAAAATGTTTTCTTCTCTCTAATATTTATTTTGCAAGATCACCTAAAAAAGAAAATTTAAAAAAAATATAAAAAAACACAATTCTATTTGTTGTTTTCTTATTTCTCTATTTCAGATTTAAAAAAATTGAAAGGTTTTTTATTTACTGATTACAATTGAAAATAAAACAAAATTTAAAAAAAATAAAAAATTCAAATGACGGCGACAGCCGCCAAGGCGCCTCCGCCGCCCTTCCGCGCCACGGGGGGCTGTAGTGGTCGTGCACGACCTCTGAACTACGCACGCCCTACCAGATTCTCCGTGCCACCCTGGGCTGTAGCAGCCGTGCACCGACCTCCGCCCCGAGCGTGACCCTCCGCATCGAGCTCCCTCGCCGTCGCTTGGAGCGGCGCTCGCCAACAGCCACCATCTGGGACAACACACTCCATATCGCCATCGCCTTCGCCACGCATCGCCGCCCCAGCAGCGCACCTCTGCCCAGATCTGTGCCGACTCCAGCCAGATCCCTCCAAGCGCTGCTCCGCTTGGAGTAGCCACCACCTGCCGCCCATCGTCACCACCCACGACAGCCTGACCCAAGCCACGTTACCGACGGCTGCCGAGGCCTTCCATCGCAACCCTCCAGGTGTCGCGGCAGCCCTCCAGCCATCGCTTCCTCCACCTGAGAGGAGCATCTTTCCCACGCTTGATCGAGAAGAACTCTGTCGGAATCCTCCTTCCGTGTGTTCCATTGCATGCGAGCATCGAAGCATCGCCTCCCATCTGGGGCAGAGACCTCAGCTTGCAACCCTCCGCTGATCGCCGCTTGAGAAGAGGCAAGGGGCAGCGCCCCTCATTTCCCTGCTTAAGAAGTCCATGAACGACAACCATAGGTAGAATGAAAATATTGGCAAAATTACAATCATTCCCCTGGAAGTATAATAAATTGCAAAAGGATCCCTGCTAGAATTGATTCAATTTGGGAAAATTAAATATGATCCCCTAGAGATATCTAGAATTGCAAAAACGCCCCTGCCAGCATTCCATCACGTGCAAAGCATATCCTCATTTGGGTAAATTTCACTTTCCATCCTCTATTTTATTTCTTTTATTTATTTAATGCAAAAACAAGAACTATTTACACTTTAGTCCCTGTGTGTCCAGACTGATTATTTGCATCGTTTTCTTATTGAAATAAATATTTTTCTAGCTCCATAAATTATGCAAAAGTCATGTTATTCTCTTGACTAGTTCCTCTTCATTGTGTAAATTTTTCATTTCATTTTGTCATTATTTATTATTATTTAAAAATAAAACATTGTCTTTTTATCTTTCAGAAATTCAAAAATTCATAAAAAAATGAAAATATCTCCAAAAATTCCAAAAAATAGGGTAGTCTTATTTCATTGTCTTTTAATTTCTTTGCAAATTTCATGCATTAACCATTTATAGAATCCAAAAATTGTAAAATACTAAAATTCTTATAAATATCATAAGAAAATTTACAAAAATCCAAAAATTATGATTTTAGTACCTGTTCGTAGATATTTGCATAAAGTTTGTCATAAAAATAAGTGCCAGGAGTTGTGGGCACTTAAAATCTTTTTTGTTGCAAATTACTCCAAGTTGTGGACTGTTTCTAACTTTTGTCATTATTTGATTTTTATAAAAATTCAAAAACATCTGAAAATTACACAAAAATTTTCAAAAACATTTCAAAACTTTTAAAATCTAAAAATATTTTCTCTGAATTTTTCTGAGATTTTTTGATAAATTTAAAAATTACAAAAAGAGTTGGTGTGTGTATTTTTGATCTTGTGAATACTTCTCTGGATTATTTTCGAAAATAAAAAAAATACAAAACTAAAAACCACTATAAATCTGAAAATCATAAAATACAAAAAAATTAGAAATAAAAAAATAAAAAGAGAAAATTCACAAAAACCAAGGATAGTTTTCCTTTGAGATTCCTGTTTTTCTCTTAATTGATTTTTGATTAATTGAATAATCCTCGGTATTTCTAGCCTTCCTGAGTTCGACCATGTCCGCTATGCAGGTAAATAAGTAACAAAAATAAAAAAATGTTTGTTGTCACGGGATTTTTAGGGAAAGCAACAACGACGGTTTCAATAATTATCGACCCCCGAAGATTTCGTGCTCAACAAAATGACGTCGTTGTTGGGGAGACACGACGAGGTTAGTTAGGTTTCACTTTTGACATGCTATTCTTGGTTGTAAATATATGTTTAAATTTTTTCCATTCACTTCATTGTTTATATTCACTGCATTCATTTCATTTTTTTCTCATATTTGATAATTGTATTTTCTCTTTTCTTTTTCTTGGAGGGCATGTGGAGCGAAGGAAGCGATCCTAAGAGAGCCAAAGCACCCAAGTGACATTCTTCTTGGAGGCGGCTTGATTCTTCACTAAGCCGCAGGATAGCGTGAGAAGATGAGAAGACGAATTGATGGAGACGGAGTGAGAGAGAGAGATTTTTTCTAGCATTTGAACTCTTGTAAACGACCATTAATTTGTTGCGGGGTCTGTTTCACCAAGTGCCGGTGCACTTGGGGGACCTCACCGGTTTTGTTTTCATCGACTTTATTTTTCTTTGTTTCCCGCATATTTCGTGAGCTACCTCTTGATTACTTTAATTAATTTGCTTGAGCCAGGTAATTAATTAAGTCCAAACACCCTAAACACGAATTTTTGTACCGATAGAGTAGAGCGTAATTTAGACTTAGTCGAATTAACTTGTTCTTGCCCGTTAATAGAAGCTATCATCTAGGACGATTCACTTGCATCATATAGGTTAGTCTATTTTTCTGTATTTAAATTCTGCACAGATCACTAGTATGTAGAGTGCTGGCGACAAGGTATGCATCTCTAACCCTTGCATGCATCATCGTTTTTAATCGCGCATTAGCATTTCCGATCTCCTTCCTTGTTTTTACTCACATAAGTTAAAAAGTAAATTGGACACTCGGTAGGCGATTCTTTGAAAATATTTTAACCAAGTGACAACTGCCTAAAATACAGACTGCTAAAGAAAACTCGACCCTAAAATAAACACAAGGAAAAATTATTGTTTTGGGGAGAGTAGCCCCCTCATTGTTTAGTTTGTATGTAGCGAGAGAGCGACCCGCACACTAGGATAGAACCACGCCTGAACTCTTTTTAGACTACTATCTTGGGTTAGTCGTTCTCCAGTGAGGATCTCTCCGGTAGCAGGTAAAGTGGCTCGCGATGTCCTTAACAGATTGAATTGATCGGGTAGCCGGTAAACGATCCACAATTCATACAGGCTGGGAAAGATCTAACTTTGGGATTAGGCCAGTCTCCTGAGAGCATTGGGTTCCTAACAGCTCGCTTTAACTGCTCTGATATATTGTATTATCACCAAACTCTAAAATTGACAAGATAATTGACCGAACCTTCACGGTCGTCACATTGAGTTGAGTTGGTGAACTGGGGGTTTGTATTGTGTTTGCTTGTTAGTGCTAAAGATCCTTCTGCGCAGTTTGCGCCTTCATTCACTTTCACTCTTGCATTGACCTTTGTGCTCTCGCATCCTGTCTATTGATTTCGAAGATGTCGGACCAGAGTATATCTCGTTCGGACTTCGCGAACTCATTCTACGCTCCGAGCCGTTCACCTTCTATTCATGGAGGCTCACTTCACGAATATTCCTTTTTTCCCACTTCACAATTCACTACATCCATGAATCCACTATTTGAGATTGGCTTTAATCTCGAATTAATACCCCAGACTCCATCAATTCTGAGTACTAATCAAGTGGCATATACATTTTCGGAGTCAAAAGCTGGACACTTAATGCCACCAAAGGGAAAGGGAACCATGTCGGAGAAGAGCGAGATCAATAATACCATGTTAGTTTTCATTCAATCAATTCAAGCACAATTACGAGAGCAGGCTAATTTCCAGTCCACATTGAGAGATATGATTCTCTAGATGAGACAAGAAAGAGAAGACATGAGAGAGGAGGATAATAGAAACCCTGGAGGTGGGAATGGGGGAGAAGAACCTCACATAGAACTTGGGGCTAAGCCTACACTAAAAGATGCTTATAATCCAAGGGCAGGACAGACAAATTCTTGGATACAAATCCCTGCGGTTCATGGGCATTTTAAGCTTAAGCCTACTATTTTACCTCTTCTCCCAATATTCCATGGAAATATTAATGAAGAACCTTATATACACCTCCAGTCGTTCGATCATATTTGTGGAACAGTACACTACCCAAATGTTCCATTAGAGGTAGGCAGATGACCGCCTTTCCGTTCAGTCTGAAGGGCAAAGCTTCATATTGGTTAAATCACTTGGGGAGGGTTGTCACTACTTGGGAAGAGTTGAGATCCGCATTTCTGAACAAGTATTATCCACTTGGACGACTCAAGCAAATGCGATCCTTGATTTCTAATTTCTCCCAGATGCCCCAAGAGCCTATTCACGAGGCGTGGGAACGATACAAGGATCTGACGGAGAGATGCCCCCATCATGATATTCCAAAGACCAAGCTTGTACAAAATTTCTTTGACGGTTTAAGCATTGAGAATCAGAAGCTGGTAGATGCAGCTTGTGGGGGAATCCACTTAAACAAGGACGAGGATGTCCTTTATCAAATTTTTGAGGAGATGGCGGAAAGTTCAGCGGCTCTTTCTTCTTCACGTGCTTTTCAGAAGCACCCTATCACCGCCCCTACAGTACCCCACAAGGATGTAAAAATGACAACAACACAAGAAGTGGATAAGGTGGATAGCACTGACCTGGCCATCATTGGAAACCACCTATCCAAAGTGGATATTATTGAAAAGCGATCTAAGGAACTTGATAAGCTTCATGTGATCGAGCAAAGTACAAAGAACCTGGATAAGCTGGATGAGATAACAAAGCACTTTGAGCTTCTTGTGAGTACGATCAGTGCAATCCACAGTTCGAGTGCAGTAGCCAATACTTCTACTAGGGAGCAGACTTCTTCCACCCAGCAGAGTAACGGAGGACCATCCACAGTTCAGCATGTCTTCTACTTGCAGACACCTGATCAGGTTCAGCAGCATTCACATCAGATAATTCTGTATCAACAGGAAGTGGCCTATATTCCTGAGCAGCAGTCTCCACCTCCACCTGGTATTTAGGAGGTGAATGGTATCTGGTTCGACCGTGAGCGAAACCAGCCCCGTCCTTCAGGGAAAGTCCAGTTGGGTTTACAGCAGGGTCAGAGACCCATCCACTAGTTTGAGGGAGGCCGACAACAATAGTACTAGTACTAGCACCCGTAGTTCCAGCCTCATTATCAGTGACCACCTCAGTTCCAAAACTGGAGACAAGGCCAGCCACAGCAACAGTCCATATATTTCCCTCAGCCTAACCAGCAACAGACTGCATATTATGGACAATATCATTTCCCCCTCCTCCTTATTACCACAATACGTATGGTTACCAACAGCCTCTATACTATCAGTCTCAGCGAAAGCCAGTCAATAAACAACCTGAGGCCCCTTCAGGTAATCCAACACTGGACCAACTTGCATTGCTTATAAAGAACATGAATGAACTGACTCAGCGGATCGATGACCTGACCACCACCAAGACACTAATTCCAGTATAGGTCGAAGCCAACCCCAACAATTTCAGATGCAAGGAGCAAGTAGCCAAAAGACCACCCAACCCCGAGACAGGTATGTCCCTTGATTTTACATGTTTATCTGACGCCTTTCATCTCAGAAGCGGTAGGAGTTTGCAACGACTTACACACCAGTTGGGGTTGTAAAATCAAACCACTGATAGAGCATCATCTTCCACATCATCTCCTTCACCAGCAGTCGAGAGGGTCAGTATAGCAAAACCAGAGTCCGGACTTTCACCGCCTTCACCACCACCTTCACCAGGCATATGTAGATCACCATCAGCAAGGAAGAATATACCAGTCGCATATTCTTCCTCTTCACCAGCAACAACATTCCGTTCTGTTTTAGATTCTGTTTCTCCTTCACCTAGTTTGGGCAACATTGTACAGACTGATTATGGTTGTCCTCTTGTACATGAGGATTCTACTTTGAATAAAGGAAATGAATGTTTGCATGTTTATTCTGATTCTGTGCCATTTCCTTCTGCTCTCAAAGCTAAAAAAATCAAAAATTAAAAATAACACTATCTGATCCTACAGTGGTTGAGATCTTACAGAACATCTTTTTAAAGATGCCACTCCTTAAGGTCATGGAATACATGCCTATAGTAAAAAAGGGAATGAAAGAGGCAAGTACCCAAAAGCATCAACCAAGTAAGAACAGATGAAAGGAAATAGAAAAACACATCTTGACCATGGCCACAATTCATGCCATCAGTCACCTTCCACCTAAAAGAAAGACAAGGGAGCACCTCACAAACATTGCCATATATTTGATCAAGAATTTGATCGTACTCTTCTCGATATCAGTTCCTCCATTAATCTCATGCCTTCCTCTTTATTAACTGAATTCCAATTAGGGCCTCTCAAAACAACCAGAATGATCCTTCAGTTTGCTGAGAGATCGATTAAGAGGCCAAGAGGAATTTTAGTGGATGTTATTGTAATGGTGCAGGGAATGAAATTCCCTGTTGATTTTGTTGTCATGGATACGGACACACCTGCACCGTTACTCCATACCCCAATCATACTAGGTCGACCGTTCCTCCGAACGACCGAAGCAGTAATTGATTATGGTACTGGAGAGATCATCTTTCACTCTCGTAGTGACAAGGTAAAATGTGAGATGATCTCCGATCCTAGACCATCACTGCCACCAGCAACAGATGATACAAAGAAAGTTATATTAGAGCCAAATGACTGTGATTTTCTTGCTGAATTCATAAAGACAGATCTTTTCACGGATTTTATAGATACCCAGGAGTTCCTTCCCTAAAAGGACTCTCTAGAAAGCACAATCGACATGAGTTCCCTTGATGGTCCAATTGAGATAGTTGCCGATGAGCAGTTTGAGCAGAGTTTTGAGGTCTAGATATCTGAGCCATTCATTGAATTTCCCGATTTGTGCACAGATGAGAGACATCTTTCTGATATTATTGCAGAGATATCTGAGCCATTAATTGATAAGAATATTGAACATCCTGATGAGCCCTTCCTTTGTGAGCAGAGATCGTTCATTACAGATCTATCAAATATTCTATTTGCTGAGTCGCCATTAGCCAAGGTGGATAGTCTACAGAGCACAGATCACATACCATCTACTAGTACAGTAGCAGAAGTTATTGTAGAGCCGATTCAGACCCCACCTGAGCTCAAGGTTTTACCATCAACGTTGAAATATGTCTTCCTTGCAGGTCCCCTGATAGGCCCTGATTCTACCTTTGTTAATTCAATCAATTTGATGATATGTTGTTGTTCATTGTAGTCAGGTAGAACTGACTAATAAAAACCACTTTAATTAATGATGAATTAATCACGAGGGGCAGATTTATTTTACTTGGGCAAGCCCAAGGTCGAACTCAGGGAGGCAACTGTCTCCTTAGGTAAATTTTGAGCTAATTCAGAGGTCGGATTTTCAGAAGAATATTTTTAGTATTTTTTAGCAAGTTTTATGTAATTTAAAATAAAGACAATTCAATTTCAGGCCAGTTTTACAAGTTAAATCAGAAATATAATCTAATTAAGTCCAAAAATTATGAAACTTGACCACAATACGAAATGCAGTGAATTTAAGCTACTCTAATTTTTTTGGATTTTTCTGACACTTTATGAATTTACTGTGAATTAAATATGAATGCAAAGTGATTTTTACAAAATCAATTTAAATAATACCAAAACATATTATTTCTAGATACAAAAATTATCCTAGATAGATCTGAGTATGATGAATCCAGGAAAATTGATAGATTTAAAATTCTATGTGAATTAGACCTATTAAAAATCAATTAAATAAATCACTAATTAATTTATTCAGGCCTCGGAATGCATGAAAATGTAATGAATTTTTGGCACAATGTAAAATAAAGTATCGTCAGTCTACTGTGAATTTTTGATGATTTTTGTTGCAACAAGGAATTTAATATGAATTAAAAAGCACACAATGGGCAAAGTATGGAAAATTTCACCAATTTAATAATAATAAATTCCAAATGCATCACAAAAATGAGACACGTGTCACATAAGATAAAGGACAAGATAAGCTACACAATGCAATTTTTAGAACTTAAAAATAATGCCAAATGGACACCTAAACATGCGTGCAAAGACATGGACCAAATAGTAAATACATAAAATTAAATTGCTAAAAAGTAAACATGCTGACATGGACTTAAATGCAATTACCTAGAATGCTGGGGTATGTGTGCAAAATGTCCACTGAAACACGTGCGCCTCACGTGATGCTCCTCGTAGGGACTGAATTGTAATTTGCAAAACTTTCAGGGACCTCAGTGTAATTTACCCAGCCCGCACGTAAGGAACACGTGCCATGCTAGGCTCGGGAGACATCAGAGGCTTGGATGTCGGCTTGGGGGCGCTGCCAGCGCAGACGTGCTTCGGGATAGCCTCGGGAGCTCCGAGCCTAATAGTCGGGGAGGAGGCTCAGAGGAGGCTAAGTGGCACAAGATGGAGCATTGGATCGAGGCGATCTAACAGCTACCGATGGCTCCTGAGATGAAGATGCGGATAATCGCGGGCTGTTAGATCCTCCTGATCCGACGGAGGCAGGGTGCTAGCGACATGGGTCAATCAAAGCCGTTCGATCGTGAGAATCAAATAGCTACTATGTGTTGTGTTCCTCTCGTCTGCCGCCTCCTGTGGCAGATGTGGTTGGGCTCCGACGAAGAGACCGTAGTTCCGCTGCCTCTCCTCGTGCTCGAGGCTGCTCCTCGGAGGCTCCTAAGCAGCTGGGAACAATCGGGGAAGCATCAGGGAACCGCCGGAGGCTCTCGATGGAGCTGGGGAGGTTCGTAGGTTGGAGGTGATGAAGGCAAAGTAGCTCCGGCAAAGCTTCCGGCCAGTGAAGGAGAATGTACCTGTAGGGGTGATAACCGCCCCGCACCCTTAGTTAATTCGAGCAAATTAATGTCCAAATTACTTTTAATCGTTCGTTGCAGTCGGATACGAGAGGCTAATCAAAAACCACTTTAATTAGATTCGAGTTAATTTCAAGCGGCAAATTTTTTTTACTTGGTGAAGTCCAAGGTCGAACTCAGGGAGGCATCTGTCTCCTTAGGTGAATTTTAGCAAGTGTCCGAGTGTTGATTTTCGAGGAGTAATTTTTTTGGTCTTTTTTTACTTTTTATGCAGACTTATGCGGAAAATGCAAGCCAATTTAACGTTTCAATTTAATTAATATATCAAATGAAGTCCAAAAATTATGAAAATTGGTCAGATGGTTAATGATGATGAAAATGACCTAACTAATTTTTTTGGAATTTTTCGACACTGAATAAATTTACTGTGAATTAAATGAGCAGACAAGGTGATTTTCAATATTTAATTTTTAATAAATATCAAACCACAATGTTTTCAAGATCTAAAATTATCCTAGATAGCTCTAATGATAAGGGACCTAGGAAAATTGACAGATCTTAATTTCACTGTGAAATGAATTAACTAAAATTAAATTAAGAAAATCACTCAACAATTTATTTAGGCCTCGATATGCGTGCCTGACATGAAATTTTTAGGGTGTACTAAGAGTATTGTCCTTAAGTTACTGTGAATTTTTGATGATTTTTGGAAGCTCAGAGAATTAACTACAAATTAAAAGGTGTCACTGGGAAAAATATATCAAAAATTCACCAATTAATTCATTAATAATTCAACTGAAATTACAAAAATGGGACACGTGGACCAATAGACAGAGGACAAAATTCTCAACAAAATGCAATTCTTGGATTTGCAAAATGATGTAAAATGCAATCTAGGGATGCGTGCAAACACAGGGGTTAAATGCAATACAAAAACAATTAAAAATACAATAAGCAAATATGCTGACAGGGACTAAAATGCAATTACCTATAATGCTGGGGACTTGAATGCAAATTCTCCACAGGGCACGTGCTCCTCACGTGGGCTCAGCTTCACAGGGACCTCTTTGCAAATATGGAAAGCTCCAGAGCCTCTGTGTAAATTACCCAGGCCGCACGTGCTCCTCACGTGGGCGGCCTAGGCTTGGATGGCTGCGGAGGCTCGGATCTAGGCTCGGGCGCTCTGGAGGTCTGGAGTGAGGTTCGTGCGACCCGAACCTAGGCTCGGAGAAGAGGTTCGGGCGACTGGGCTACATGGCGTAATGAAGGCCCTCGGATCGAGATTGATCCAAGGGGTGTCGGTGCGGACACGTGGCCTAACCTCAGGCCTTTAGATCGATGATGATCCACGGTCTCTGGGCTCGAAGAAGACGGCGACGTGGCTCGCTGAGGACCGCTGGATCAGAGGCACGATCGACGGTTGGAAGCTGCTGCGGTGAGGTGACGCGTGGCGATGTGGGGGCCGTTCGATCGATGTGATCGAACGGCAGCTGCTCTTCTGCTCCGACGATCCTCCACCACCTGCGGAGGAGAAGGCGGGGCTCCGGCGAAGGTGCTGTAGCTCCGCCCGTCCTTCCTCGAGGTGCTGACGCTCTCCGACTTGTCGGAGATATCCCAGAAGCTGCGCGGATGGTCGATGAAGGCTCTGATGGCCTCAGAAGTGAGAGAGGGCCGTCGGGAGTTGCTGACGACGAAGCTCGAAGTCGTCTCCGATGAAGCTCCGATCAGTGACAAATGAAGTACCTGCAAGGGTCAGAGACTAGCCTAAGCTCGTGCGTGCTTGTGTGGAGAGGTGAAGGTAGTCGGCGAGGCCTAAGGCGAAGGGGGGGGGGGCGGTCGGGCGATGGAGCTCCGGCCAAATGGCGGAGCTGGTGATCGGAATGTTGCGAGGTGTGTCGTCGGAGGTCATGAATGGTGTTGCGAGGATGAGAGCTTCGACGCGAAGCTCAGCGAGATGAAAGGGAAGCGAGAGAGTGACCGGTGACGGCGAATAAAGTCGGAGAAAACAAAGATAAAAATAAGAAACGATCGGAGGGGAAATGGAGGAGTTTCACCTGGGGATTGGGCCTCCTGCTTGAGGTCCAGGTCGTCGCTCGAGGGTCGGTGATCGCCCGAGCTCGTGCAGCTGCTCGTGGGAGTCGCTGCGACACGGCGGAGCGGCCGTGGATCTCGCCGGAGAAGAATCCCTTCGTCGCTCGAAGACGCGTCGAATTGCTGTCACCAATGGGAAGGTCTGAGCTCAAGGAAGCTCTCTGGAGTGGCGGATGGGGGTGAAGGTTGCCGGTGGTGGCGTATTTATAGGTTGAAGGTGGTGGTTTGGCTGGTGACGAGGCGAGGTAGGTGGTCGACGTGGGGCGACTCTGGTGGAGGTGGTGGAGCGTGAGGGAGCTGGCGAGGGTGAGGGATAAGTGGGGCTCATCGTGGGAGTGTTGGCTGACGTAGATGGTGGCTGACGTGCAGCCGGAAATAGAAAGGGGGCGCCCCTCCCGCAAGGCAAGGGACGTGGGAGAGAAGGGCGCCCAGAGGTAGGAGACGAGGTCTTCACCGTTGGATCTTGTGATCCAACGGTGGTGATCGAAGCGTGGCGGGCGGGTAGGATTAGATCGGGGCGCGTAGATGATGGGCTGCGGTGGAGCCGCGTGGCGAGCTGCGGACGAAGCGCGAGCGGGCGGCCTGGATGAGGAGATGGAGCTGATCGAAGGGCTGAGACTCGCTGGAAGGAGAGGCGGCTGAGATCAGAGGATCGTGGATGCGATCGAGCGGTCTTTAAAGCGCCACGTGGCCCAAAAAGTGGCCCAAAAACCCAACTTTCTCATATGAGCTCCAAATTCAATGAAATTAGTCTCATTTTAAAGGTCTTTTAATGTGTAGTATTCTAAGAGTAAGTAGACCTAATTCGGAGTTTGTATGAGGGCTTTATGTGCATTTTAGTGTACAGGGTTCTAGGGCTTTATTGACTATTTTACAAGGGGGATTTTTGGCATTCTTCCCTATATTAGTAACTAAGGAATACATATTATCGAGAAGAGGTTATTTTAGTGAATGGGTATTTTACAAGGGATTTTTGGCTTCTTATTTAAATGTAAATGGACTACTAAAATGTATGAATTATGGATGTATGCATGAATGTTATTTATGCAATATAAAGGAAAATATGCCTCTATTTGCTCGGGAACAAGGCTCTATTTTTGACTTTTGAAGTGATGAATCACAGATTCATCAACCCCCTATACTTAAACCTTGCTCGTCCCCGAGCAACTAAATGAAATGCAAGAGTGAAATGATTTTGGGTTCCATACCAAGGTCACGAACAAAAGTAAAAAAATAGAGCTTGACTCGACCTTTGGATTAATTATGTGTCGGAACCTTATTGGGATCTGAGTTTAAGACTTAACATACTTCAAGTTCCACAAGTATTCTATTCAAGACTCCTCAACTCACCTGATCAGAACAAGTCTACATACACAAACTCTAATGACCATGAATCTTTTCATGCAGTGTAGGTGATATATGACTCCCCACCTCAGAAGTAACAAAGAAACAACCTCCCCCAACCTGGTAACTCTAATGCCTCGGTCTAGCAACTCTTTCCTCGAGAAGCGGGGTATTCCCTTCTAAGTTCAAGTTCAACCGGCTCAAGAAGAGGGGGAAGAAGTATAGACTTTTGGGAGCTCAGCCAGTGTAGCTAAGTCTCCCGCTGCAAGCTTCATGAGATGTAACATGGGGACCATAAGCTTTTGCTTTTCTTGACTACGTACACTCCGGTGGGGTTATTAAATTTTCAATCCGACCCACCACTTTTTTGGAGTTATTTTTGGCATTTTTTTTCAAAATGCCTCTGTACAACATATCTACATGGTGCAGCATATATACAAGAAATTTCCTCTTGAGCCAGTAGACTATCCCTCTTTTGAAGCTTTATTTCAACCCACTGCTTCTGTCTTTAGCCTTCATCACCACTAGGCCAAGTTGAGACGCACTTCCTTCACTAGAAGAAGAAGAGAGGTTCCGCCTAGAAGTACTATCCTCATATGCTACCCCAAGCTAAAGGAAACTGCCTCCTCATCACCTCATCCGTAGAGAGCCATGTGTAAAGTGCTGGTGCACGTCAAGCCATTGTCTCTAAGAGTCATGTGTGTGTTGTTAAGTGCTCTACTCAGGCTCGTCAAGATGACATATAAACATAGACTTGCAGACTTAAAGAATTAAGTCACCTGACCTGAAAAATCTTAACTCCAGTTCCTATAAGGTTCCTTTGAAATTAGGTGGATTAAGGTCAAATCATTTCCATCCTCAATATCTGCTCATAACTTGGTCCAGAACCCACTAGCTTTTCACTTTGCATATGCCAAGTATGCAGATGAGATGTCATGCTATGAAAATGCAAGAATCTTTTTGGATGCAGAGATGATATGCATGAGTAAATAAGAAGCCTTTTTGTTTTATTTTTCTGGTACAAATCATGTTTTACAACCAATTTTACAACTTTTTTTATACAAGTATTATACATAAAGTACACATTTTTTTACCGCCCATAATTATTGTACAATATACAAAAATACGCGAAACATACGCGAAAGTACGAGCTATGGGTAAAGTATATATGTAATATATACACGCCCCCCTATACCTAGCGTGTGCTATGTCCTCAGAGCACGAAGAGCGAGAAAAAAGACATAGCTCGTGCTAAGCGTAGGAGAGCTAAAGGCTCTGGCAACCTAAGTGTAGAAGAAGATCAGAAATGAGACGGACGAGGGAAAGATGGGAAGTGGATAAGTATCAATGCGGGCATCGGTCCCCCCTATACTTAGGCTCAGGTCAGCCTAAGTATCGGTAAGAAATGAGTATGAGGACCAATGTGATCTGGAGAATGTACATTGAACTGACTCAGGTGACCCCTCCCCCTATACTTAGGATCTGGTCATCCTAAGTATAGTCCAAGATAATGGTTCGATGATGTGGGGAGGTGTTTACTAGAATCGCGGGGGTAAAGGATAGGATGTACAAGACTGATGGTATACACAGATGAGTCGGTGTGAATCTTTCAAGATGCTGCTGATGGCTGGAGTTCACTGCTGCAAGGTCTCATACGCGGCTTGAGGTGTATCTGCTGTATCTGTCTCGCGCATGAATACAATCTCCTCCACATGGACTAATTGTTCATTGGATTCGACTAAGTGCTTCAACAGCTGCCCATTCACTAGGAATGTCGGTGCGTCATCTGCGAGATCTGAGATCTCGACACATCCACTATCATGCACCGTACGGACGACAAATGCTCCCGTCCACTTAGACTTTAACTTGCCTTGGAAAATCTTCAGCCTAGCATTGAACAACCATACCTTCTGTCCAGGAACAAAGGTCTTTCGTCTGATATATCTATCATGCCAATGTTTCACCTTGTCCTTGTACACCAAACTGTTGTCGTATGCTCGATTTCTGACTTCCACAAGCTCATTCAGATCCATGTCTCTCTGTTTCTGACCCAGGTGTGTGTTCCAGTTGACTTTTTTTATTGCCCATTCTGATTTGTGCACTAACTCTGCGGGCAAATGGCACGGCTTTCCGAATACCATTCGGAATGGGGAGGTGCCTAACGGCGTCTTGTAAGCCGTCCTATACGCCCAGAGGACTTGATCCAAGATCTGAGACCAGTCCTTCCTGTCTGGGCGGACAAGCTTTTGCAATATGGTTTTCACCTCCCTATTCGACACCTCAGCCATACCATTGGTTTGTGGGTGGTAAGGACTCGCGACACAGTGTTCGATGCCGTAGTCCTTCAGGAGTTTCTTCACCTCCCGATTCACAAAGTGGCTACCCACGTCTGATATCATCATTTTGGGGATCCCAAACCTAGAGATTATGTGCTCTCTGATGAATTTACAGACAGTCCTACTGTCTGCGGCTCGGGTCGGGATAGCCTCCACCCATCTGGACAGATAATCTACCGCAAGGAGGATGTATTCGAACCCGTGGCTGACAGGGAATGGGCCCATGAAATCGATACCTCAGGCGTCAAAGACATCACAAATGATGACCGGCTGCATTGGCATCTCATCCTTGGAACCAACGGTTCCTCCCATTCTCTGGCAAACTGGGCACGACTTCGCGAAGGCGGTGGCATCGCAAAACAGAGTCGACCAGTAGAAGCCACACTGAAGTACCTTCCATGCGGTCCTCTTCCCGGAGTGGTGTCCTCGAGCCTCCAAACTGTGGCATAAAGAAAGGACACTCTGGTATTCCTCCTGAGGAATACACCGTCTCCAGACGCCATCCGGTCCTTCGAAGAAAAGGATCGGATCCTCCCAATGGTAGTGTTTAGCGTCCGACTTGAGTCGGTCGATTTGGTTCTTGGGCCAATCTTCGGGAACTTTCTTGGAGACAAGATAATTCACGATATTGGCGTACCATGGGAGTGAATCGATAACAAGAATCGACTCGTCAGGGAAGGAGTCTCGAATTGGTGAAACCTCGGAAGTATTAAGATCTTCGAGACGAGAAAGATGATCGGCCACTACGTTCTTCTTACCAGGTTTATCACGGATATCCAAATCAAACTCCTGGATAAGTAAAATCCAACGAAGAAGACGCGCCTTCGCGTCCTTCTTCTCCATCAAATACCGTAGTTCCGAGTGGTCCGTGAACACAGTTACCTTGGATCCAATTAGGTGAGATCTGAATTTGTCCAAGGCAAACACTACCGCAAGCATTTCTTTTTCCGTAACCGTATATTACGCTGAGCAGTATCAAGCACTTTGCTTGCGTAGTGAATTGCAAATGGGACGCCATCTCTTCTTTGTCCCAATACATCCCCAACAGCATAATCAGAGGCGTCCGTCATGATCTCAAAGGGTAGGGACCAATCTGGGGCTTGTAGTATGGGTGTGTCCATGATCATTCCTTGTAACAGCTTAAAGGCCTCAAGACATTTGTGATCTACAATAAACTCCATGTCTTTGCCTAGAAGCTCAGTTAGCGGTCGGGCAATCTTAGAAAAATCCTTAATGAATCTTCGATAAAATCCAACATGCCCGAGGAACGACCGCAACTGCTTTACGTTGGTGGGTGGCTGGAGTCGTCTGATCACATCCACCTTGGCAGGGTCAACCTCCATTCCTCTCTTGGAGATGATGCCCTCTGTCACCATGAAGTGACTTTTCTCCCAAGAGAGCACCAGATTAACCTCACAACATCTCTTGAGGACTCAGTCCAGATTCCTAAGACAGGAATCGAAAGAATCGCCATGGACCGAGAAGTCATCCATGAAGACTTCCAGGAATTCGCCGACCATTTCGGCGAATACAACAATCATGCACCTTTGAAAAGTACCTGGAGCATTGCATAGCCCAAAAGGCATGCGCCTGAAAGCATAGGTACCAAAGGGGCATGTAAACGTGGTCTTTTCCTGGTCCTCCGGAGCTATGGCTACTTGATTGTAGCCCGAGAACCCATCTAGGAAGCAGAAGAATTCTTTCCCCGCTAATCTTTCTAAAATCTGATCAATGAACGGTATGGGGAAATGATCCTTCTTCGTCGCGGCATTCAGGCGTCTGTAATCCACACAGACGCGCCACGACGTGGGCACTCTCGTCACGATCTCCTCTCCGTCCTCGTTGGTGGTCGTCTGAATTCCCAACTTCTTCGGGACAACATGGATTGGGGCCACCCACTTGGAGTCGGAGATTGGGTAAATAAAACCCGCGTCGCACCATTTTTCTATCTCTTTTTTCATGACCTCTCGTAAATTTGGATTCAACCGGCGTTGGAATTCGCGAGAGGGTTTGGCTTCGTTCTCCAAGTAAATATGGTGCGAACACAGAGCGGGATTTATCCCGTGGAGATCGGAAATGCTCCAGCCTATCGCCTTGCGGTTTTTCTCCAGGATCTCTAGCAAGCGAGATTCCTGCTCCTTGGTCAATTGCGAACTGATAATGACCGGAAATTTCTTGTCTTGGCCCGCAAGGAAGGCATATTTCAAGGTTGTGGGTAGGGGTTTGAGCTCAGGAATAGTGTGATCGTCTAAGAAATCTGGCTCAATCTGCTCTGGTTCAGTGTTGGAAGTGGTTGGATCGTGTTCTGTGATAGCTGCCACCAAGTGCGGCTCTGGAGTCGGATCGTCAAAAGTTTCCATACAATCGGCAAACGCCTCGTCCGACTCGTCATCCTCATCTTCCGATTGTCCTAAAGATGTAAGGACTGACATGCCCAACTGGGCCTCTACGTCATCGAAGATGTAGGGCGATGCAGGCTCAGAGCTGTACTCGTTTCTGAGGATCTCGCAGACTGACTCATGCACTGGATCATCTTCGCCGGAGATGGACACCTCGGTGCTGGCTGGGTTCTGTCTCCATGGCCCAACTAAGTCTACATGCTCACAGTCTGTTCCGGTAGAAGAGTACTCGGTGCTGGATTCGGAATCCGGTCTCTGCCATCTTGTCTGCTTCATTTCAAGTTCCTCGTCTCCGCCTGGAGTTTGGAACTGAATCTTCCCATTCTTATAATCAAATAAGGCCCCTGCTGTTCTAAGGAAGGGCCTACCTAGAATGATCTGGGAATCTCTCCAATTACGAGGGGTTTCCATATCCAGGATAGTAAAGTCCACCATGTATTCTTGCCCCTCGACTTTGATTACAATGTTCCTCAACTCACCTTGGGACCTCTTAGTTGATTTGTCAGCGAACTGTAGAAGAGCTCTAGATTTCCTAAGAGGTCCGAGATTAAGCCGCTCATAGAGGGCTGTGGGCATCAAATTGATTGAGGAACCATTGTCCAGGAGAGTGCGTGCAAACGCGATGTCATCAACATGACTCACCACATAATGTGCACCCATGTCTCTTCGTTTTCGAGGAAACGATTCTTTATTGCACAAGTCGTGGCTACTGACAGAACGTGTTTCTCAACACGGCTTTTGGTCTTTTTGCTAACCCTAGTAGGTGTGCATCTCACCTTAAGGTATTTTTGGAATGCAGGAGTCATCTCCACGAACTTGTCAAAAGGGATTGTGACCTTGATGTGTTTATTGTAGAATTCAGCCATCTCGGGGTCATCTTTTTGGATTTTCTTCTTTTTCTTCTTTCCACCTTTGAGAGCTCGGGGGAAAGGGATTATTGACTCAGGTTCGAAAACTGAAATCTTCTCATTAATTTCGAAAACTGAGTTCTTAACATGACTCTGACTCTGATACAGACTCGGACTCTGACTCTGACTAAAAAGAAAATGCTGAGGCGAAACCGGTGATGCTTCTTCCGCTTCTTTCGGATGATCCTCCTCAGATGGAGGTGCGGGCTCTTCATCGGTGTCGTCTGACTCTATGCAAATGTGAGACTGCTGCTTCGAGGACTCAGATGTCCTCTTCTTCCGCCGGTGTTGGTGGTGGTGATGCTCCTCCTCCTCTTCCTCCGAGTTCTCCTCAGGTAGAGTCTCGGAGGTTTCTTCCTTCTGCGCCCGTGCCCGATCAGGTATGGTCACGGTCCTTCCGCTTATGAGGGACATATGATTTACATTATCGTACGAAAGGATCTCATGTTCAGATAAGTAATTATCTGAATAATATACCTGATCTCGAGGTCAATTCTGGCTCTGGTGTACGCTGTTTGGGTTGGCCTGAACCTGTGCGGGAATTGGGGTCCTTGGCGCCATTTGTTGGTCCTGGTTACGAGAGACCCGATTGATGTCGGTCCTCATGTCCAGGTAGTCATTCTGCATCTGTTGGACCCTATCAGACAGGGTCTAGATCGCCAAGGTGAGGGACTCCAATTCGGTGGGTTGGGCTTGCTGTTGTGTTGATGCCATCCTGTATTGGCTCTGCTGGCCATGCCGATACTGTTGCTGATGGGACGGTGCTGGCCCCTGCTGGTAGGTGCGCTGCTGCGGCTGGTGCCCATGTTCTGGCCTGGACTGGAAGCGTGGGATGGCGACGGGCCTGGTTTCTTGGTAGACTGGGGATGGGCGGTGTGGCTGATCCTTCCCCATCTCGATTTGCCAGACTATCGGGTCACGGCTATACCAAAGCCCGTTGATCTCGTATACTGGCGGAGGCTCCTCGTATTCCGTTTCCACTTGTGGGGGGTGCATGATGGTTCTGCTGGGTATAAGTCTGATCCCAGCTGCTCTGAGACCCCGGTGCCTGTTCCTGTACAAGATGGACTCGATGTACAGGTACAGGTGGTGCAGAAGGGGCAGGTAGCTTGATCTTAGCTACCTTTTCAGAGAGTTCCTCCACTTTCTTTGGAAGGCTCGAAAGAGACTCCATCTCCGCGACTCTCTTGTGGATCTGCTCGATCATGGTAAGCTTGTCGGCAATCATCCCCATGCTGGGGATGAGGTCTTCAGTCAGATCTGCTACAGTCCTTCGAGTTGTCTCATTGGATAGGATTGAGGGAGACAATTGATAGCACCTTGTGGCCTGAGACCTGCCGGTTTCCGCCATCTGCTCTAGGATCTTCCATACAGCATGCTCATTTTTGTTCAGATAGCTTCCTCCACAGGCGGCACTGACTAACCCCTGCATTTCTGGGGTTAGACCACAGATCAAGGTCTGGACTAAGATCGCCTTTGAAATGTCGTGGCAGGGGCATTTCTGTACTAAATCATTGAACCTATCCCAAGCATCATGGAAAGGTTCACTAGGTCCTTGGGCGAAGCTGGCGATCTTTGTTCTCATCTGGTTTGTCCTACTGAGAGGGTAGAACTTTTTCAAGAATAGGTCCTTGAACTGCATCCAGGTATTGCATACCACCCCTAAGTTTTTCAACCAATGAGCTGCCTTATCACCTAAGGCAAAAGGGGTGGCCTTCAGCCGAATATAATCTTGGCCAACATTGGGATGGCGAAGATTGTTGCACACCAACTCGAAGTCACGGAGGAAAGTGTATGGTTCTTCATTAAGGTTTCCGTTGAACTTCGGAAGCAGACTAAGGAAGTGGGGCTTCAGCTCAAATGCCTGGGCGGGAACTGCAGGTGCCAACCAGTTCTGAATCTCGTTCTCCGCCGGGTTATAGGTATCAACCATTGGTCGGTCGATTCCTTCTGCTACTATGATCTGTCCCATCTGCGCCGTGAGATCTGCATTCTTCTGTTCGGCTTCAGCGAGGCGAGCAAGAATCTGTTTTATTTGTTCCTCATCTGGTGGTACTTTTGGCGGCATCTCGTCCTCCAGTCCTGGGGGGAAAGTAAGGTCGATGTCAGAGGATAACTCAAGGAAAGGATTACCGAGGCGATGATCTTCCTCGATAATCTCGGAGGAGATGAAAGGGTTGGTTGGAGAGTGACCACCCTGAGTATGAGGGAACCAAGACTCAAGAGGGTCATGAGTCCTGGGTGGTCCAAGGTGCGCTTGGGCCGATAAAGACGAGTCACTTGGGGGACTCATAGAGAGATCGGTGAATAATGCGTCGAGATCTCCCCAATTACTCATCTTGATGTGACGAGAAGAAGATAGGGTTTTACCCCTACCTGAAGCAAGCAAAATCAATCCAAAATCCTGAGTTCACACTCAACACCTGTGAAAGACTCGAAATCGAGTCCGATTAATCTTGTAATTTTTAAGTGTGATTTTTCAAACAAGATAGCAAGGATTACGCAGCCTATAGGGAAGTCGGCTTAGAGCCGGATGCGTCTTCCCTGTTTATCCTGTCGCCTAAGATACCGCCGATCCTCCCTTTCTGCGCTCCTATCCGGAGTGGGGACTCAATGACGTGCCCCTATCTACCTGCAAGCAGGCGGAGGCTGACAAAGCTAGGCCTTGTCGTAGAGTACCGCTGGTTCGCCCCTATCTACCCGCGAAGGCGGAGGCTACTTGGTACTTGTCAATGAGCTTAAAAGTATCCCACTCGTGATATTTGCTAAGATCAGTTGGCTCGTGATATAGAAGGCGGGGATTTGGGCTCTGCCTTAAGGTGTTCACACACACTCAAATACCCTCACTCAGCCTGAAAACAGGGTCGGGGATTAATCTCCCGCAAACAATTTTCAAATTTTATTCTCTTTTTTTGGTCAATACTGTTTACCAATCCCGATTTTAAGTTAAGTTATCACTGATTAAGTGCACCACACAGCACGCCTATTGGACAGTCCCAATTTCCGTTTAATTAAATGTGAAAATCAGGGGGAGAAATCGAGAAAAGCCGATGCACAATAAAACAATGATGTTATGCTGAGTTTAGGAGACTTACAGTGATCCCTTCGCTTTTATGCAGGATGCAGAACAGAATTGAAATTTTATCTAAATGCAAATGCAGGCGATGAAAGCCGCTCCTAGACAGGCAGTTCTATTAGCGTGAAGAACAGTTTAATTTGTCTAAGTACGGCGGTCTAAGTGCGTCTTTTAAGTGATTTATGTGGTCCTAATGATTACGAGCACAAACAATTCTTAGATTATCTCGAGGAGCCGCTAGTGCAAGCTAAGTTACAATTCAACCACACAGCACACGGGGACACGATTCCACTATTTTTACACACGCGAGAACCCGAACGGGAACCACTGGAAAAGATGCGAAAAATGTGGAAATAAATGAATTACAGGTTCTCTCAAATCACTCAAATCAATTCGAATGTTGGTTCCTCGAAGCGTCTTCGACTCCGGTGTCCCTCGAACAAAAGCAAGTTGAGGTCAGATAAAGAATGACACAAAAAATGCAAAAATTTTTAAAGATAGAGAAATATTCACAAGAAAAACCGGGGATCAGACTACCCGGGGAAAGAAAACCAAGCACTCAAAATTTCACCAAAACTTAACCTAAGCCGTGCGTCCCCGGCAACGGCGCCATTTTGATAACCGCCACGCACCCTTAGTTAATTCGAGCAAATTAATGTCCAAATTACTTTTAATCGTTCGTTGCAGTCGGATACGAGAGGCTAATCAAAAACCACTTTAATTAGATTCGAGTTAATTTCAAGCGGCAAAATTTTTTTACTTGGTGAAGTCCAAGGTCGAATTCAGGGAGGCATCTGCTCCTTAGGTGAATTTTAGCAAGTGTCCGAGTGTTGATTTTCGAGGAGTAATTTTTTTGGTCTTTTTTACTTTTTATGCAGACTTATGCGGAAAATGCAAGCCAATTTAACGTTTCAATTTAATTAATATATCAAATGAATCCAAAAATTATGAAAATTGGCCAGATGGTTAATGATGATGAAAATGACCTACACTAATTTTTTTTGGAATTTTTCGACACTGAATAAATTTACTGTGAATTAAATGAGCAGACAAAGTGATTTTCAATATTTAATTTTTAATAAATATCAAACCACAATGTTTTCAAGATCTAAAATTATCCTAGATAGATCTAATGATAAGGGACATAGGAAAATTGACAGATCTTAATTTCACTGTGAAATGAATTAACTAAAATTAAATTAAGAAAATCACTCAATAATTTATTTAGGCCTCGATATGCGTGCAACTGAGATGAAATTTTTAGGGTGTGCTAAGAGTATTGTCCTTAAGCTACTGTGAATTTTTGATGATTTTTGGAAGCTCAGATAATTAACTACAAATTAAAAGGTGTCACTGGGCAAAATATATCAAAAATTCACCAATTAATTCATTAATAATTCAACTGAAATTACAAAAATGGGACACGTGGACCAATAGACAGAGGACAAAATTCTCAACAAAATGCAATTCTTGGATTTGCAAAATGATGTAAAATTCAATCTAGGGATGCGTGCAAACACAGGGGTGTAAATGCAATACAAAAACAATTAAAAATACAATAAGCAAATATGCTGACAGGGACTAAAATGCAATTACCTATAATGCTGGGGACTTGAATGCAAATTCTCCACAGGGCACGTGCTCCTCACGTGGGCTCAGCTTCACAGGGACCTCTTTGCAAATATGGAAAGCTCCAGGAGCCTCTGTGTAAATTACCCAGGCCGCACGTGCTCCTCACGTGGGTAGCCTAGGCTCGGATGGCTGCGGAGGCTCGGATCTAGGCTCGGGCGCTCTGGAGGTCTGGAGTGAAGGATATGGAAATTATCCTCAAGCGCATCACGGAAGCGTGATCGTCGTATCGAATACGACGAAGAACGACTAGTCGCACTAGTTGTTCGGTGCAGCGGAATTTAAAATTTTTATTCGATGAAACCACATGATCCGAGAACCATTCTCAGATCGTTTCATCTATAACCACAACAAGTATAATGCAATACCTCTTGAAGCGTGGTTGATCGAGTCTCTAAAGAAAGAGACCTCCTGTCTCAAGTCCGATCGTCGGCGAGACCGCTTGCGAGCGCGGGGATGAACCGCGTTGTCCTCGCAATTCAAGAAGATGATCCAAGCGTGGTTGCTCCTGATCTCGTCACACGAGATCTAACGTCTCCTTCGTGGGCGTAGCACACCAAGAAGACGGAGAAATCGAAGAACGTCGAAGCGGCAGCGCGGTGGCGATGGCGACGATGATTCCCTTCTCTAGGGTATGGGACGGCCACCAACAAGAGAGGGAGAGAGGGCTGGCGTGTATGAAGAAATGAGGGAGAGAGTGAGCTCCAATATTACATGTTATTAGAGAGCATAGTATGCCTCTCTATTTATAGGGTTTTGGGATCCATGGATCTCAATCCATGGGACACATAAAATCAATGGGTGAGATTGATTTGTGTCAATCCAATGGCCAAGATTGTTGTTGTCAAAAGCAACAAATTTAGGTCAAAATATATTTGACAAAATCAAATATAATTTATTCCTAAATCATCCCAACAAATAAGGAGAGAATACACATGGAGATCAAATCTCCATGTGCAATCAAGAGGGGACGGCCACCCATTCCATATAGGAATTGGGTGCCGCCCACTTGTTTCCCAATGGAGAGGAATCTCATGGATTTCCATGAGATTGCATATCTCCTTGGATTTCTCTCCTATTAATTTGCAACAAATTTTGTTGGGTTTTATTCTTCAAAATAAATTCACAATTATCTTTGAGAATATTGCATTCTTGCCATGGAAAAAAATTGTGAATCATATTCACAACCCAAAACAACATATAATTCATATTGTTAATTAATTACACAATGTGTATCCAATACACATAATAATTAATCAACACATATAAATTATAATTAGCTCTCTCTAATACATTACAAATCACATTTATAATATATTATCAATAATTGGATATTTCTATCCACATTATTCTTATCCACATTAATTAAATCACATTTAATTAAATTGGATAATTTCTTCACACATCAAGATGATTAAATCACATTTAATCATTATTTCTTCATTGCTTAGATCTTATGGAATTATTCTTGAACCCTACAAGAATAATGCAATCTCTCCGCAGATACTTGGAGATAAGGACAGGGCGATTGTATTGTTCCACGTATAGTGACATGGATATTGAGATCATATCTCAAATCCAGATCGCGGGCCTCCCATAGATGCTTGATTAAATCAAGACCGTAAATCTAATCTTCTCATTGTATCTGAATCACATTCAGATCAATGTCCAACACTTGGACTAAGATCAGATTACTTCTCTACCGAGAGGAGTCACTAAAATCCAGACCCGTTTCATCACTCCCTAGGAATGGAAGCGTCATGGTTATACAATCGTTTATGATCAAATCACCCTCAGGTATTCCCAATACCTGTACATCCTGCATACTGGAAGACTCAGACTAAACCCGAAGTACCGGATCAACTTTATACTGTCTACTCCATGGTTTTATCAGTAAGTTTCTCATTCGATCATTGGGAGTTGGTATCGATCAGACACTTTCCAAAAGTGTATATCATACCTAGGTCTTGATCATATACTAAAAGTATATATCAAACCTACAAATTCAGTCAAGCTTCCAAAGCGAGACGACCATGCGCATGGAATTTGATTCTTCCCAATATCTCATGAGTGAGCTCATGTCTTCCGGTTCAGTAACTGAACCTGTATGATCCCTTTGAGAGAACGTATTACTCATATGCCCTTATATGCACACCAGCACGCCGGTGTTTAGACCTTGATTAGATCATCAACCTATTGGTCTACCAAATGTACATACTTGGACATATAGCAACACATCTGTCTCCGGTCAGAGGATGCGTGCCTATAACATGACAGCATATGATATAGGACTTTGGTTATCTCGATCTCGTTAAGTCAACTCTTTGACCTAACTAATCTGACACCTCCGAATCTCTATTCCTATGCAGAGGACTTGCATCAAGAGGTCGGTCAGATATCAGCCTTCAGAGATAGGATTGCCATCTCCTACTCGGGCTGGAGATCATCTCTTAATAATCATTTGACGGTGCTTGATGAGTCCTCAATCTAACTCTTTAGATATTCATCCAAGCACCAGCCTCTATGATTCAATAGTTGAATCAACAGCTGTATGATCATCAAGATGGCCATGGTACATAACCCTAATTGTACTAAGGGACCTATTATACAAATTATTCATTCTTCATTTCAGATCAGGGAATGATATGTGCAATAACATTTATTGCATAATGGCTCGCCGTGGGCTCGCATTTCCAACAATCTCCCACTAGCCCAAAGAGCCATTAATGGGTTAATCATTTAAACCCACACTCATGTGACAATCATAGGCTATTTAGAAAATAGCTAGGTAAGCTGATCAGTCACTCTGTTCCCGCGAGACTACGCCAAGTCCTTTTACGGCACTTGCATATCCCCAGTAACAGTGCTCGCATCCAATGCGAATGTTGCATCTTATGCAACTAATACTCAATCTTGTTAGTTATAGTGTCCTTGACACTACAGCTTAACAATTATCATAACCAGTATTTCCATAATCCTTATCAGAATATCCTTATTCCTGGAGATCACTATCTCTTAAGGTATCCACAGTTAAGACCTTTTAGATCTCTATCTATAAAGTCTTAAGTTTTTGAAGATAAGACTTTGAGATCACTATCTCAAAAAATCTTGTCATCTATGAAGATTTTGTTGTTACTGCAACCAAGTGTTTTATTTCCATAGTTGGACTAGTAACAGTTTACTACTCCCACTGCATGGCAGCCACCTGGCTTTTGTACACATCTAGCACACACTTGGCTTTTCAGAACTGATGCCCAAGGGCAAGTAGTTCCAGCATTCACTTCCTCAACTCTTTGAGGTGCTATCCCTTTAGATAGGTCAGTACCATATCTTAAGGGATGGAAGCCATTACTGGAATTTTCCATAAAATGGAATATGTCCAAGATGTACTATAAATGTGACAGTCCCATTATCCTCTTCACTTTGCTTCTGAACAACTTCAGAACTAAGATCTGAGAGGCATCTTTGAAATCATATTTCAAGATATGGAATAGCCAGTCCATGAAACACTTATTATTATCCTTATATCATTCCAAATGATTAGGATATTATCTACATTAGCACGATGAACACATAGGCACTCCCACTAAGCTTCATATGGTTCATCAAGATTCCATCTGAAATCATAACATTTATAATTTCATCAAATCTTATGATCCAACTTCAAGAAGCCTATTTGAGTCCATAGACGGATTCCTTAGTTTGCACACCTTGCTTTCCTCAACTATGAAGCCCTGGGGCTACTTCATGTGAATATCCTCAAAGAGATATTCATAGAGGAATGCAATATTGACTTACATCTTGAAGATGCAATAGTCAAGTTGTGTAGCTAAGGTTAGCAATATTCTGACGGTTTTAAGCATGGTCACCGAAGAGCAAGTCTCATTGCAAGCAATGTCTTCTCTTCCAGTGTGCTTTGAAGATCTCTACCTTCTCATCAGGTTCCCTGTCTCTTGAAGATCCATTTACACCTTTACAGGTCTTACCCATATAGGTGGATCCTCGAGGGTCCATATACAACACTTGTATATGAAGTCTACATTAGACTTTTATTGCTATCCATCTATCCATGCTATGATCTTCAGAAGCTTCATCACATGAAGTTTGATCATTGTCAGATTTCTCTAACACATGGAATCCATCCTCAAACTCATTTGAAGAGGTATTAATGTTTCATCTTTAATTGTCCTTTTAGTTTCCAATTTCAGGAGTCTCATTATAAATGAGTTCCTACACTTCATTTTCATCTTGATTCTCAAGAGTCTCAACCTCTAAGAATCACATTCTCGGAGATGAGATATTTTAAGAATCTCAAGGTCATAAAGTAGGTATCCAATACCATCCTTTATTTTCCTAATGAAGCAGCACTCTCAAGTGCTAGATTCCAACATACATGGAACCTTATTAAGGATATACATTGTAGTCTCTACTACACATATATACCTGTAAACTAAGGGATAATTATGCTAAAAATTCAACATTGATAAGATCATATCACACATGATCCAATTGTATCTACCTATAACTCTTTTAAGTTAAGGTGTGTTAGGAGGATTGAGATAGAAATGATATTCATATCTCCATAAGGTATTCTTCGAATTTATCTAGTAGGTACTTGCTACCTAGATTAGATCAAATTCATTTTATCTTCCTTCAAACTTTGGTTCTAAACCAAAATTAATGAAATCTTTGAACATTTCAAAGGTTTCTTAGATGAAGAGAAGAAATCTCATATCATACATAATCATCAATAGATATCACATATCCACAATGTTTACTATGATATAGATGATCCGCATACATTAATATGTATGAGATCCTGAATACCTTGGCATCTTACACCATTCCCGAAGAAGGGTGTATTGGACATTTTACTTTGAATACAATATTCATAAGTATGTAACTTTTGAAATTTTAGACATTCTAAAGTTTCATCTCTTACTAGTCTATTGATCAAATCAATAGACAAATGTCCAAGGCTTGATTCTATATCATTGTCAAATGATCTTCATCCTCCTATTGATATTAAGGTTTAATTTCAGTATTTAGAAATGTTAATGAACCATTCATTAATTTTCTAATTTAGTGGAGTCCACCAGATTTTAGATTACTATCTGAAATATATCCATCATAACTCTTTATGATAGTTCTATCTCAGAATTCATGTTTATTTCCAACATTTAGAAATAAACAATGAGTGTATTCTAATATCTAGGTCACAGAGACATTCTCTAAGACTAAGGGCTCTCCCACTGAAATTAACAAGTCTATTAATTCAATAGAGATTGTTGCAACAGTTGCATCAATACTCACGTGGATAACTATAAACCTTTAAGATCAAATTTTCCGGTCTTCTAAAAAACATATGCAACCCATTGCAAATGTCATCAGAAGATTGAGATACAATTATTTGACTTTATCTTATTCAATAAGTAAGTCAATATCAATGATTTATGTAGATTATTCTGATGCTCCATCCGAGTCCTTTTCTAAGGATTCTAGACAGACTTGATAGTCATACTATCAACACATCAACTTATTACAGTATTGGCACTCATCCAACTCTTTGGATGTCATATGGAAGTCACAGAAGTCCAGTCAACTCTTTGACTTTCCTTCCTTCTTGGGTCCAACCTATGCTTCCATTGCGCTCCCTTTATCTATAAGCAACCATTGCTCAAGAAAGAGGATCTCTTATTTTAAATTCAAAAGAATTCAAAGTAAGAGTTTTTCAACATTTATACATGCTTCATTAAATTCATATAATATGAATATTATGAAGCTTCATGAATGACTAGAGTATAGACAGTAGAATAATGACAATCATCATCTACATCCATCTAAACTCATAAAACATAGGTTCAGGTAGGTACTCAAATAATTTGAATACATCATCTCTTTATAGAGCTACCATTCTACATGATGTAGAAAACCATGTCACTCATGATTAAATGTCAAGAGCACATATGTATACCAGAAAATCTTCATTGATTTTATAAGGATTATATGACAATTATGATCACCATCAACATGTCACTTCCAAAGTACATTTGATGATACCAAGACTATAGAGACACAAACCCTAGGGTTGTAGTCCTATTATCTATTTAATTGTCATTTCTCAATATTATGAGGAAATTTGCACATTGCAACCACATACATTATGTGTTCAATTGCAAGTACAATATCTGGATCATTGAGTCCAATCCAAGATATTTCACTGGTTATTATTGAGTATATCATTGAGTGGGTTTTAATGAATGATTATCTGAAATAAGAAATTTGCATAAATATATAAATATATATATTTTACTTTGATTTAGGATTTTTATATCAAAGTTGTCTTGCCTTGTCAACATTGAAAGTTCATTCCCTTAATCACTTTCAATGTAAGAGATATACTTACCATTATATCTCAACAAGATCTGGGATCTCCTTCCTTATCTTTGTTACATCCCAATAATATGAGAATCTGCAACTCGGATAAAAAGAAGCGGGAACACATTCCGCTTTGCAAGTCCAACTTGCATTTCCCAATTCGGTCTTTAACACCCGAGCCCACCACCCCTAAGGCGATGTTGACCCGTCGTTAATTGAACCAACCGTCAACAGGAATAGTACTCGCTATACGCAATCCAATATCGCCCCAATAATATGAGGATCCGATATTGGGGTCACTACGTATACGGCCTTACTCTTTCGAGAAGCAAAGAGCCCGATCCAGATGCACTTGCATACAGGAGCTGTCACTTCGGACAGGCGTCTCCTACATACAATCCCTGGCGACGGAACCCTTCGCCTTGACGGGAGACCATGGATGTCACTTATGTGATCCTCCATATCATATTCAAATTTTAATTAATTATCGTGAATCACATTCACAGAATTAATTCTTCCAAGGGAATTATTAGCTCTAATCATATTAGAGTATTTCAATTGGACATAATCAATTTAATCATATTAAATTAATTATCAATCCAATTCAATCAATCAAACTTGATTATTTTACTTGAATATATATATGGTAATATCTCAAAATACGTATTAATTCGAATTTTAATAATTAGAAAAATACATCTTAATCCCTCGGACATTATCGCGGCCCTACCCACTGTCATGACCAGTACCGACGAGAGTGGGACGGACCACATACGTTGCAACCCGCAACCCCAATGCTCTCCGACTAGGCACCATATCCGCCTCGGGAAAGGATAATGCCAAATTGATTAATTTGTACTTGAGATGATCATCGGTTCTTCAACCGAAATTGTACCATATAGTAAGAATCAAAACATTTTTGATTATAAGGAAATTTGCTAGACAAATTCCCAAATCCTATTCAAGCATCAAGTTTGAAAGATTGTGGTTTCCAATTATGATTTAGATCACATCTTAATCAATTATTGGTTAAGGCAATGTCATTTAAGGGAATAATTATCATCAAATATTTCCCAAATATTTATGCACAATTATTCTAGGAAATTAAACAATTTAATTTCACTAAATGATTAAATGACAATCACCAATCAAACATTAAGTTTGATGAATGTGTTTCCAATTAAGATTTAGATCAAATCTAATCAATTAATTGGTTGAGGCCAAGTCAATTATGTAAAATAATCATCTTCAAATATTTCACAAATATTTTTCATGATTATTTCACGAAATTAACAATTAATTTCACTAATTGACAATCACTTGGTTCTAGATTAGGACTGTAATTTCAGCAGTGACCCCTTCTTACTAAAATTAGCATATCTCAATCATATTAAATCCAAATTAGACAAAATCAATTTTCATAGATTGCTAATTTGATTTAGGACAGAATCCAAGTGGGTTACACGCATTTCGAGGCAAGTCTAAACAGTAATTAACATTTTAATCACGTTCAGATCTACAGTTCCCGCAACAGTGCATACATGTTCATTAAAACAACCATATCTAGAGCATACGAAATCCGATTTAGGTAAACTCAGATCCTATGGTTTCCTTATTTAATGGGGAACAAAATCCAAGTATTAAATTCGTGTTTAAACAATTTAAACAGTGCCGAATTTATTTATTAAACAGATCTGCGAAATCAAATGCGATGAAAACTTTCGCGACCTAAACGAACCCAAGTCGTCCTCGGTTTTCCGAATCATATTCGAAACCGTCGACCTATGGCTCTGATACCACTTGAAGGATATGGAAATTATCCTCAAGCGCATCACGGAAGCGTGATCGTCGTATCGAATACGACGAAGAACGACTAGTCGCACTAGTTGTTCGGTGGAGCGGAATTTAAAATTTTTATTCGATGAAACCACATGATTCGAGAACCATTCTCAGATCGTTTCATCTATAACCACAACAAGTATAATGCAATACCTCTTGAAGCGTGGTTGATCGAGTCTCTAAAGAAAGAGACCTCCTGTCTCAAGTCCGATCGTCGGCGAGACCGCTTGCGAGCGCGGGGATGAACCGCGTTGTCCTCGCAATCCAAGAAGATGATCCAAGCGTGGTTGCTCCTGATCTCGTCACACGAGATCTAACGTCTCCTTCGTGGGCGTAGCACACCAAGAAGACGGAGAAACCGAAGAACGTCGAAGCGGCAGCGCGGTGGCGACGACGACGATGATTCCCTTCTCTAGGGTATGGTGGACGGCCACCAACAAGAGAGGGAGAGAGGGCTGGCGTGTATGAGGAAATGAGGGAGAGAGAGCTCCAATATTATATGTTATTAGAGAGCATAGTATGCCTCTCTATTTATAGGGTTTTGGGATCCATGGATCTCAATCCATGGGACACATAAAATCAATGGGTGAGATTGATTTGTGTCAATCCAATGGCCAAGATTGTTGTTGTCAAAAGCAACAAATTTAGGTCAAAATATATTTGACAAAATCAAATATAATTTATTCCTAAATCATCCCAACAAATAAGGAGAGAATACACATGGAGATCAAATCTCCATGTGCAATCAAGAGGGGACGGCCACCCATTCCATATAGGAATTGGGTGTCGCCCACTTGTTTCCCAATGGAGAGGAATCTCATGGATTTCCATGAGTTTGCATATCTCCTTGGATTTCTCTCCTATTAATTTGCAACAAATTTTGTTGGGTTTTATTCTTCAAAATAAATTCACAATTATCTTTGAGAATATTGCATTCTTGCCATGGAAAAAAATTGTGAATCATATTCACAACCCAAAACAACATATAATTCATATTGTTAATTAATTACACAATGTGTATCCAATACACATAATAATTAATCAACACATATAAATTATAATTAGCTCTATCTAATACATTACAAATCACATTTATAATATATTATCAATAATTGGATATTTCTATCCACATTATTCTTATCCACATTAATTAAATCACATTTAATTAAATTGGATAATTTCTTCACACATCAAGATGATTAAATCACATTTAATCATTATTTCTTCATTGCTTAGATCTTATGGAATTATTCTTGAACCCTACAAGAATAATGCAATCTCTCCGCAGATACTTGGAGATAAGGACAGGGCGATTGTATTGTTCCACGTATAGTGACATGGATATTGAGATCATATCTCAAATCCAGATCGCGGGCCTCCCATAGATGCTTGATTAAATCAAGACCGTAAATCTAATCTTCTCATTGTATCTGAATCACATTCAGATCAATGTCCAACACTTGGACTAAGATCAGATTACTTCTCTACCGAGAGGAGTCACTAAAATCCAGACCCGTTTCATCACTCCCTAGGAATGGAAGCGTCATGGTTATACAATCGTTTATGATCAAATCACCCTCAGGTATTCCCAATACCTGTACATCCTGCATACTGGAAGACTCAGACTAAACCCGAAGTACCGGATCAACTTTATACTGTCTACTCCATGGTTTTATCAGTAAGTTTCTCATTCGATCATTGGGAGTTGGTATCGATCAGACACTTTCCAAAAGTGTATATCATACCTAGGTCTTGATCATATACTAAAAGTATATATCAAACCTACAAATTCAGTCAAGCTTCCAAAGCGAGACGACCATGCGCATGGAATTTGATTCTTCCCAATATCTCATGAGTGAGCTCATGTCTTCCGGTTCAGTAACTGAACCTGTATGATCCCTTTGAGAGAACGTATTACTCATATGCCCTTATATGCACACCAGCGCGCCGGTGTTTAGACCTTGATTAGGTCATCAACCTATTGGTCTGCCAAATGTACATACTTGGACATATAGCAACACATCTGTCTCCGGTCAGAGGATGCGTGCCTATATCATGACAGCATATGATATAGGACTTTGGTTATCTCGATCTCGTTAAGTCAACTCTTTGACCTAACTAATCTGACACCTCCGAATCTCTATTCCTATGCAGAGGACTTGCATCAAGAGGTCGGTCAGATATCAGCCTTCAGAGATAGGATTGCCATCTCCTACTCGGGCTGGAGATCATCTCTTAATAATCATTTGACGGTGCTTGATGAGTCCTCAATCTAACTCTTTAGATATTCATCCAAGCACCAACCTCTATGATTCAATAGTTGAATCAACAGCTGTATGATCATCAAGATGGCCATGGTACATAACCCTAATTGTACTAAGGGACCTATTATACAAATTATTCATTCTTTATTTCAGATCAGGGAATGATATGTGCAATAACATTTATTGCATAATGGCTCGCCGTGGGCTCGCATTTCCAACATGGAGTGAGGTTCGTGCGACCCGAACCTAGGCTCGGAGAAGAGGTTCGGGCGACTGGGCTACATGTCGTAATGAAGGCCCTCGGATCGAGATTGATCCAAGGGGTGTCGGTGCGGACACGTGGCCTAACCTCGGGCCTTTGGATCGATGATGATCCACGGTCTCTGGGCTCGAAGAAGACGGCGACGTGGCTCGCTGAGGACCGCTGGATCAGAGGAACGATCGACGGTTGGAAGCTGCTGCGATGAGGTGACGCGTGGCGATGTGGGGGCCGTTCGATCGATGTGATCGAGCGGCAACTGCTCTTCTGCTCCGACGATCCTCCGCCGCCTGCGGAGGAGAAGGCGGGGCTCCGGCGAAGGTGCTGTAGCTCCGCCCGTCCTTCCTCGAGGCACTGACGCTCTCCGACTTGTCGGAGATATCCCAGAAGCTGCGCGGATGGTCGATGAAGGCTCTGATGGCCTCAGAAGTGAGAGAGGGCCGTCAGGAGTTGCTGACGAAAAAGCTCGAAGTCGTCTCCGATGAAGCTCCGATCAGTGACAAATGAAGTACCTGCAAGGGTCAGAGACTAGCCGAAGCTCGTGCGTGCTTGTGTGGAGAGGTGAAGGTAGTCGGCGAGGCCTAAGGCGAAGGGGGGGGGGTCGGGCGATGGAGCTCCGGCCAAATGATGGAGCTGGTGATCGGAATGTTGCGAGGTGTGTCGTCGGAGGTCGTGAATGGTGTCGCGAGGATGAGAGCTTCGACGCGAAGCTCAGGGAGATGAAAGGGAAGCGAGAGAGTGACCGGTGAGGGCGAATAAAGTCAGAGAAAACAAAGATAAAAGTAAGAAACGATCGGAGGGGAAATTGAGGAGTTTCACCTGGGGATTGGGCCTCCTGCTTGAGGTCCAGGTCGTCGCTCGAGGGCCGGTGATCGCCCGAGCTCGTGCAGCTGCTCGTGGGAGTTGCTGCGACACGACGGAGCGGCCGTGGATCTCGCCGGAGAAGAATCCTTTCGTCGCTCGAAGACGCGTCGAATTGCTGTCACCAATGGGAATGTCTGAGCTCAAGGAAGCTCTCTGGAGTGGCGGATGGGGGTGAAGGTTGCCGGTGGTGGCGTATTTATAGGTTGAAGGTGGTGGTTTGGCTGGTGACGAGGCGAGGTAGGTGGTCGACGTGGGGCGACTCTGGTGGAGGTGGTGGAGCGTGAGGGAGCTGGCGAGGGTGAGGGATAAGTGGGGCTCATCGTGGGAGTGTTGGCTGATGTAGATGGTGGCTGACGTGCAGCCGGAAATAGAAAGGGGGCGCCCCTCCCGCAAGGCAAGGGACGTGGGAGAGAAGGGCGCCCAGAGGTAGGAGACGAGGTCTTCACCGTTGGATCTTGTGATCCAACGGTGGTGATCGAAGCGTGGCGGGCGGGTAGGATTAGATCGGGGCGCGTAGATGATGGGCTGCGGTGGAGCCACGTGGCGAGCTGCGGACGAAGCGCGAGCGGGCGGCCTGGATGAGGAGATGGAGCTGATCGAAGGGCCGAGACTCGCTGGAAGGAGAGGCGGATGAGATCAGAGGATCGTGGATGCGATCGAGCGGTCTTTAAAGTGCCGCGTGGCGTGTTCTGGTGAGAGCGCGAACGTGCGGCGTGGATTAAGGCCGGAGATGATCTGATGGTCCAGGCTTTAGGCGCGCGTGGGCAGAGCTGGGTCGTTGGATCTGGAAGAGGATCCAACGGTTGGAAGATGAGGCGGATGAGGCGAGGGGAAGCGGGCCGCGTGGCGCAACCAGAGGGCGCCACGTGGCCTGCTATGAGTGGCTGGAGGAAAATACACGTGTAGAGAGAAGAGGGGGCCGAATTTGGAAAAACTCAAAACATGAAAGTTGTAGATCTCGATGAGATCTACAAAGACGGAGATGAGGTCAAATATGATATATAAATACAAAGATACAATTATACACCTATGTAGTATACAAAGTGGCCCAAAAACCCAACTTTCTCATATGAGCTCCAAATTCAATGAAATTAGTCTCATTTTAAAGGTCTTTTAATGTGTAGTATTCTAAGAGTAAGTAGACCTAATTCGGAGTTTGTATGAGGGCTTTATGTGCATTTTAGTGTACAGGGTTCTAGGGCTTTATTGACTATTTTACAAGGGGGATTTTTGGCATTCTTCCCTATATTAGTAACTAAGGAATACATATTATCGAGAAGAGGTTATTTTAGTGAATGGGTATTTTACAAGGGATTTTTGGCTTCTTATTTAAATGTAAATGGACTACTAAAATGTATGAATTATGGATGTATGCATGAATGTTATTTATGCAATATAAAGGAAAATATGCCTCTATTTGCTCGGGAACAAGGCTCTATTTTTGACTTTTGAAGTGATGAATCACAGATTCATCAAGGGGTTAGCTCTATACCTGAGGTGTGCAGCGTGTTCGTGAGGTTATTTTGAATGCAATAGGAGGTCTACGGTGAAGTGAAGGTGGTCCGGTGGTGCTGCTCCACCAAGGTGGCAGAGCTTTGGTCGGAGTACCGTGCGATGCGCCGTCGAGGTAAATGAAGTAGGTTGCGAAGATCAGAGCTCCATGGTGGAGCTCAGAGGATGGTCAGGCGAGAGCAAAAGTGGTCGAAGGAGGCGGATAAATTTCGAGAACAATGAAGAAAATGAAGATGGAGATCGGAGGGGGGATGGAGGGTGCTACCTGCGGATAGAAGCTCGGATTTGAGCTCCTGGTCGTCGCTCGAAGGACGGTAGGGGTCCTGAGCTCGTGCAGCTCACGGGAGGAGTTGCGGTACAGCGGGGCTACCGTGGATCTCGTCGGAGAAGATGAAGCCGTCGTCACTTGACTTCTCACCTAATTGTTGTCACCAAGAGGTGGGGAGGAGCTCGGGGTATCTCTCTACAGTGGTGGATGGGATCGACAGTCGTTGGTGGTGGAGTATTTATAGGTTTGAGGTAATGGCGTAGGTGACGAAGTGACAGAGTTGATGGAGGTCGTGGAGTGACGTGGGTGCGGTTCATGGAGAGTGTGGAGGTCGGCGAGGATGAGGGTAGAGTGGGATACGAGTGGAGGTGACACGAGGCGGAGAGGATGTCTAGAGTGGTGCCAAAAATAGAAAGGGGGCGGTTCACGCGCAAGGTGGACGACGTGGGCGAGGGAGCGTCTGGAGGTTGACGACGGGTTCTGGACTGTTGGATCGAGTGATCCAACGGCCAGGAGAAGGGCGTGAGGGGATGACCTGGATTAGCTCAAGGTGATGTGATCGAAGGGTTACGATGGCACCACGTGGAGGGCACAGGTGAAGGCAGAGACGGAGGGCTATGATGATGTTTGGGCTTCGATCGAACGACAGGGATCACATGAGAGATGAACGATGGTGCTGAGGAGAGAGGGAAGGCCATCAGACGGTGGAGGGCGAAAGGCACAAGGTGCGTTGTGAGCGGGCCGCGTGGCGCAATCAGAGGGCACCATGTGGCCTGATCTGAATGGTCGAAAGAGAATATGGGATTGGAGAGAGAAGGAGGCCGAATTTAGAAAAACTCAAAACATGAAAGTTGTAGATCTCTATGAGATCTACAAATTTTATGTTGACCAAAAAAGGAGATGAGGTCAAATAAGATAAAAAAATACAAGGGCACAAATTTACATACAAAGGATGTACAAAGGGGCCCCAAAATCCAAGTTTGGCATACGAGCTCTGATTTAAATGAAATTAGTCTCATTTTGAAGATCTCTAAATGTGTATTAATATGAAAGTGAGTACACTTAGATCGGAGGTTGTATGAGGTAGATATTTGATTCTAAGGTCTGAGGTCTCCATCAGGGTTTGGGATTTTATTGGGTATTTTACAAGCTAGGAATTTTTTTTGCCCCTTTTTCCTTGAATTATTAGTTAATAATATACATAGTATAGGGTTGGTTTTATTGATTTTGGAGTTAGTATAAAATATATGCAAATTAGTGAAATATGGTGAATATACAGGTGATTTTTACAAGTAAAATTGGCTCCTTATTTAATGCAAATATGCATGCTAAAATGCAGATATTAAGCATGCATGTATGTATGCTAATTTTGCAAGATAAGGGGAAACATGCAGCTAATTTCTCGGGAACAAGAATCTTTTTTCAACTTTAAGAGTGATGAATTACAGATTCATCATCCCCCCCAAATGTTTCCGGTCATCCTCAGCTCGCAGTTGACCGATAAACAAGAATCTCGCATGCTAGAGGTTCTTGAGAGAAACCACAAGGCCATAGGATGGAATATCTTAGATCTCCGTGGGATTAATACAGTGTTGTTCTCGTATCATATCTACCTAGAGGATGACTGTAAACCCTCCCTTGAATGTCAGCGTCGTCTAAATCCAAATCTGCGGGAGGTTTTCATGAAGGAGATCAAGAAATGGTGTGATGCTGGCTTTATATATCCCATTTCGGATTCCAAGTGGGTCATCCCTTTACATGTGGTCTCGAAGAAATCCGGGATTACGATCGTAAACAAAGACCGTGGTGAGGAGATTCCGACCCGGGTACCTACTTCATGGCATGTCTGTAGAGATTACCGACGCCTGAACTCAACTACCAAGAAGGATCACTTTCCGTTGCCCTTTATTGATAAGATTATTGAGAGGTTGGAAGGGAAAGGGTTCTTTTAATTCTTGGATGGGTACTTGTGATACAACCAAGTTGCTATCGCTCCCTGAGGATCAGGAGAAAACTACTTTCGCTTGTCCATTTGGTACCTACGCCTTTAGACGGATGCCCTTTGGATTGTGTAATGCCCCCGCTACATTTCAAATGTGTATGTTGACCGCTTTTGCCAACATGGTGGGTAACTTTCTTCATGGACGATTTCTCAGACTACGGGGATAGTTTTGATACATGTCTTGCTCATTTAGACCGAGTTCTTCAACGTTGCTGTGAGGTAAACCTAGTGCTCTCGTGGGAGAAAAGTCACTTTATGGTGACTAATGGGATTGTATTGGGGCATGTCATCTCCAAACATGGTTGGAGGTTGACTCGGCTAAGATTGATGTGATTTCTAGGTTACAGCCACCGCAGAATTTGAAGCAGTTGAGGTCATTTTTGGGACATGTAGGATTCTATAAGCGATTCATAAAGGACTTCAGCAAAATCGCCAGACCTTTGACTGAGCTTCTGTGTAAGGAGAATAATTTTGTTGTCGATGAGAAAGTCCTCCTTGCATTAAATTAGATGAAAGAAATGGTTACTAGTGCTCCTGTCTTACAACCACTGATTGGTCTCTTCCTTTTGAGATCATGATGGATGCCTCAGCTTTCGCAGTTGGAGTTGTTTTAGGACAGAGAAGGGATGGTATACCATTTGCTATACACTATGCTAGCAAGACTCTGGATGAAGCACATCAGAATTATACAGTTATAGAGAAGGATATGTTAGCAGTTGTGTTTGGGCTAGAAAAGTTCAGATCTTACCTCATCGGTTCACACGTTATTGTTTACACAGATCACACTGTCATACTATATTTGCAGGAAAAGACGGATGCCAAACCACGCCTTATCAGATGGATCCTTCTTCTCCAGGAATTTGATTTAGAGATACGAGATAAATCTGAAGTAAAAAACGTTGTGGCACATCACCTTTCCCATATCACAGATACATAGACCTCTGAGCAGAACATGATTCCTATTTCCGAAACCTTTCCAGATGAGGTCATTTTTTCTGTGGACTCACTCCCATGGTATGTTGATATTGTGAACTATCTTGTCTCCAAGAAAGTTCTACAGGATTGGCCGAAATACAAGGTAGACAGATTTCTGTCAGCGATTCATTATTACCAGTGGGAGGCCTGCACGTATTTCGCGAGGGTGTGGATTGTATCTAGAGAAGGTGCATTTCTAAGGAGGAACACACCAATGTACTTGAGCACTGTCACAAACTAGAATCTGGTGGGCATCATTCGGAGAAACCTACGACAGCAAAGGTTTTACAGAGTGGCCTATGGTGGCCCACATTGTTTAAGGATGATATAGAGTATGTTCGAGGTTGTACTGATTGTCAGAAAATAAGAGAAACTGTTGGTTCCAAAGATACCATGCCCATAAGATAATACAGATTTCTGATGTTTTTGATGCTTGGGGCATAGACTTCACGATCTCGTTTCCTGTCAGTCAGGGATTCCAGTAAATCCTACTCGTCGTGGATTATATTAGTCGATGGGTGGAGGTTATCCCCACCCGAGCCATAGATAGTCGTACTGTCTCAAGGACCATATTATTGCGTGGTTTGGTATTCCCAAAATATTGATTTCAGATGGGGGAAGCCATTTCATTAATAAAGAAGTAAAGAATCTTGTGAAGGAGTACGCCATTGCGCACAGAGTTGAGTCTCCTTACCACCCTCAGACTAATGGCTTGGCAGAAATTTCAAATAGGGAGATCAAGATGATATTGCAAAAAACTTGTACGTCCAGATAGGAAGAACTGGTCCCAGATGATTCATTCAGCTCTATGAGCTTATCGAACGGCGTACAAGTCTCCTTTAGGTATGTCTCCCTACAGATTGGTGTATGGAAAGCCATGCCACTTGCTAGTGGAATTAATTCACAAATCTTTATGGGCACTCTGTGTATGCAATTTAGATTATGAGAAGGTAGGAAAGAACAGGAAGTTGGCTTTGAACAAATTACTGGAATTCTGAGACTTTGCATATGATAACTCACTTATGTATAAGGAGAAAGTCAAACGTTGGCATGATAAACACATTCGAAGAAAGACTTTTTCCCCTGATCAGAAAGTTTGGTTATTTGATGCTAAGTTGAAGTTGTTTCCAGGGAAATTAAAAAGCAAGTGGTTAGGACTGTTCATCGTGAGAGCTGTGTGTGACAATGGGAGTATTGTCATATCTGGGTTGTTATCTGACGCACGGCCATTTGTTGTGAACGGACAGCCGATCAAGCCATATCTAGATCATGATACATTCATGTCCGTCGTTGATTCGATATCCGTGGTATCAGATGATGACCTTTTGAGCGTCTAGTACATGATCATCCACTCCTCTTGTATATCCTTTCGTTTCACTCTTTCTTCTCCATTTTTATCATTCACCCCTTTTCCGTGTGTATATATGATATACTTAGGATGTGCTTTATCTTAAGTATGGAGGGGGATGAAGGATTTGTGTTGTTCATATTCGTCTTGTTTATCACCCTTGTTGTTGCCTATACTTAGGGATACTCTACCCTAAGTATAGGAGGTGATGTTGTTCATATCGTGTCTTTTTGAGTATATGCATTCTCTTCATCACTTTTCCCCTTTAACCACTCTATTATACTTAGGATTACTTGATCCTAAGTATAGGGGGATCACCAACTTCTCTTCTTTTTATCTTTTCTTTGAGTCATTGTATCATAGGAGTATTTTCACCTTTTTATACTTAGCACGAGTTATGTCTACCTTTTTAGCTCCCATCACTATGAGGACATAGTTCGAGCTAAGTATAGGAGGGTGTCGTATATATTGTATATATACTTTAGACATAACTCGTACTTTTAAATATATTTATTTGGGGGGATATGTATATAATTTTGTAAAATCCAATGTGTTAAAAAAACACAAAAAGAAAAACAAAAAAAAAGAAGAAAATTAAAAAAAACAACAAAACAAAACAAAAACAACAAAAAAACAACAAAAAACAAAAACAAAAAAAGAAAAAAGAAGAAGAAAATAAAAACAAAAAAAATCTTGTATATATTTTACTAACCCTTTTTCCTTGTTGAAAAAAACTAGAAAACAAAAAATCTATAAAAACTTGCATAATTAAAAAAAATCTTTCTTTTACATCGGCATTTTTCTAAAAAAAACCATAAACAGTTCAAAATTAGAAAATTATTTTTTAAAAAAATGTTCTTTTCACATGTGCATCATTTTTTAAAAAAATGCTTTCTTTGCATTGTACATATTTTCTTGCATTTGCATGTGCATTTTTCAGGCCATAGTATTGACATTTAAACTATGTTTGGAATAAAACTGAAGAATGGAGCTTAGTTGGGACTTAATCCACTTAATTCCAGAGGGACCTTATAAGAAGTGGAGTTAAGACTTTTCAGGTCCTAGTGACTTAATTCTTTGAGTCCATAAGACTATGTTCACATGTCATCTTGAGTAGTCTAGTAGAATATTTAACAAGACATGTATGATTCTTTAAGACCGTGGCTTATCTTGGACAAAGCACTCTGTACGTAGCTCTTCATGGATGAGGTAGTGAGGAGGCAGAATCGTTTGGCTTGGGGTAGCATACGAGGGTAGTACATCTAGGCGGAACCACTCGTCTTTCTCTAGGGAAGGAAGTGCGTCTCAACCTGGTCTAGCGATGTTGAGGTCTAAAGACAGGAGTTGTGGGGTTGCAATAATGCTTCAAAAGAGGGATAGTCTATTGGCTAAAGAGGAAAAACTCCTTATGTACATGTTGCACCTTGTATGGGAAAATGCAGAATCTCCAAAAGTGGACATGCCTGATTGAAAAGTAAAATGCCTGTCGGAGTGTATATACAAGGATAAAAAATACAATAAGAGCTTCAAAGATAAATTTTTGTAAGCTTGCAGTGGATGGCTTCGCTACACTGGTCATGCACCCAAGGACAGGTACCTACACTGGTTACCTTCCATTCTTTTCTCCATCCCATCTTCTTGAGCTGGTTGTACTTTAACTTAGAAGGGAATATCTCCGCTCCTCGAGGAAAGAGTTGCAAGACCGGGGAACTAGAGTTACCTTGTTGAGGGAGGTTGTTTCTTTGATACTTTTGAGATGTGGAGCTATATCTCACTTACACCGTACAAGTAAAGATTCATAGTCACAAGAATTTGTGTATGTAGACTTGTTCTGACCTGACTGTTGAGGTGACCTGAATAGGAGTCCTGTGGAACTTAGAGGCTATTAGGTTTTAAATCCATCTCCCATTAAGGTTCGACACACTAATAATCCAAAGGTCCGACAAAGCTCCAAACTACAATTTTATGAAGATAAGTTTAATATTCGATATTGTCCTACTTTCTTTTTTTCCCTTTCTTTTTCTTTTTCTTCACTTATTCTATGAAATAAGTGTTTGCTAAGGGACTAGCAAAGGTAAAGCATAGGGAGATGATGAATCTACGATTCATCATCTTTATTCATTTATTTTAGCTTAAAATCACTTATAAAACACTTGTATATAACACTAACTCCATATTCTTACTAACTTGCATCTGTATGTAAATATTTCGTATTTATATATTATCTTAACCTAAAATAAATAAAGAAAGAAAGTAAAAATAAAGAAAAGAAAATAAATAAAGGGAAGACTGTATATATGTAATAAATACCGGCTGACCCGAACCCTGAGAGAAGGTCAAAACATGACATGATCGACCAGGAATAGAGTAGGGGGAGATAAGGTACTCAAATTAGAAAATTCAAAAAAAAATGTGTGATGTGTATATTTGTATACTACACTATTTTATTTGTACATTAAGATCTCAAATCAAATAACTTTCAAAATCAAAGTTGTAAATAAAAATGTGTTCTAATTAATAAAAATAATTGCACACTTAAATCATGTACAAAATAAAAGCAACCACACTTGGAAAAAGCCACTAAGCACTAATTCAAAAATCAATTCCGGCTCCATATGAACTCAAATTGAACCAATCTCACTTCCATTGGATTCTAAATTAAATTATCTTTAAAACGAGTAAAAAGCTGATTTTCTGGGGTGGTTTGTGCAATTTTCCCATGTTTTTATTATATATTGTATTTGTATATATTTGTAAATATTTTTTAGTAATTATTTAAAATAAAAATAAAAAAACTAATTTGCTCATTTACCCTTGTATATAATGTCATATATGTATATAGTATATGTATATAGTTGCTATTCTTAATTAACCGTCATAAAAAACTAAAAAAATAACATTTTTTATTCAAATAAATAAAGTAACAAAATTCAAAAAATTAGATAATTTTGTAAATAGTTTTATCTCTCTTTATCTTTATCTTAATTCAATTTTCATCTCTCTTATCTCTTTATCCAAAAAGTCTAAAAATTCAAATTTCATCTCCATTATCTCTTCTATTTATACGGCTCCTTCTCCATCATTTCAACTGGATCAATCTTTGGTGAGGGGAGCCCGATCTCCGAGAGACTTCTTATCGAGAAAGGTGTCTAGCCTTCGAGCCGTCCGGAGACAACGAGTCAACCTTTGTCGAGGCAAACACGGTATTTTTCTGCTCCTAAGATGAGATTGTCATCTTCTCTCATTTTCTCATCTAGATTAACCTGAGTTCATTTTGTCGTAATTTAATTTCATCATCATTTTTTTATTTTAGTCTTAAAATCCATCTCGATTTGATCCGCAACCAACTCAATTTTTCATCTCATTTTCTTGATCTCTCCGCATTCATCTTCTAGCTTCCACTATCTATCAACTCCGACCACGCACGGTGGTCGGAGAACCGGATTCGATTCCTCACGTTCGTGAGGAGTAGGCGTAGATCTAGGCAGAGGTGTGCCGCTGGGGAGATGATGCATGGCAAAGGTGATGGCGATCTAGGGTGCGCTGCCCCACATGGTGGCGGTTGGCGAGCACGGCTCCAAGCGGTGGTGAGCGAGCTCAGTGCGGAGGGTCGCGCTCAGGGCGAAGGTTGGTGCACGGCTGCTACAACCCACTGTGGTATGGAGAATATGGTAGGGTGTGCGTAGTTCGGAGGTCGCGTACGACCGCTACAGCCCGCGGTGGCGCGGAAGGGCGGCGGAGGCGCCTTGCGCTGCTGTAGGGCGGCGCCTGCTGTCGTCGTTTGGTTTTTTATTTTAATTTTTTTCTATTTTCAATTTTAATCAGTAAATAAAAAACCTTTTTAATTTTTTTAAATACGAAATAGAGAAATAAGAAAACAACAAATAGAATTGTGTTTTTTTATATATTTTTTTTTAAAAAAATCTTTTTTAGATGATCCTGCAAAACAAATGTTAGAGAGAAGAGAACAATTTTTTGTTTTTTGTTTTTTTTATAAACAAATCGGAAGGTATCCCGGCAGATCCCTCCAAACGCTGCTCCGCCTCGAGCATCCACCACCTGCCGCCCATCGCCGCCTCCCACGGCAGCCTGACCCAATCCACGTCACCGACGACTGCCGAGGCCTTCCACCGCAGCCCTTCAGTCATCGCTTCCTCCGCTTGGGAGGAGCATCTTTCCTGTGCCTGATCGAGAAGAACTCCGCCGTCATCCTCCTTCCGCGCGCTCCGTCGCAAGCGAGCATCGAAGCATCGCCGCCCATCTGGGGCAGAGACCTCCGCCCGCGCGAGCCTTCACTGCCATCCTCCCGTAACCCTCCGCTGATCGCCGCCTGAGAAGAGGCAAGGGGCGGCGACCCTCATTTCCTTGCTCGAGAAGTTCACGAACAGAAACCCTAGATTGAATGAAAATATTGGCAAAATTACAATCATTCCCATGGAAGTACAATAAATTACAAAGAGGATCCCTGCTAGAATCGATTCAATTTGGGCAAATTACATTTGAGCCCCTGGAGATATCTAGAATTGCAAAAACGCCCCTGCCAGCATTCCATCGCGTGCAAAGCATATCCTCATTTGGGTAAATTTCACTTTCCATCCTTTGTTTCATTTATTTTATTTATTTAATGTAAAAACAAGAACTATTTACACTTTAGTCCCTGTGTGTCCAGACTGATTATTTGCATCTTTTTCTTATTGAAATAATTATTTTTCTTACTCAATAAATCATGCAAAAATCTTCTTATTCTCCTGGCTAGTTCCTCTTCATTGTATAAATTTTTATTTCATTTTTTCATCATTTATTATTATTTAAAAATAAAAAAACAGTGTCTTTTTATCTTCCAAAAATTCAAAAATTCATAAAAATTTGAAAATAGCTCCAAAAATTCCAAAAAAATAGGGTAGTCTTTTTCATTATCTTTTAATTTATTTGCAAATTTCTTGCATTAATCATTTATAAAATCCAAAAAAATGCAAAATATTAAAATTCTTATAAAAATAATAAAAAAATATACAAAAATCCAAAAATTGTGATTTCAGTTCCTATTTGTAGATATTTGCATGTAGTTTATCACAAAAATAATTGCCAGGAGTTGTGGGCACTCAAAATATTTTTTATTGCAAATTACTCTGGGCTGTGCACTATTTTTAACTTTTGTCATTATTTGATTTTTAGAAAAATACAAAAAATCTAAAAATTCCACAAAAATTCTCAAAAACATTTCAAAACTTTTAAAACTCAAAAATATTTTCTTTGAATTTTTCTAAGGACTTTTGATAAATTGAAAAATTACAAAAAGAGTTGGTATGCGTATTTTTGATCATGTGAACATTACTCTGAATTATTTTTGAAAATCAGATAATACAAAAAAATTAGAAATAAAAAATTAAAAGGAGAAAAATTCACAAAACCCAAGGATAGTTTGCCTTTAAGATTCCTGCTTTTTCTCTTAATTGATTTTCAATTAATTAAATAATCCTCGGGGTTTGTAGCCTCCCTGAGTTCGACCTTGTCTGCTATACAGGTAAACAAGTAGCAAAAATAAAAAAAATTATTTGTTGTCACGGGATTTTTGGGGATAGCAACAACGACAGTATCAATAATTATCAAACCCTGAAGATTTCGTGCTCAACATTTATCCATCATTCTCAATAAATAACCTTGAACGGAGATCTGTCAAGTGCGACAAGGATCTGATCTCATTAATCCAGAAATCAACACATGATGAGAGAAGGTACAGAAGTACCAACCAGACCTTAAAAAACGGAACAAAAAAATGTTGGGGAAACTTAAAAAAATGGTGATAGTGCTCTCCCATCTTAAAAAGGGGAAAGCAGAAATTGCTCCCTTCGATTATTAAAAAAAGGCTCCTTTAATGATCAAAATAATAATAATAATAATAATAATAACACACAAAAAATGCCCTCCTATTAATCATAAGGGCTCACAAGAAAAACTTTCCTTTTTTTAAAGTAGAGACAACTTGCAACATGTGATTAAAAAAGAAAAGAAGACCTGCAGACTCGTAAGGGTGTGTGTAAGAATAAGAGGGTGGCGACGGTGGAGCTCCAAGTCCATCCGCTGGCCGTTGAAGCAGGGATGACGATGATATGAGGGGTGAAAAAGCAATGAGGATCGAGATCTTGGGCTCTAATACCAATCTTAAATCAAGGTACGCCTCCCTAGAGTTTGTTCCTAGAGAGAACTAGAATGAGAGAGGGGTAGAAGAGATAAAGATGGGAGAGGGACCCCTTTGTGAGATTTGAGCTCAGATTGATCAACTCCTCCCAATGGAGGTCGGCATTTATAGGGCGTGAAACCTCTCTCGTGAAGTCTTCCCTCTCCCCACACCCTAATGTAAGGTCTTCTGTAAGATCCACTCGTTGTAACCGTCGGCCACACAACCATCGACAGTGGTTCTTGACCACATGGTCATCGGACCATTCTAAGTTGGGAATATTATGTATGCCATGGTATGTACACGACATGATATCGCTCATGCTGTGAGCGTTATTAGCATATTCATGGGAAAACTAGGGAAGGAGCATTAGACCATCCAGAGGTTTTTTCGCTATTTGAGAGGAACAACATACATTGATCTCATCTACAGAAGTGATTCATGGTGTTTAGTTGATGGATATTTAGATTCAGATGTGATCGAAGGAGATCAATGACATGCTATATTTCCACTTTATGGAGTTTTGTCACCAGTTGGAAAGCTACCGTACAAGTTACAACCATCAGTTACTCTGTCTACCATAGAGGCAAAGTACATGGCTTTGACGAAAGATGCAAAGGAAGGCATCTGACTGAAGGTCTTTAGTTGGATATCTCAGTATACAACATGATCAGAATATAGTATTTTCTGACAGACTCAATGTAATATGCTTAGCCTATAGTCAAGTGCATCATGAGAGGACCAAACACATAGATGTTAGATATTACTTCATTCATTTTGAGAATAATGTTGTGATATATGTTTCATTTATCGTTTATTTATATTTACTTATTCTTCTGACTAGTTTATTTTATGTAATATTCCCTTGGAGTTGTTCTTCTATATAAGAGAGCCCTAAAGTCTTAGTGGAATACAATTTATTCTTTTCCCTTTCGACATGGTATCATAGTGGCAGTCCTAGACCGAAGCATGTGCCCTAATCGTACCCCATCCCCACCAAAACCCTAGTCTTGCCTCTCAAGAGAGAGAGAGAGAAATAACGAATAGCTACTATCGTTGTCGCTACTGTGAAAGAGAAGCAACATCAGTCTCATCAACTGGTTGTTGTCATCACCGTCATCCAACGAATTCCCTAGCCACTATTTTTGGGGCAACTATCCACCGTTTGTGGCCCTAGGGGATATTACCTTCATCTATGGCATCCTAGAGACCGTCGTTATTGCTCGTGGTACCACAAAAGTCACCATCCAGATCGGTTTGATTTTATTGTTTGGTATGATTTTGAAGTTTTTGGGTGTTTTCTGATCATCTAAACCACTCCAATTATTCGGAGAAACTTTTAGTGGAGGGAAGAGGTTGAAGTATGATTCTACACCCAGAATCATCTTCTTGTATGTTTGTGCAGACACATATATGATGTCACAGTCATCTACAACCCCAGTATTCGTAGTCATAGTCATCATGTCAGATTCAAAGTTGAAACCAAGGTCGATGTCACATCCTTGTGCGCATTCAAAGTTATAGCATCCATTATCAGGATGGATATGACTAATTATGAGTTATAGACCATGTACTGCAATGGTAAGAAGCACATTCTGATGCAAGACAAGCCAATCGACAAGACTGGGGTCATTGCCTCGTGGGAGGCAGATTATGCCTATATGTGTCTGGCTATCTGAGACATTATCAATAGAGATAGCCAATGATATCTTGAGTTAACCCACTGCAAAGGCAGTGCGGGACGTTCTCGCTGCCATGCACCTACTCACAAGAAAAGAACGAGTCGAATATACTACAACTTTAGGATGATATCTTCATATCAAAGCAGAACTATAATCCTCTCCATACTTTTTATACTTCTCTTAAGAATATGTTTGAGAAGCTCCTCAACTACATTCCCTTGGCTGCTTCTTTAGAGCAGCTCAAGGCGTACAGAGATTCGGTGATGACTGGAGTGTTCCTGGCAGCTCTTGATCCTAAATATGGTGCAACCATGTCACAGATTCTTATTAATGCAACTATTCCTCCAATGAAGGAGGCGTAACAAGGACTGAGTAGGATTTCTATAGCACATGGTAGTGCCACTCAGCAGTCATACCTCCTCGATTATGGTCACATCTCGTGACAAAGGGGGTTCTACACAATTCAGAGTACATAGTTTCGTGGTAGAGGAGGGGGTAGTCGACCCATAGACCTTGCACTTACGGCCATAAACCATGTCCTTCTGAGGATACATGCTACTCAAAGCATGGATTTCCTATTTTAGCTCGTGTAGCAGAGTAGGACTAGTTGATGGTGCTCCTATTCTGACATATGATCAGAGGTCTGATGAGTTTATGGCGAGACTAAGAGAGAGCATGCCCACACATGGATCGTTTGTTGCTTCGTTAGGAACTTCGGAGGTAGTTGCGTCAACATTCGCTACCACATCAAGTACTGCATATGCCCTTATTAGTTATTATAATGCATATTTGTCAGAATGGAATATAGATTCAGGAGATTCAAACCACCTCTGGTGGTAGAGGACACTTTAGTACATACAGATTGATTCACCCAAGGAGATATGTAGTTATAACAGATGGGACACACCCTCCCATCACTAAATGGGGGGTGCAGTTGACTTTGGTAATGGGTCTACAGAATTTTCTTCATGCTCCTGATTTTCCTTTGAATTTACTGTGCATTAGTCAAATCACCAAAGATTTACATTGTCGTGCCATATTTGATTCGTCTTCTCTTGTGTTTCATGACATTCTTACGGGCAGGGTGATTGGATCTAGACGCGAGCAAGGTCTCTATAGACTGGTCCAGTATCCATATGTTGGTTCTTTGTCTATTCACACTAATCAGTCTTCCCTTATGTGTGACATGTTCAATTTGGCCACCTTCCTCTATAAAAGATGTGCCATATGCTTCCTCATATTTCTCCTCGTACTAGTGTGAGGCTTGCCAGCTTGCAAAGCAGCATTTGTTTGCATTTCAGAGTCGTTAGGGTCGTAGTAGTTGTAGTATTTTTAAGTTGATTCATCTTAACATTTGGGTCCCGGGTCGTGTCCCAGACCATCACGGACATAAATTTTATTTTGTTGATGTTGATGATTTCTCATATTAAAACATGTCTGATGTAGGTCATGTTAGTCTTTTATTAATGAAATAAATAATATTTTTTCTGCTAATGTAAATTGTAGGGATTTTATCACTAGTGCCCCTCCGAGATATCGCAATATTAGTTATGCCCCTATCTTTTTGGTAATATCAGTTCTGCCACTCACTTCTTTCTCTGTCATCAGTTGTACCCTTCCGTTAGTTTGACCGTCAAAAAATTAAAATAACTATAGTTTACTCAAACCATGGCGTGGTTAAGAGGGGTATTATGGTCAGAATAAATCAAATGAGGAGAGGCTTGGGGAGGAGGTGCAGGCTGGAGCACCGGCGGCGGGGGCCAGGGGAGGTGCGTGGCTGCGAAAGGAGGTCGGCTTCACGATGTTATCGAGGGGAAGCAGGGGGCGGCTCGGTGCGGGACGGGGGGAGGGGGCGGTACGGGGCAGGAGGTGGTGCGGTGCAGGGAGGCGACCTGGGCGGCGCGGTGCAGGGCTGGGGGAGGGGGGCAACCTGGGCGGCGTGGTACGGTGCAGGGGGAGGGGGGCGACCAGGGCGGCGCGGTGCGGGGTAGGGGGGCGACCTGGGCGGCGTGGTGTGGGGCAGGAGGGCGACCTGGACGACGCGGTGCTGGGCAGGGGGGCGACTTGGCGGCGCGATGCAGTGCAGGGGGAGGGGGCGGTGCGGGGCACGGGGGAGGGGGAGCCGAGGTGTCTCGAGGGGGGAGGTGGTCGGTCTACGGTGGGGTGTTTGGAGGGTGGGGGGGGATCTGCTGAGGTGGTCGGTCGGAGGGGGGATGAGGGGGCTTGCAGAGGTGGTCTCGAGGGGGGGGGGTTTGGGCGGCTTGCATTGGCGGAGCTCTGCTTGCAGAGGCTGACGTGAGGGTGTTGATATGGGCCGAGGAGCTGGAGGGAAGCTGCTGTATTTGGGTAGGAGCTTAGAAATGGGTTGGTGCAGCCATTGCAGAGCGGTGCGAGGTCGGTGAATCTCCCAGTGCCGATGCACACGTCGGTATCGTGTGTTGTGTTTCCCCGGTGCGTGGCTCAGGATAAATCGGAAGACGTGGATGAAGGTTCGTGTCAATTGAAGGAACATGATTTGTGATGGCAGATCGGGTGTTTTTATTTGATTTGCTTTGGATTTTGAATTGGCAGAGCATGGGTGAGAACTGAATAGAATATCTAACTTAGAGATGGAGAAGGTACCTAGGGAGGGAGAACTATTTATGGAAGAGGGCAGGCCGGGGATGGGGGAGTAGTTCCGGGCGGAGAGGGAGGAGGAGGAGGTTGGAGGAGGAGGAAGAGGATGGGGGAAGTGGAGGAAGAAGAAGATAAGGAAGAAGGTGTTAAAATGACCGTTAAATCCTTTTTATAAAATTAATTCCACTTATGTCCTCAAAGTTAACGTCCGTTTGCACTGTAGATGGACGATAACTAACCCAAGGGGCACAACTAATAAAACGACAAGAAGTGAGGGGCACAATTGATATTACCAAAAAGATAGGGGTATAACTGATATTGGGATATCTCAGAGGGGCACAAGTGATAAAATCCCTAAATTATATTTGCTCTGACAATGCATTAGAATTCTGTAGCTCACAACTCTCACAGTTCTTCAGGGTCCTTGGTACTGTACATCGGATTCTTATGCCTATATATCCCAATAGAACAGTATGGCCGAAAATAAACATCATCATCTTTTGGATGTCACCAGAACCCTCTTGATTTAGAGTTGTGCTCCTCATTCTTATTGGGGAGATGTGATTCTAATTGCATGCTACTTGGTGAATCATATTCCCTCATATGTGTTGGGAGAAAAGATTCCATTCTTGATTGCATTTCCTGAGAATGATCTTTTCTCCCTCACTTCATATGTTGCCTTTGTTCATCATACATTTCCTCGCCAGGACAAGCTCTCTCTCTCCCGGAGTTGTCAAGTATGTATTTGTGGACTATTCTAGAACTCAAAAGGGATATCATTGGTTTGATACCATGTGACGGGAATATTATATTCATGAGGATGCCACTTTCTTTGTGTCTATTATGTTTTTCTCGCCTCCATGGGATAGGTTGACTCCTTTGGATTTTGGAGAAGAGTTATACATGCTTCTACCTCTGTTTTCTTCTACCACACCTATGATTTACCCCCAGTTCCATCGATCCCTTCATCTCCAACCTCTTCACCACCACCACCACTACCTCCACCAGCAACTTCTATCTTTTTACCACAGGTCTACACTCACCGACTCCTTGCTCATGAGCCTCCTCCATAATCCAGTACGTCCCATATATGCTCCGAGCACTTGGTTTACGCTTATAGCACTAGTTATTTGCATTCACAACAGTATTAGTATGTGACTATAGACATTCCTACCTTGGTCATTGAGGAGGCTGAGGATCTTGATGTTCCTATTGATTAACGGAAGAGAGGTATACTTGTGATACATAGCCTCTTGCTTCCATGTTTCTCTTGCATGTCTTTCAGAGGAGTTTCAGAGGTTTGTTGTCAGAATATTTGTCGTGGACATCCCAAGACATATCATGAGGCATTATAGATTAGTCAGTGACACCTTGCTATGGCAGAGGAGATGGTTGCATTACAGTCTCATGGCACATGGAGTGTTGTTCTTGATCCACCTAGTGCTTCTGTGATGGGGAGAAAATAGGATTTTACAGTGAAACATCGTGTAGATGGCAGTGTGGATCGATACAGGGTCATGCTTATCGCTCGTGGGTTCACCCAGACATATGGGGTGGACTATAAAGATATGTTCTCTCATGTAGCTCATTATTCTACATTGACGATTCTTCTTTTTATTGTCGTAGTTCATGAATGACCTCTATTTCAATTGGATGCCAAGAATGCCATCTTGTATGGTGACTTGCAGAAGGAAGTCCACATGTAGCAGCCACCAGGTTTTGTTGTTGAGGGGAAGTCTCATATGGATTGTAGACTTCACAAGGCTATTTATGGTCTTAAATAGAGTCTGAAAGCTTGGTTTGAGAAGATTTCTGAGTTGATTGAACATCATGAATTTGTTAGGTCAGCCGTATATCACCCACTTTTCATTCAGAGATCCCAGAAAGGTTGCTATTTTGATTTATGTGGACGACATCATTCTTACAAGGGATGATTAGCAGAGTATTCAGGTTGCTAAGGATTTCCTTGGACAGTAGTTTATGACCAAGGACCTTGGTCATTTTCGTCACTTTCTTGGACTTGAGTTTGCCAGTAACTAGCATGGCATGATGATGGTGCCAAGTAAGTATGTTACCGATCTCCCAGTTGAGATGGGCATGACATGGTGTAGGCATGTTGCTACTCGTACGGATTTGAGTATGAAACTCTATGACGATGATATCGAGGAGGTTGATAAGAGAGGATATAGAGAGCTTGTAGGGAAACTTCTATATGTCACCACTACCAGACCGGATATATCCTTCACAACGAGCAGAGTTAGTGAATTATGGAACAACTCAAGAAGATACATATGGACGTCGTTCACATGATTTTGAGATACTTGATGACTTCTCCAGGCATGGGACTTTTTTTTAGTAGGAACATATCCCTTGTGGTTACAACATGTGCTGATGCAGATTATGTAGGTTGCCCTAAAGATAGTAAGTCTACCTCATGCTTCACTTTCTTTGTAGGGAGTTCACTTGTTTCATGGAAGAGCAAGAAACATATTGTTATTGCTAGATCTAGTGCTGAATCAGAATATAGAGCCATGGAACAATGGAACACATTGATGTTGTGGGTTAGATTTGTCCAGGCTAACCTGAATATTGAGGTGCCATCTCCTATGCACCTCCAATACAACAACGAGATTGCCCTTTTCATATACAATAGTCCAACCATCCATGAAAAAACCAAGCACATCAAGGTATAATGTCATTACACTCGCGGCATAATTCAGAAGGGTTTTATCTCCACTTCTCATGTTGCTTCGGGACATCATACTGCAGATATGTTAACCAAGGTATTTTCTAGAGGTCCATTCCATCGTTGTTATTCCAAGCTGAGCATGATTAATATATGTGCTCCAGCTTGAGGGGGAGTCTTGCTATATATGTTTCGTTTACCATTTATTTATATTTATTTACTCTTATGACTACTTTATATAATTTTCCCCTAGGTCGGTTCTCCTATATAAGAGAACCCTAGTGTCTCAGTGGAACACAATTCATTCTTTTCGCTTTCCACAAATAGGATTAAGGTGAAGAAGGTTGGCAACATACAATCCATCTGATATGTTCATAAAGACAGTTCTTGGGAGTAAGTTCAAATGTTGTTTGGACTTTCTCAATGTCGATAGTTGGCAATATCCTCAAGTAGGGGTTGGCGATGGCACGACAAAGCTTGACAAAGTTTCTCAGAGGATTCAACTCAAGGCGGAGATTGTTGATATGCGTTGAATCCTACCTATCTAATCCAGGTTGAAGAACCCCATATGCACCCCCTCCCGTTGTACCATACCCTAATAAGACAACGGTCTCATTGTATGGGTATATGTATCCGTTTGTTTCAGGGATCCTTGTATAGGAGTACTATATAAACTCCCTAGGGTTAGGGTTCTCTGTATCTGTGCTTTTCTTCTTTCTCTACATAGTGAAAATCGATCGTCATTGTCCAAGGATGTAGCACAATTATAGGTGAACCTTGTAAAATCCGTTTGTTTGTGTCTTGCTTGATTTATCGTGCTTGTGCGTTTTTGCTTCTGTGTAGATTTTATTTGTAGTTGTGTAATGTGTACCATAAAATATTATTGGCGTCATTCACCATTATGGATACAATTTTAATGAATGGAGTATATTTAGTGTACTTGTTTTATGTGTAAACATCCTAAATATGCATATTTAAGCTTTAAAGTCGTTTATTATAATTTATATTCTATTCATATTCGTTTTTAAGGATATGATAACATAATTTTCATATTTGTCAATTTTCATATCCACATTTATATCGTAGTATAAAATAGATAGTGGTATGATTATATGCCTATATTCGTGTATCCAATCTTTATTTATCCTTACCCACTAACCCATCACTTAGTCATATGGAGTTGTGCTTTCTTTCTGCAACATCCTTAAACGTACAGTTATATTTGGGTCGGGTGTTATTTAGAGTTTGTATATATTGATATGTTTGTCTTGGAGCAGTTATGCAATCTACCGCAACATTAGAATTAAGGGATATTTACACCCATAACCCTGAGTAGTTCCATAATTACCCAGATACCCTCAATAATCACGAATTACATGAAAACCCCGAGTAATTATTCCGTCTCACATTCATAACCCTCCGTCAGTTTCGACCATTAACCCAACCATACCATCAAGTTAATCTAACCAAGCATCGATCCAATGGTTAAAATTTAATAAAAAGAAAAAAAAGAACGACTGTGCGGGAGGATGGCGGCAGTGATGGAGGGCTTCGTCGGGTAGCTGGAGGCGGACGTGGGTTAGATCGTGGAGCAGGTTGCGGGCTGCAACGGTGGCAGGCAGGCGGAGGTGCGCAGGGCGGGGAGGGGGAGCTCGACCTGTAGGAGAGCAGTTGAGGCTTGCGGGCGAGGAAGCTGGCTGACAGTTGGGGCTTGCGGATGGTCGGGGGGAGTTGGAGTCGAGGGGCGATGGACCTAGCGACGGGTGTGGGGGGCGATGGACCTGGCGACGAGGGAGGGGGGGTTTGCAGAGGCGATGGAGCTCGCCGGGGATGGGGGGGTGAAGCCGGAGGCGGGGAGGCGCGATGGAGCGGGCGGGGAGGCACGATGGACCTGGCGACCGGGGGGGGATGGACCTGGTTGCGGGCAGGGGGGTGGGAGGTGATGGAGCTAGCAGTGTGGGGGAGGCGCGATGGAGCGGGCAGGCCATGGACCTGGCGATGGAGGCACGGGGGGATGGACCTGGCGACGGAAGGGGGGGAGGTGATAGATCTAGGGGGGGAGGGGGGTGCAGAGGTGATGGAGCTCGCCGGGGATGGGGGGTGAAGCTGGAGACGGGGAGGCACGATGGAGCGGGCGGGGGAGGCACGATGGATCTGGCGACAGGGGGGAGGGGGCTTGCAGAATGGAATTGGTTTGCCGGGGACGGGGGATGAAGCTGGAGCTCGCTGAGCTGGGGGTGGTGGTGGCGGCGATGGGGGGGGGGATGCCGGAGCTCGTGAGTTGGGGGCGGAGGCGCGATGGAGCTCGCCGGCAGGGGGATCCGAGGCGGTGAGCAGCGGGGATACAGGGGGTTTGTCGTGGGCGATAAGGGTGCTTGCAGAGGGAGAGGGGATTTCCGAGAGGGAGGGATGGAGATGCGTGGCGCGGGGGGTTTCCGACCAGAGCTGGATTTGCAGGCGCCGGGGTGCACGGCCTGCAGGACGAGGCGCAGGCGGGGAGGGGGTTGCGGCTCGACCTTGCAGGCAGAGGCACGAGCGGGGAGGGGGCTTCGACCTGATGGGTTGTTGCGGAGTGGCGGCTCGACCTTGCAGGCGGAGTTGCAGGCGGGGGCTACGACATGACCCGGATTTGCGGGCAGCGGGTGGGGGTTTGCAGGGTGGAGGTGCGGGCGGGGCTCCGATCTGAGACTGACTTGCGGGCGCCGGGAGGGGGTGCACGACCTGCAGGCGGAGGTGCGGGTAGGGTTGCGGCTCGACCTTGCAGGCGGAGGCACAAGCGGCGAGGGGGCTTCGACCTGAGCCGGCTTGCGAGGGAGGGGGCTCAATCCTGGGTTGCAACCGGATGAGGGGTTGGGGGCGGGCGGGGGAGGCGGGAGCCGGCGGGCAGGGGGAGGTGGGGCAGCAGTTCGGGGGTGTTGCTTGGATGACGAAGGGGGAAGGAGGAGAATGGCATCATATTATAAATATTGTGTGTTTTTCAAGGGTAAAATGGTCAACATAAAACATTTTCCGTCAAAGTTAACGGATAATCAAGACGGAATTTGACTCAGGGTTATGCCATGTAAAGGTTAAGCATTATTCAGGGTCTTGGGTGTAATTCGTGCTTGCGTAGGGTTCCTGGGGTAATTACGAGATTACTCAGGGTTAGGGGTGTAAATAACCCTAGAATAAAGCCATTGTAAAAGTAGTGCACAATATTCTATTCTTTTTCTCTATATTTGGTATGGTGAAACTTGTACATCTGCCAAGTATTGCGTACTTGATTTGGCTCTTCCAGCTTGATATTAACACCAAACATATTTATTTATTGGAGAAAGACATGATATGCATAAATGCATCTGGTAGAGAATAACCTTAACATAAACTGTCCATGTTGTCATGAAATATCCTTTCGCATAGGGAGGATCAGTAACACCTCCTAGCAAAATTGTTTTTCTATATCTTTCAATGAGAAAATGATATTGTTGTTCCTAAGCAGGGGGCTGCAATAGTTTCTCAAGTTAGTACTGTTAGGTAGTTTTCTTTAAAAACTCATCCTTCTCTTGTCCCCATTTCATCTTTCAACTATGATCAAGAGTCCTCTCTCACTTGCGACAACATAGTAGAGTCGTCACTTTAAAAAAAGCCCATATATACGCAGTACCGCATACACACCTGGAATAATCAGCAAGAGTGGAAGAGGAGTTGCTACTTAAGAGAACTTGCTGAAGATCTTAAAAATCATGGTAAGTTTTTCTATCACAAGAACGAATACCATTGAGGGGAGAAAAGCATATGAGGCAGAGAATAAGAGGATTATCATGCAGCAGCCCCCACAGTTGCACCAGTCTTGAGTCTTGAAGATCCATATAGAGTCTCTTCAAAGCGTATGATCTCATTCAAAGAGCCATAGGCGACTTGGGTTCTTTCATCGAGGGTTGTGATCACCTTGTCCAGTACAGATTGGGTGCCATCACTGCTGTATCCTCCAGCCTTCTCTATCAGGAAGCCCAATGGAGCCACTTCGAACAACAGTCTCAATTTGGCTTTGGCTGATGGAGATGTCACATTGGTGAAGATTCTTTCTCTTTCACTATGATCTACATTTTATTGCCACACAAAAAATGACCAGATTTTATAATGACAAGCGAGACTGCTCGTACAAGTTTGCTGATGACATTTGCAGAAGTAAATGCATGCTCAGCTACTATAAGTAAACTATATACGACCACGATTACCTTATCTACTGTCAATACTTGTAATATTCAGAAAGGAATAGCAGAGATGATTTCTTGGCCTTCTTCGAATTTAAGCAGTTTCCCACTGTTCTTTTCCTAACTTCTCTAATAATTATGGCAAAGAATTACTGTAGCCGAGCCCATTGTGTGGAAAAAGAGGCATTGTCATTTTGTCTTGGTTTTCATGTATCCACTGAGATGGTTTTATGAAAAGACTCTGCTGTATTAATTATGCATTTACATTTTATGAACAGACACGAATTTGGATTTCGACAGTTATTACTTATAACCAATGTTTTCAAAATCGGATCGGATCAATCGGTTCGACAGTTGAATCGGGAATCAGCCGTATTTCGATCGGTTCAGTCGTCTGATGATTAAATCAAAACAAATATCTAAAAAATCAAAATCGGGTTCGTCCGAATGGTCCGATCTAGTTGAACCGGACCGGATCGGACCAATTGAGTCATTCGCATGTTTTATTCCACTTCCTGTTTTGCATTTTCTCCCATCCAAAACCCTCATGCGATCATGTGCCGCTTCACAAACCTCGTGCTGCTCTTCCGCTTCCTGGCCTTCCCCGTCGACGAGACCTCCTCTCCTACGGGAACCCTCTCCTTCGTTGTGTAACCTCCTCTCCAAAACCAGCAGCCTCCATTATGCCCTCACTGCGGCATGGTTTGTTGCAAGAGGCTGAGAATCAAGCATCGATTGCTGTAGGAGGATTTTCCCTCAGTGCGATCCCAGTAGGGCACCTCGACTTCGACACGAAGTGGAGATCTAATGAGGTTAGAAGATCTGTTTTGATATGATACAATCTGATTTTTTTCATTTTGAGTATTTTTATCTTTGATGGAAGATCAAAGGTCCGACGTGTCATTGATATTTACTGGATTGCTTGGAAACTTGTGGATCTCATGGTGCACTGCACACAAGGTATTCGATGTTGTTCCCAAGTGGGAATAAGGTTTTTCTTGTATAATGGGCATAATATTTTTAAAGTTTTATGATTGCGTAGAGTTTTATAAATTATCTTTGATAACTGTTGTTAATTTCAAAACCTCTTTTGATCTTTCTCTAATATTTTTTATTTGTAAGTTCATGGTTAAATTTTATCTTATTTTTAAAAAGAAATCTCAGTTTGCAGTGCTCATGGTTCTTTTTGGCTTTAATTGTTTTATATGTTTTTGTATTGTTTTGAGAAAGTATGTTTTTATATCTTTCAAATTACATTCTGTAGAAGTACATAAAATAGGAACTAATCCAAATAGAACCTCTTTGTAGTTGATGCATCTATGAAAAATAGGCCATCAAGAATGTGTTGCAACTTCAGTTGTTGCTTGCACGCACCTTTCCTGATTTGGCATAAACTAGTATGTTATAGGTACCATTCCAATAAAACATTGTTTTATAGATACATGTATGATATTGATATACGTATGAATGTATAAGGAGTTTCATGTATATGTATGTATGTTTGTACATACATATGCATGTATGTGTGTATGTATATGTGTCATGTTTTTGTTGAGGTAAACCGGTCTAACCGGTTTGATCAACAATTTATTTCCGGTCGTTTTTCCAATCTATATGAATGATGATGTCATCTTGATGTCATCACCGGTCCGACCAGTTCGAACCCATGGTCAGACCTGGTTGGACCAACATTGATAATCTGCCGGTTCAATGTCCGGTTTCTTTTTTTAAAACATTGCTTACAACTGGAGATTAGTTTATGGGACATACCCTCCTTATTTAAAGAAAGAAATAGAACCTAATTGTTACAATAATGTAATTCTGCTACTATATGAATTTTAATTTCTGTAACATTTGAATTTGGTAAGAGCAGGAGCCTACTGGCCAATGGGTGGGTCAGAGTTCAAATCTTGTCCAAAAAAATGGTCATACAAGTAAGATCAAACGTAATAATATAATTAAACTTATTTTGGTGCAGTAGGTAGAGATTTTTTTTTAAAAAAAAACTTTCTGCTTCGCTTAGTTTTCGTAACAAGACACAAGTGGCGGAGGGAAACCATACAGTAAAGAACACGACGCTGGTGCTGGCCATTTTTTCCCGTGTGTTGATATGCCTTAAATCTTAACTATCATCTGATGACCCATTTGAAGAACACTTTTTTCTGCATTCTCCACAAGAAGGGCGGGTGAAGCCCGCCATACTGGATGGAGGTCTCACTGGGGTTTCTTTTCTATATGGGTAATTGGATCCCTTTGTCTTTGGGATCCATTTGTACTCGGAGTACTACATAAACTCTCTAGGGTTAGTGTTTTTCTTTCTCCATATATAGTGAAACCGAATGTCATCCGAGAATGTAGCTCGAGAGTGTCTTGTAAATCCAAGTGCGCGTGTGCTTTGTTTGTTTGGTTTGTGCTTGTTTGCTTCCACTATTTGCAACACCATGACTATCTATTATTTATTAATGATCTAAATCTACAAACCAGTCAAGAGCAGAGCAATGAAATTTTGCAGGAGCTTATTTTGTACAGAATGAAATACCTGGTTTACATCTGGCACCATACCACCAGTGTATCGCAGAGTGTACTTCTCTCTTACATAGTAGTCGATCAGCTGCAGTTGTTTTCTTGTGGTCAGTTTCAAGGTAGCATTCTTCTTATATGAATGTCTCAATACATGCTAAAGATGGAAGAAAACCTTCGCGTAGTCAGCATTGTCAGAAGTGGCCCTAAGATTTCCTGGAGAGAACATCTTTCCTTCCCCAATTGAATACGTATCCTTGACATGCTGCCACTTACCTGCAGCATCAACCAGCTTCAGAAAATTAGTACATGACTGGTAGCGTGATCAGAAAATTAAGAGAATTGAGTGGATGGATGGGTTGAGGCCGACCAACCGTCGTCAAGAAGAAGAAATTCGTGAGTTCCAGGCGCGTCTTTGAGGGCAATGATGTAAGTAGTGCGAGGGCCATAGATGCCCATGGCAGCCGCCACTTGATCGCTTCCTTTAACACCGGTGAGCTTATCACCGGGCCACACTCCGAATATGGTGCCGACGGTGAAATTTGTGTCCACAATACTTGAGCCATCAAGAGGGTCGAAGGCAACACTGAATCCACCTGCATGTGTAATCCGCATCCTTATCTAATCCACTTTCACGACAAATACGTTTACATTTTGCAGTTTATTCATTGACAGATGTGTGCTTGAGATGGCCAATTATTGATCTGTAACATCTAATATCCACTTTCACTAAAATTACGGATTCGTCTGCGTGGAGGTAAATGTAATTTATGCATCTAAACATATTGCCTTGTCTCTATTTATGTCCGAGGTGATGGATTAAACGGAGAATTACATATGAAACCTTCCTATGGTTTATTTATTCGGGTACTTGTTGGCATCCTTTTTTCCTTTCATAACAATCCCTGACCAGATTTCTTCACAAACTATTGAACTTACCTTCTACAGGGCCACCCATGTCTTGAAGCTCGGGCACTTCCTCGGAGCAAGCATATTTACAAAAGTGGGAGTAGGTCAATGCCTGCAACAGAGTAATCGCGTCAACAATCAACTCATTTCAGCTTACCCCAAATTCATCGATGATCCAAAGTGATAGAAGCTTAATTAGTCATATATTGACCTCGAAGAGGAGCTTGTTGGCGAGCATGTCAACAGCAAGCTGCTCATCTCCAAAGGAGTTGACACAAGCAGTACCCCCACAGGATGCAGTCCTGACCTTGAAGGCAATGGTCCTCATGGCCTCACCCATGGACACCAGTAGCCTTATCAGTCCCTTGTCTGGTGTCGCCTTTGTCAAGAACTCTTCCTGATGTGACCATCCCAGGCATTACCCAGTGCTATCAGTCCATCGGATAGCAGATATGAGTAGGAGCGAAGGATATACAAGAATCAATTATATGCTTACAAGGCTATCCCCGAGCTCGCACTTGGTGATGAGAGAAGACGATCCATTGGTGGTAGGAGACTTGGCAGCTGCAACCATGGTCTTGGATGCCACCTTCAGAGACTCCCCGAATATGGAGCTTGACTTGAGAAACTGTGCAAATACAGGTAATATGTATGTATGCCAATTAAGTCAATGGAACCGTATGTGAAACTGCGATGCAGGAATACACTCACGCTAGAGAAGGAATTGGATCGAAAGGGAGCTACGGCAGAATGTTTGGTGGAGCGCGGCGACAGGAGGGCACGTGGAGGAGTGCCTTGCAGATAGGTCGCCATGCTGCTCTCCATTTCTCTACTGCAGTAGCGTCGCCTGCTGCTCCCCTTAGCTGCAGCTTCTGCTGCAGGTGTTAACAAGATGCTAGTATTTCAAGTTCCCTCTCTCACTTCTCTCTTGTATTTCAAGTCCCCTGCTAGTATTTCAAGCTTCTCACTTCTCTCTTGTTAACATGATGCTAGTATTTCAAGTTCCCTCTCTAACAAGATGCTAGTATTTCAAGGGAGAGGGAGGAGGGGGAGAGGGTGCGAGTAAGTTGAGGTGGAGGGAAGTCCGTTAGTTTTTTCAACAGATAAGCTGCTCTTTGGAGGCGTGCCACGTGTCCCATAGTGTGCTGATAGGCTTACCCGTCTGGATCACATCCCAATGTCCACCATTCGTTCTCTTGTGCGTCTCTCACGCCATTTCGTTTTATCATCCACCCTTCCCCCTCCCTCTACTTGAATCCAAGAAATGTATTTATTAATTTTTTGTTGTAAGCCTTTTGTTAGAGATTTTAAGGCCCATCACTGATGTTGTTACTATAAGTATGCTTTTGTCGTTGCTCTAAACACAGAGGATCAGTCTTATGCTAAACAAGTAATATTTTAAAAAAATGAACTTAGGTAAAGTATTGTGGAGAGTTGGAGTCCACCTGCAGGGATCAATATGTAGCTCTTAGCAAGTTCCTGATAGGTCTTATGTCCCAATTAAGATTAAGGGGTACTTATTTTATTGGAATACATAAATCGAATTAAATTTAAACAAAACCGAATTGAATTATTTTAATCAATGATAACTAATTTTTAGATATTTTTATAGAATTTTCAAAACTTTTATTGAGCATAGAATAAAATATTAGTTGACCTTGGGGATTAAAATTTAAATAAAATTCTTAAAAATACATCCATGTACATGCATGTATGCACACACACATATGTATCTCTCTTGTCTGTGTATGTGAAATAAAATATTAATGAACTCTGGCATCAAAATGTAAATAAATATTTTAAAATACACACACATTGTGCATGCATCTTCCTCTTATCTCTCACCTGACTAGGCATGAGTCACCAAAAGGCGTGACTCATTGAGTACTTGTCAGAGAAATCTCGAAAGAGCAAGCCTCGTTCTAATCTCTACACTGGGTTAGATGCATCGGTCCGACCACTAGATGCATACCCTCATGGTAATAGGTGCGTGTGTTTGTTCCAATGAATACATTATTTCGTTCCGAAAGATACGCATTTAATTAAATCCCTTTAAGTTTTGTCCAACATTTCCAACTAAATTCTTTTTAAATGTGATTAGTTGTTTTCAAACCCGGGAGTTTACTTGTTTTTCTTTTTTTATCCCCTTAAGTAAATATTAGCCTTTTCATTTGTTCACTCAAATCCAGAAAGGAAAGTGATTCCGATGCAAGACAATAATAGCTTATTCTTTTCCTTTCTAGTATTTCTTATGCTCTTTTGTTTTAAAAATCAAACTGAACATTGAATCGGTAGGTCTTCGATTTGATCTAATTGGATTGGGTCATTGATTCAAATTAGTTGGACCGATGATGATGTCAATATGGCATCATCATTTCTATCTACCCAGAAAAAATGGTATGGGCTTAATTTACCGGTCTGATTGATCAAACTGATTTTCTGGATCGATAAAACAGAATATGTATGTATGTAACAAAAAAATAAACTTTAAATTTCAAAATTTTCAATATAATAACATGAGACATATAATTAAAAATATCGATAGAGTTACGTTACTTTAGTTCACAAACTCTGTTTTAGTGAAGGATAGCATCCATAAGATAACTTTTTCGAAACATTGACATACCCTACTCAGTCAATTTATCTCCCCTTATCATATGCCCCTTTCAGCTTTACAATGGATGCTCCATTACCAAATAATTTGTCAAATTACACCTTCACAAAATTTACAATAATGTGGATCAAATTCAAACTTCTGTCCAAGAAACCTAACTTATGATTCTATGAATAGCCCATTGGCCCTCATGTTCAAATGAAATTTTGTCCTCCATTATTTATTTCAGATTTTACTCAGCAAAAAAATTGTTTTACGAGAAATTGGGGGAAAATGGGGCATAGCCGTAGCACAACTGTACACGATGAAGATGGGTTAGTGATTTTACTTTTATGTTTTTTTACTTTTGGGCCTTCTTTTTTTACTTATTATCTGAATTACTTAAACTTTTGTCTTTTGAGCATCTATAAAACCATCAAAATCAGGTCAATTCAGGTCAACCAGCGGCTACGAGTAATTGTGGACCTCCTTGGATCCTGCCACCACCTCTCGGCTCATCGTCGCTCGATGAAGGGGAGTTGTCTCCTACCAAATCAACCGAAGCGAAAGCCTTGAGGTGGAATATGTTGATATCAGGTGACCTGTTACGCGTTCTAAGACATAGTATTGACATCGTAGCAGTTGCACTACAACAACCATAGTCGAGGATACTATATCAGGTATTGTTGCAAGATGTGCTATACAAGGTATGTGAGCATGTGTTATAGCATGTGCAACAGTTGCCCTGATGCCGCATGAAGCAATATCTGGTGGCCTTACTACATGTGGACTCACAGTAGGTGCAGAATGTGGCCCAGTATGCCGCTTAAGCTATAGCAGGTGGCACATTGAAGGTATTGAAATTAGATTTCAACACTTACGAAGTGACATGCTATATTGTTTTCAAAGAGCAAAACCCATCATTCGAACAGAGAAAACACAAAAAAAAAAGTTAGGGCAACAACTCTTGTGTGCCCTTTCTCCACTCTGATCGTCTGTGTGCGACTCCAGAGAAAATATTCAGCCATTTCCCTGCTTATGTGGTGCTTGGCTCATGCGAGAGTGTATGAGAAGCAAGAAGATGCAATAGTGAGGTTCTCTCCATGGGGAAGAGCTATGGGTTTGTCTCCCACTTCCACGATTTTTTTTCCTCTTGTTATCTTGTTTGTTTGGTGTTCCTCTTGGTTGATACACCAACAAGTGGGTTTGTCTTGTGTGGCCTTTTGAGAGGTAGTAGTAGGATAAGCAGGTAAATAGCCGTATTGGATTAAGCTGCAGTTATTTTCGATTTGAGTTAGATTTTCGTTTATATTATATAGTTAGTTGAAGTTGATAATAAAATGATGAGATTATAGGGGGACCCGAAGAATGAGGGTAGGCAAAGAGTAGAATAGAAAGTCCCTCGAACTCATTATATTGAACAAGAAAGCACCAATGATCATATACACTGGATCAAAGATGTTATTCTAATTCATATATTGAAAAAAAGTCGAGCCTTCAACGAGACTGGCATTAGACTACCCTAGCTGACGACTGCTCTCATCCCCACATGCCGAAGACTAGCTAGGACTGAATGAGGCTACTAGAATGACGAGGGAGAAGGGCTGAAACTAGTAATTCAGGCGAAGTTGAAGACCGCCACTCGCCGCAAGCAAAAAGAACAACCGTCTGTCTGGTTAGCCACTTGAACCTCGCTACCTAGATTAGATGGAGGAAGTGGACGAAGAAAGACTCTGACTCAAAGGGACAAAGAAGGCAGATGGGAACTGGGAACAATCCAGGAGAAGCAAGTGGTTAGTCCGAAGAAAAATGGTCAGTCCGGACTCCGGAGTCCTTTCTAAGAAATAGCCACTATATATCTGGGGCAGGCAAAGCCAAAGAGTACTGGAACCTCTCAGTCATCCAGACGCGTTATAAATCTTAGGCATCTTCCCCGGCGAAAGTACTGAGCCTTGGATGACGCCCCCAGGTTTGTTTTTTTCTGGAAACCGCGAAAAAACTATGAGATTCGGAGGAAAAAAGCTGATATCGAAACCGTGCTAAATGAGAAGGATTCGCGGGGAGTGGATGACTCGCTCCATGGAATGGGTATTCCGAAGGCTAGTCTGATCTCCTGTCATTCTATATGTTTCCCTGAAGTCCTAAAAGCAGGAAGGACTGACATGCTTTGACTCCTCAGTCAGAACTCGACTCCTTGGCCCCGGTCATCAATAGGAAAGTGCTAAGACCTGCTTTGAAAAAAGCAGCAGCCTTTTTTTTCTTCTTCTGGAGAAGGAGCGTAAGTAGCATACCAGGACTTATAGAACTATCTTGTACCTCCAAAAAAACAGATATTTCAGCGGACTAGGACTAAGGCTAAGGGAGGCGGTTTATGTAGTGGCCGGCCACCCCTAAGCTCGCTAAGCTGCGCTTCCCCCCCGTCAGTCCGTCGAACGAAGCAAAGCTTCTTAGTAGTCGGGGGATTGTAGTCTCCATGCCCCCCAGAATTAGCTTGCCTCCTTCCAGCCCTGAATGCTGGGCCTCCTGCGCCAAGTCTTTCTTTTGGATCGAGCGGAAGCGAAGGGGCTATCACGTTCTCAGGGGACGAGTCGCTTCTCCCCTTCTGATCTCTCCCCGGGGACCTTCCCCTTCGGGGGGAATGGCCCTTCTTGGTGTAGTTGTTGTTTGTATTGTACTGAATTGAACACATATCAAACAAAGGCGGCGATCCGGGGGCCCTTCCTTCTACGGCCTGGGAAAAGCAGCGAACTGACGAATCCCTTTTGACTGAAGATACGGAGAATATAATACCCTCAGCTGACCGAAGGATGGCCAGAACCACACGTGCGAGTTTCCCTGCATGTGGCTCGTCCATGATAACTTCTGCGGATTTGCGTGAACTAGCCCTCCAGCATGATCGAACCTTTTCGGAACTGGTTAGGAATGGGCGCCACTATCCCAGCCCGGATCCTGCCAGGTGAGATTGATCATGTCCCCTTCCTGTTTGACCTCTTGGGGCGTCGGCTTGACTCGATCGACGCCCGCCGGTCCGACGTCTTTCTCTTCTCGTCCCGGGTCATAGTGAGGCGGAGGTGCGTCCGGAAATAGCAATGCATCTTGCTCAGCAGGCCTAGCTGATAGTTGTGAGAAGCAAGAACAGCGGATAGGAATTCTCTTAGGATCTGATGAAAGCCAGTCAAAGGTTCAAGGCTAACTATGCTTACCTGCTCACATCTGATCTTTCCTACTAGACTATCTGACCTCTCCCTTCGCTGCAAACCCGAGGCTGACCTTGTACTTTGGTCAATAAAGCAGACCCCTGGCCGGGTCCGGTGAGAATTCTAGCTCTTCCAGAGTGGTATCTCACTGATGGCTCGGGCCCCCCCGGAAGGAGGCCTTCTTCGCCTTCCACCTAAGCAGCGCAGGAAAGGCCCAAAGCCAATCCCAGAGTCAGAAATTGCGATTTCAGTCAAGGTTCAGGCAAATATATTATCAAGCTACTATATATTTTGGTAATTCTTCACAGATTTCATAGAGTCAATATTTCACCGAGCCTCTCTCCGCCAGACTCAAAAAGCAGTCTTCTCCTTCTATTTCCTGTCTATGAAAAATGCTGAAGATGGAGTAAAAGGATTCGAACCTTTGCATGTCGGTACCAAAAACCGATGCCTTACCACTTGGCTATACTCCATACGCTCAGTCCCTGGAGAGAGGGCCAAAGGCTAGTTATCAGAGCTGAAGGACCAAACTGCAGAGGTAACTAACAAGAGCTGCAGCGGAGGTCAGAGCTGATGAGGTAACTAACTGAAGAGAGGTACCAAAGCCTGAGGGGACAAAGTCTGAATGAGGGGACTAAGTCTGAATGGCCAAAGAAAGAGGAGATAGAGGAAGACCCGGGACAAATCAGGGTTCCACCTTCTATTATTTGCGCAGTACGTCAGCGCGCCTCATACGGCTCCTCTAAGGATGGAGGGGGAACGAGGCTTGTGCCTTGAAGGTTGTTGTACACGCTCCTAACGCATTCAAATGCTATTTGATCCCCGCCTGCCACTCCCCTTGCCGCTCCCCCCAAACACAGAAAGAAGATGTCGATTATAGTGGAGTGATTTTGGGTCGAGTAGACCTCGTGGTTTTTCCCCTTATTTTTGGAGATTTTCATATTAAAATTGTTGTGTGCTTTTTGGTTGCTTGTTGTTTGTGGTTTATTTGCTTGCTCATTTTCTTGCGATAACTATTCGTACTTGCCATTCATCTTGGTCACCAATATGAGTTTCCATCTAGTGCGCTTACGCAAGAAGTGGTTACTTGTGCTAATGCCAACAAGTGGTACCAGAGCTACCGGTTTGACATGATGGCAAAGACGATGAAGAAACAATGATAAAATTGAAAAGCAACAACTAGAAAATATCAAAATCCAAGATGGAGGATATTTTTATGAAAAATATGACCAAGACTCGGTAAGTTGCAGTGCATGTTAATGAAAATCTAAATTGAAATAGTAATAGTTAATTAGGTTTATATAAAAGAGGATTTGACGAAAATGAGAATAGGAGGATCCTCTGTATTTAGCTTAATGGAAATACAAGTGCTAAGTCAAAAGTTTGTTCTTACATAATTAAATGAAAGAATCTCTTGAGTATTTAACTTTTAATGGTGAAACATATTATAGTGGTGAAACATATTGGAGTGGTCTGGTGGTAGAGCAGTGTGCCTCTACTTTAAAAGATCCGGGTTCGAATTCTAGTGGGGACACTCCGGACCTCCAAAATTACCGTGCCAACTATTAGAAAAACGTATTAAGTATTTCAATCTACTAGTCGATGAAAGGCTAAATGAATCGAGGGATGAAATTTGTGTGCCTTCTCTGAACACTCGGGTAATTTGTTCGGTTATATATGAGACGTCACAATTAATATCATAAATACAGGGAATAGTTACAGAATTCAATATATGTCTCTTCAGATTTTTTTAACTTGCACGCAGTTTAGACCGTCCAAGAAAATGAATGTTCTAATCTTTCACTATCTGTTGTCCCAACAGATCTTTTGATTAGTACTGCACTTTCATGGGCAACTATAATAGTAGGCATAGACCCTATAATGGGCAGGGATAAATGGCTCTCCTCGATAAAGATTATATATGTCCCGAGTCAATTGATAAATTCTTAACTCCTTCCTTTTCTAAAACCTAAACCCCAACTACCTTTGCTCCTTCTACTAACATGTAATGTCCCGGGCTTAGGTCTCCGGTCCGTTATTGAGGAATACTGGCCCTGATAACTTGTTGGGTTCAAGCCCAAATGGACCCGTTGACAACCACCCAAAATGCTTAAGCCCAAGTTGTCAAGGCCAGTATTCATCAATAACGGACCAGGGACCTAAGATCGGGACGTTACAAACGGTATCAGAGCGGGTTTCCTCTGATAGTGGAAAGGGCTACCCGAGAGGTGGAACCACCCCTACAAAGAGATAGGAGGAAATGGCTACCTGGAGCGTGCAGCCGTCACTGTCACTGGGAATAAGTGATGGGCCATGTCACAACGAGGATGTTGCGAATATAAGTGGGGGAGGTTGTAACACCCCAACCCCAAACATAGTGTCATACCTAAAACTCATTAAGTGTGGGTGTGGTTTATAAGTGGTGGGGATTACTACTCGACAACTTAGACTTAAGCATTTTGGATGGTTGTCGACGGGTTCAATTGGACCCGAACCCAACAAGTTATCAGGGCCAGTTTTCCTTGATAACGGACCAAGGACCTAAGCCCATGACGTTACAAATGGTATCAGAGCCAAATGGAAGATTAGAAGAATTTTATCCAATTTTAGGATGAACTATTTTATTTATAGATAAGGTTTGAGATAGTTGACTAAAGGATCATTGCTAATTGTAGATGTTGACCGTCTCGAATCGTAAGAGGAGTCGTCGCTCTCATAATTTGGCAGTACATAATGCCAAATTGATGAAGACGGTCGAAGATCAAGCTGATCACCAACTGAGTAAGGACAAAGATCGGAGACGTCTCGAGAGGCATCTTGATAAGGAAAGGCAACTTCGTTACGATCGTCGGGATGAAGTCACCTTTGAGAGATTCTTAAAGGTGAACCTACCTAGCTTTGAAGGTATGATAGATGCTGAGATTGCATATCGATGGCTGGAGGAAATTGAGAAATTGTTTGATGCAATCAGATGTCCGGATCATAGCAAGGTCTCTTTCGCTACCCATTAGCTGAAAGGTCCTGTTAAGGACTAGTGGACCACTTGTCAGTTGCAGAAATTTGAAAAAGGACTGATTATTCTGTGGCATGAGTTTGTTAAACTCTTCCAAGAGCAGTATATTCTGATGTACTTGCAGTTGATTGAGGAGCAAGAGTTTATTAATCTGAAGAAAGGAGATCTGAATGTTGTTGAATATAACAAGTTTCATCGATTACTGAAGTATGATCCACACATATGTCCAGATGAATATCGGATGACTCAGAAGTTCATCGAGGGACTTCACCCTGCTTTAAGATCGAAGGTTCTTTCCAGCATGCCGAAGACCATGGATGACGCCTTAGCAAGTGCTACCACCATGGAGCGAGATTTCTTGAGTAGAAGGGAGGAGAAGCCACGCAATGATCGGAAGGATCGATTTCGGAAGTCTAATCATTCAAAAATCCTCAGAAGCAGAAGCAAGCCTCCAAGCCAGGGAAAAACAATAGATTTCCTGAATGCTCTTTTTGTCATCGTTTCCATCGTGGAGAATGCAATCTCAAGAATGGTTAGTGTTTGAACTGTGGAGAAAAAGGACACTTTGTTCGTGATTGTCCGAAGCCTAGAAAGCAATCCGCAGCTCAAGGACAAGATCAAAAAGCAAAGGTTCCTGCTCAAGTTTATGCTCTTACCACTGGGGATGATGCTGTTAAGGAGGACAAGGTCATCGAAGGTACCCTTCTTATTGATAATTTGCATGCAAAGATTCTTTTTGATATTGGTGCTACACATAGATTTATTTCCGAGGCTCTAATAGCACACGTACGGGTGGAAAAATATTGGTTTCCGATGTCAAACCAAAAATTTTAGATATTGATCTAATAGTCACCACACCTACGGGCGGAAAAATCAAAGCATTAGAGTATATTCAAGATGCTCCATTGATAATTGAGGGTCATGAGCTGCCTAGTGACCCTCATTGTCATGAAGATAACAGACTTCGACATTATCCTTGGGATGGATTGGCTATCTCGATATCATTGTATTATTGATTGTTGTAAGAAGAGAAAGATCGTTGCAAGCCATCAAATTCCAGGTATCGTCATTAAATGGCATGGTACCGTCTCTGAGGGGTGCATCATTTCTGCCATGAAGGCACATCGCATGATCCTGAAATGACGAGAAGCCTATCTTGCCAGTATTATTAGGGTTGAGCCATCAACCGTATCTTTATCTGATCTCGACATCGTTCAGGAGTTTCCTGATTTTTTTACAGAAGAATTGCCTGGACCCCCACCTCAATGAGAGATTGATTTCACTATTGAGTCGGTTCCTAGAACTGCACCAATATCCAAGGCACCATATCGTATGGCTCTTGCCGAACTGGTGGAATTAAAGAAGCAACTTGAAGAGTTGCTTGACTTAGGATTTATCAGACCCAGTGTGTCATCATGGGGTGCACCTGTTTTATTTGTAAGAAAGAAAGATGGATCACTTCACTTATGCATTGATTATCGAATGCTGAATCAGGCGACTGTGAAGAATAAATATCTGTTACAATGGATAGATGATTTATTTGATCACCTCAATCAGCAAGGGTCTTCTCGAAGATTGATTTGCAATCTGGTTATCATCAACCGAGGATTCGAGAGGAGGATATCTCGAAGACTGCTTTCCGAACGCGCTATGGGCATTATGAGTTTTGTGTGATGCCATTCGGATTGACTAATGCTCCTGCCGCTTTTATGGATCTTATGAATCGGGTCTTTCGACCATTCTTAGACCACTTTGTCATTGTTTTTGTGGATGATATTCTTGTTTATTCTCAAAGTGTTGAGAAATATGAGGAGAACTTGAGAATCGTATTGGAGACTCTGAGCAGGACTAACTTTATGCTAAATTCTCCAAGTGTGAATTCTAGTTGGAAAAGGTCATGTTCCTTGGGCACATTATTTACAAGGAGGGGATTTCTATATATCCAGCCAAGGTTGAGGCAGTCTCAGAATGGAAGCAACCACAGAGCATGACAGAAATTAGAAGCTTTCTTGATTTTGCAGGATAATATCGTAGATTCATTCGTAATTTCTCAAAGATATCACTTCCTTTGACTGAATTGACTAGGAAAGGGATAAAGTTTAATTGAGCTTCTGTATGTGAGCACAACTTCCAAGAATTGAAGAGAAGGTTGACCACCGCTCCTGTCTTGACTTTACCTTCTGGTTGTGGAGGTTTTGTCATCTACACTGATGCATCCCTGAATGGCTTGGGTTGTGTGTTGATGCAGAATGAAAAAGTTGTAGCTTATGCTTCAAGGCAGCTAAAGATTCATGAAAGGAATTATCCTACGCATGATCTAGAGCTTGCTGCTGTGGCGTTTGCATTAAAGATCTGGCGTCACTATTTTTATGGTGAGAAATTTGAGGTCTTCTCTGATCACAAAAGCCTCAAATACATCTTTTCTCAAAAAGATTTGAATAAGCGAGAAAGGAGATGGATGGAATTTCTTAAGGACTATGATTTCTCTATGGCTTACCATCCAGGTAAAGCAAATGTTGTAGCAGATGCCTTAAGCCGAAAAGGCTATGCGATGTATGCGAGTTTGATGATCAAAAAGTGAAAGTTGATTGACAATTTGGTCTCTTGGAATCCTTTCAAGGAAGGAGACAAGATTATTTTATCTAGCATCCAGATACATTCTAAGGTAGTAGAGAAAGTATTGAGAGCTCAGAAAGAAGATCGCGAGTATCATGTTTTGGCTGAGAAAAGTCAAGGAGGAGATTCAGAATTCTTCATTGATGCTGATGGCAGTACCAGATTTAGAAATCGCTTATGGGTTCCTTTGCGGGCAGAGTTGAAGCAAGAGATTCTGGATGAAGCTCATCGTTCTAAATTCACTGTACTTCCAGAAAGCACAAAAATGTACAAAGATCTCCAGCGGAATTTTTGGTGGGAAAATATGAAGAAGGAAATTGCATAATTCATTTATCGTTGTTTGGTGTGTCAGCAAATTAAGGCTGAGCATCAAAGACCAGCCGTACTTTTGGAGCAGTTGGAGGTTCTAGAACGGAAATGGGAACACATCATCATGGACTCTATGATGGGTCTCCCAAAGACCAATGCAACTAATTATGATGCCATAAGGGTGATCGTGGACAGAATATTATGAAGCATAATAAATTTATACATGAACAATATTGTGAAGTTTCATGGTTTACCTGTCTCTATTGTTTCTGATCGAGATTCAAGATTCACAGGAAGATTTTGGAAAAAAACATCAGGAGGCTTTCGGTACAAAGTTGAAGTTTAGTACTGCTTTCCATCCTCAGACAGATGGTCAATCTAAAAGAACTATTCAGGTTCTCGAGGATATGCTTAAAGCATGTTCTTTTGATTATGCTCGAAGTTGGGATGAGAATTTTCCGCTTATTGAGTTTACCTATAACAATAGTTATCAGGCTAGCATTAAAATGGCTCCATATGAAGCTCTCTATGGGAGGCCATGTCGATCTCCTCTTTGTTGGAGCGAGGTAGGTGAAAGAAGATTGCTTGGACCGGAACTTGTGCAGAAGTGTATTGTTAAGATCAACCTGATTAAGAAGAGGTTGTTGATAGCTCAAAGCAGACAAAAGAGCTATGCGGATAATCATCATAGAGAATTAGATGTAGTTGGTGATCATGTTTTTATCAAGATATCTCCAACCAGTGGTGTATTGAGATTTGGACGAAAAGGAAAACTTAGTCCAAGATATATTGGTCCTTTTGAGTTGTTGGATAGAGTAGGCAAAGTAGCCTACCGCATTGCATTATCACCTCATTATTCACATATCATAATGTCTTTCATGTCTCCATGTTGCAGAAATATATTCATGATCCATCTCATCATATTCATTATGAGCCTGTCGAGGTTCAAAAAAACTTATTGTATGAAGAACGTCCTTCCCACATTGTTGATCGTCAAGAACATCAATTACGAAGGAAGACTATTAAGATGGTAAAAGTTACTTGTCATAACCATTCAAATAGAGAGGCCACATGGGAACTTGAAGACGAAGTTCGGGAAAAATATCCTGAATTGCTAGGTATGTCTTTAGAATTTCGAGGATGAAATTTATATTAAGGGGGGTAGAGTTGTAACATCTAAATTTTTTTGGGAGGTGTTTTGAAAATAAGGTTATGGAATAAAAAAACAATATAAAAATTAACTAGGATGTATTGTCTAATTATAAGAAAAAATGAAACGGCACTATTACATTGCCGTTCAAAAAGGGGAAATGAAAAAAAGTAATAAATAAAAAACCCACAACCGTACATAGCAAGATAAGTTTTTTGAAAACAAAATCAATTACAACAGACTAGAAAAAAAGGTAACGATTCGTGGGGTAATTATCCACTCATAAGTGTGGTATTTATTTCCTCCCTTAGTGTTAATAATAAGGGATAATTACACCCATAACCCTGAGTAATTCCTCAATATCAATCATAACCCTGCATAATCGTGAATTACATGAGGAACCCTAGATAGTTCCTCCGTCTCACACCTATAACCCTCTGTTAAAGATAACAGTTAACTCAACCATACTGTGAGTTAATCTAACCCATCGTGTATCCAAGGGCTATTAAAACCCAGAGGGGTCCTCTCCGAACACCTTGAAGAAGGAGCAGATGACGAAGTAGGGGCGGAAGAGAGAGTCCGAGGGTGTCCATGTCCTTGGGGCCGACCGCGCACGCATCGAGGACGACATATGCCACCCGTTCTGCTGGGCGAAGCTCATCCACATGTAGGAATATCTACACCCTGTGATCCTGGACTGCAAGGGGAACACGAAGAGGCCACTCCTGTCCTTCTTCTCCAAGAGCATCTTCTTCAGCTTGGCGGAATGGATCCTCATGCTGGGCCACGAGAAGCATGTGGACATGGCCTTGGCTCCCCGCTTGCAGGCGGCCTCCTCCATGCGGACAGGTTGCCCATGAACGACGAGGAGTTGAACTTCGCCACGAGAAGGGGAGGCACCTGTCCGGAGAGGTTGTTGTTAGAGACGTTGAAAGAGATCAGATTTCTAAGTCTTGCAATGGGTTCCGATATCTCTCCGCTGAAGTTGTTGTTGGAGAGATCGAGACGTGAGAGAGCGGAGATGTTGCCGAGGCTCGCAGGTATCGGCCCCAAGAACCTGTTGTTCTTGAGGGAGAGGATGAAGAGGCTTGAGCCAGTCGATGGTGTTGGGTATCTGACCTGCAAGATCGTTGTTCTCCAGGTTTAGCTCTACCAATGACGACAGATTGCAAAGAGAAGCCGGGAAGGTGCCATTGATCTTGTTGTTGCTGATGGACAACGTCTGGAGCATGGGAAGCCTGCACGCACTTGATCCCGAGCCACGCGCCGGAGCAGGCGCCGAGGCCGGTGCCGGTCCAGCTACGGAGGATGCCGTTGGGGTCGACGAGCTCGCACTTGAAGGCCTGGAGGCCCTCGTAGTGGAAATCGTTCGATCAAAATTGAACAGCTAAGCGTATGATCCCCGCCTGCTGACTAATGGGGTCCGACCCATGGCATCGAGGAACGCCTGGTCGTGAGGGCGCTTGGAATTTGTTTCCTTCCCCCTCCCGTCAAACCTTCTACAGTCGTCTCTGGAAAAGGAACAGGTTACAGGGGACCCATATATTAAAATGCTTGCTGAATGATTTGATATGAGGGGGGAGAGAATCCCCTCAGTGAATTCAGCAGCACCAAATCGGAATCATTTCCCTTCTCATGGAAGCAGCAAGCAGGGCCCTACAAGCAAAGGGAAGAGGGGTTGGTTGGATCTGTAAGGAGAAGCATGCCGACATGGCCTTAGCTCCCCGCTTGCGTGGGTCTGGCGGAGGGGAGGTGCGCGGGGGAGGCCTGGATTGGGGATCGACGGGGAGGAGGAGGTGGTCGATGGGGAGGAAGAGGGGAGGGGGAGGAGGAGGAGGATGGCATAATTTGTAAATAAGAATGAATATTAGGGGCAATTTCGTCTTTTTCTAACGGAAACCGTTAAAAATAACGGTCAATTTAAACGGAACGTAACACAGGGTTATGTCATGTAAGAGTTAAATAATACTTGGGGTTCCTCGTGTAATTCACAATTATGCAGGGTTATGATTGATATTGAGGAATTACTCAGGGTTATAAGTGTAATTATCCCTAATAATAATAAATCTAACTAGGGATTAAAAACCCAATGGCGTGTCTCACCGTAGAGAGACCAGCCACAATAATCTTCCATCCATGTTGATTCATGTTCTGGCAAGATTGGAGGTAAGTTGGCGTGGTCGTACTCGGTTGTGGTTAAGAGGAAGAAGTCGACACATCTCCGTAACCAAATATTTCACACCTCGAGGTATGTATTGATAATCGATTATTGCACATCTGTGTCAGATCATTAAGAACACCTCAATTTTTTGGTGAGCATCTTGGTGATCGTACTTTTTTTCATATCGTGTACACGAATCCCATTCTGGTTCGATATAGCTATTAGGAAGAAGAACTGAAAAAAATGAATGCTCACCTATTCATGATCATTCTATAAGTTATCAGGGCATTGTTTGTGAATTAAATAATACGTTTTACTCCTATGTGAACTTGCATACTCATGTTTCGTTTATTGTTGTTGAAATCTTAGAAAAATAAATAAATGAGGTTACACCCCTAAAACACATGGTTTAAAACGTATTGCTGATGCATGCAACATTTCGCATGCATACGTGATGTTTATGATACACGCCAATCATTCATATGGTGTGCAATTAATTATTTTAATGCACATGCAAATTGCAATTGTATATGTGGCATGCAATCTTTATGATGTTAACTTTTGTTTCCAAAAAAAACTAGCTACAAGTAAGAAAACACATGGTTAAAAAAAGAGAGGAAGATTTTATGATTATATCATTGGCAATTTTTTTGTTATTAATTAGATAACTAAATATTTTGGAATAATATTCTACATATGATTTTTTGTAGGAAATTATTAATTAATCTTAACTATGACAGATTTTTTTTGATAATATAAAATACACATCAGCCCTAGTTCATATTTAGTTCAAGTGTTTTTTTTTAATCTGGACATAACATGGATTCAAGAAAATATTTTGTACTAGAAGTAATTGACTCATTTGTATAATCATTTTCAATCAAACTAAATTAATGGTAAATTTAGGTGACCAATATAGTTAAAAAAATATTGAAGGTTGGGAATTTGCATCTTAAGATAAGAGGTTTCTTAGCTTGTGCATACTATTAAAATTTATATCTCGTGTTTAGGTGATAATTGATTTCCCAGGATGGAGAACCATACGGATCTTTATTTATTGATAAAAAAGAGAGGTATGTACATTAACTTATGTCACATATCGTTATTATTTATACCCACATTGGATTTTATTTGTTGTCGGAATGTTATTATTATCTTATTTGTTAAAATGCTTTATTATAATTTCGTGTTAAAACTCTAAGCTAATCTGATGCAAATTTAATATTTTACCATGACGCCTATCTATGGATTAGTTGTTTAATATCGCAGAGGTAGATACATTATTATCTTTTGATATATATAGGTTAATTTGTATTTTTATTGTCCTAATTATTTTATTGAAAAGTAAATTATTGTTTTGACACCACCATTGTGCGGGAGTAGACATTGTTCATTGTTGGTCCATTAGAGACTTTGACCTGGTCGGGTGCCGCGCAGACGGTTAATTCTGCCAATTGACCGTTGTAGGCAGGTAATCCTACACTACTTCCAAATAATTTTCCACTACGGCGGTTGACTCAGTACTGATGTCTATTGCATTGGGGTTTGGATAGGGAACCTCGTATTGATGTTTGTTGTAATTTTTAAAATTTTGATTTAAGGGAACGGGGTGGCTTCTATCCAAGCTCGGGCTATCTGGTGTCAGCAGATGATATTGATTTATATTTGATATGGATTTTGATATTATGGTCACAAAATTTGTGATATTTAAGGAAATTTATTGAATTGTCATTGTTATCCCATGATGATTGGCATAATTGAAAACGTCTTATTATAGTTCATTGTTTATTTATTGATTTATATTCCTTATTATATGGAATTGTCATCATATCATTCTTTACTACTCATTGTATATGGTTATGATGGTGTGTCTCATAAATTATTGGTGCATACTTAGTCAAATTCATTTGACTAATATTGAATTACAACCTTGCAGCTTAGGGGAAAGCAAGAGGGTTGGCCGTCGACTGGATTGAAGAGTCATTGATATTTCCTAGCCTCTTAAGTCATTGTACGGATAGACTTATTTAATTTTATTATGTAGTTCAGACTTGATGAGTCTTTATTTATTGGTTAATTTCCTTTATTCTTTCATTATGTATGGCACTCTGAAAGTTATTTATGGATTATTGAGATTTTGTCTCGCTCCTGGACTAAAAAAAAATTCATTGTTTGGGATGCTTCCACAATTTTTTCCATGTTTCAAGGTCCGGGATGTGACATAATATCTCTACCAAACAACTACAGGCGCCTTTAATTATCAATGTCTATAGATGTTTGTAGTACTCGTGGGCTCAATAAGCCACGTAAGCTCAGATCTATATGAAAGGTGCTCCAATCTAAGGATGCGGAGATAATTGGCCTAATCGAAACTAAGATCCGACCGGATAACAGATGTGCTTTCGCTGACTCAATTCCTGACAACTGGGACTCGTACATAATAACACTCCTCTTGGTTGAATTCGTTTGTTGTGGAAATCAAACTGCTGGAGATGTGAACTGACAAGGGTCCACCCCTAAGCAATTAACATGTGTTGTACCAACCATGGGGGCCTCTGCTTCCATCTCACTATTGTATATGGGGAGAACTGTCCCATGCAGAGAAGGGAGCTCTGGGCTCATCTTCGAATGATTAAAGGAACTATCCCAGGACCTTGGTTGGTGATTGGGGATTTTAACGTAGTCCGCTCTTCCTCCGCACAGATTGACGGGCGTGCGCCCGCTAGGACTCCTCTGGATGAGTTTAACAACTGCCTTGACGGTTGTGGCCTCTTGGATCTAGAGGCCACTGGGAATCATTGGTCGTGGAACAATTCCTCCGTGGGGCCGTGTCGGATAGCGGCTCGGCTAGATCGGGGCCCTTGTCAATAATGCAATCCTATCATCTCTGCCACTCGTCAACCTGTGCTACCCCCCATCCTCGAATCATATCACCTCCTCCTTTTGGTGGCCTTAGGTTCCAGATCATCTAAACGGTGCCCATTCCGCTTCACCGACTACTGGACTCTTAGATTGGGCTACCATGAAGTCGTCTCCAGAAACTGGGACTCCCATGTTCTTGGTAATCCTCTCTTCTATCTTGCGTGCAAGTTAAAAATGTTAAGGTCACCTAGAAAGACTGGGCGTCGAGGGAAGCTAATGCCTTGACAGAGACTAAAAGCGCGAAGGACTTCCTTACTGCAATCACGATTGCACTTGCGGACACTCCTCTTGATCCGAACCTTGCGCAATTGCAATATGACTTTAAAGGGCACTTACTATTACTTGAAGAAGACCTTGAATCGGTATAGAAACGGAAGAGCAGGATCGATTGGTTAAATCTTGGAGATCGCAACACGAGGTTTTTTTCACCTCTCCGCTAATGCTAGAATTTCTAGAAACTTTATTATGCAGCTCCTTGATGAGCATGGTCGTGTCATTAATCTTGCCTCTTAGGTGGCTGGTGTGGCATTGGAGCACTTCGCTGGCATGCTTTCTTCGCCTCCTCCCGGCTATACTGGGAAAGCATCGCTGTCCCCGAAGCATTGCCTTACTGATCATACTAGGCCTTGGCTGGTAAGTCCATTTGAGGACGTTGAAATTTGGAATGTAGTCTCCTCCATTGGTTCGTCAAAGGCCTCGGGGCCTGATGGCTTTAATGCCATTTTTTTCAAAATTCAGTGGACCTTGGTCAATGATATGGTCCATGCCATGATGCATTTACTCTACAATGGTGGCGGAATGGTTAAGGAGGTGAACCACACCTTCCTCACCCTAATATCCAAAGTACAGTCACCTTCTGGCATTTGTGATAACCGTCCAATCTCAGGATGCAATGTAATATACAAGAGTTTTGCAAGGTTGCTGGCGACCAGATTGGCTGTTGTTCTTCCCCATCTTATCTCTCTCAATCAATCAACATTTACTAAATGACGATCTATCAGTGACAATATCCGCCTTGCTAACGAAATCCTGAATGGCTTCGATAGGAGGACATCTCGTAGCCAGGCTTGCTTGAAAATTTATCTTTCCAAAGCCTTCGATACAATCGACCACGCCTTTATCCATTATGCTATCAATCTATGGGAGTCTGCCGCAAATGGGTTACCTGGATTGCCAACTGTATCACCACGTCTTTCTCTATTTTTGGTTTAAGGAGCTCCTCATGGATTTTTCAGGGGTGCCCGTGGATTAAGGTAGGGGGATCCCCTAAGCCCTCTTCTTTTCACTATCGAGATGGAATCTCTCTCCTCCCTAGTGGATATGGCTGCTTCTGTTGGTCGATTCTTCTCAATGGGACGAGGGTGTAGCACTGCCCCTTCTTATCTTATTTATGGGATTTTTTCTTCTTCAAGGACTCTCTACGTTCCCACACTGTGGTAAAAGAGAGTCTATACACTTTCGAGTTAATATCGGGTCTGAAATTGAACCCGAGAAAAAACAAAATTTTGTAGATCAAAATGGGCTTTTCCTGACTTTGCTGCTACACTGCAACTGGGAATTCTGCAACAATTGCTCCCTTCCACTTACCTGGGCCTTCCACTTTCATCAATGTTTGGGAGGTGCAGTGATTCTAGAGTTTTGGAAGATCGAATCAGGAGTCTCACCAACAGTTGGAGTACCAAATCTCTCTCAATGGTTGGGTGTGCCGAGCTCATAAACTTCGTGGTTTGGGGTGTTTACATATATCGGATTGCGGGTCCCCTCATTCTAATCACGGTTGTTAAAAGGCTTGATATGCTTTGCGCAAACTTTCTTTGGGGCCTACGATGTCATGACATCGACTGGGCGTTCATCTGCCTCCCAAAGTTGGATTGGGGAATGGGTTTGAAATCATTTGTCTCTCTTCGCGAAGCTATGATCGCTTCTGGGTTTGGAGGTTTTTATCTGCTGACATGTCTATCTGAGATGAGCTTATCTGCAAGAAGTACTTGCCTATCGGTTCATTTTGGGATATTCAGGCCTCCTCCTCCACTACATGTGTTTGGTGTAGTATGTTGGGTGTAAGATCCTATATGCATGTGGCCATTCATGGGGATGCCCCCCTTTTTGTGGGTCCATTCGCCTAGGGGTTTCTCCTTCGCGGATGTGTTTGATCTATCCGGCCTAGGGGCATGCTGGTTCGTGGGCTCGTGTCGTTTGGGACAGACGCACTCCTCCACGATTCGCCCTCACACTCTATCGAGCTATTGTTGAGCGGCTCCCCACTACATATAGGCTTACTTCGTTTGGCTTGAATATTCCCACTACCTGCAACTTCTACTCTAGGGAGGGTGAATCCCACGAGCACTTTTTGTTCCAATGCCCATTCTCTTCTAGCGTTTGGCAGGGCTCCTGTGTCGCTCTTGCCTTGCCGGTGCCTCCAGTTTCCAATCTTTCTGACGTGGTCTCCTGGATAGCTAGCATCAGTGCTCCACGTACCCGTTCTACTGCTGCTACGCTACTTGCGGTTGTGGTTTGGTACATCTGGAGCGAGAGTAATCATATATGGACTTTGTTTGGCAGTCATTCTGCAGTTCGCACAATCGTCGGCACAGTCAACACCATCTCCTTGATCAAGGAAAACTGAAGGAAGCCAAGTTTTTGTCCCCTCCGGTTCCTACCTGCTTGGAGCACTTAATTGGACTGTTGTTCAAATTTGGCTAATGGATAGCCCCCCTTAGTTTTCTTTTTTATATGTACTTCTTTTGTTGGAATATATACACTTATGGGCCCGTTCGGTAGGAGAATAAGTAGGAACAAGGATTGAGAATAACGCGAATGAGGGTCTATTCTCCGTTCGACTAGAGGATAAGAATAAGGATAATAAGGTGAAATAAAGGTAGGTAGGGTGGGATAAAAATAGGAATAATAGTGAAATAAGATAGAATAATGGGAAATATTCGTACCACTGGGAACCGTATCGGAAGGAGAATTGACCCCTTATTCGAGAGCTTATTCTCCAACCAAAAACAGGGCCTTACTCTTACTTACCAAAAAAGATAAGATTTATCTCCCTTCTCTCTTTGTTTCCAGAGAAGATTAAAATTTTCTTCTCTCTTTGTTCCGTGCCCAACGCGTTCCTCCAGACGGTCTTATCTGTCGACCATATATTGTCCACATTTCTGGATTCAAACTCCCAGTTTAAACACGTCTTCTTCCTCCAGTCAAACCGGCTGCATAGCATGCAGTGTTTCTCTATAGCTGCTTCCCTTCCCTTTCCCCTCCTTCCGTTCTCTTCTCTCCACTATATTTGTATGTAGTAATCCCCTGCCCCTTAAGTCTTAAATACTTACATTAGAGACCATGCGATTGAAGCACTAGTCTTAATACAAATCCAAAACCAAACCTCACATCTTCCAACATCCAAGCAAATCATAATCAAAGTATGGTGGACATGGATTTCCAGAGGAAACTCAAGATGAAGATGTCTGCTCCCGCTGCTACGGTTGCTGTTGCCGCTGAGAACACCAACTGCCTCCGATCATCTTCATCATCATCATCAACGGCCTCATCCCCTTCAGCCAGCGCTGCCTACGAGCACTACCTCCGGCTGCCGGAGCTGTCCAAGATGTGGAGCTCATGGCAGTTTCCCGAGTGGAAAGGAGAGAGCTTGGTGAAGCCTGCCCTGCAGGCGCTGGAGATCACCTTCCGCTTCATTTCCATAACTCTGTCGGATCCCAGGCCCTACGCCAACCACCGCGAGTGGTCTCGCCGCCTCGAGTCCCTGGCCACCCGGCAGTTGGAGCTCGTGGCCTCTCTATGCGGCCTGGTCGAGGAGGGAGCACCCACCTGCCAGCTCGGCACGGCCAAGGGGCTGCTCACCCGTGATCGGAGCTCGCAGGTGTGGAAGATACCCGGGAACCCCATGCCGATGCTGAGCCGCACGAGCGAGGAGAGTCTCCTCCCTCTTCTGGCGGCGTGGGACAAGTCCGAGGGCATTGCGTCCAAGATCCAGATGGAGATCGAGTGTCAGATGAGGCGCTCGCCCTTCACCCTCGGCCTCGGGGAGCCCAATCTCGCCGGGAAGCCCATCCTCGAGTACGACATGCTGTGCCTCCCGACCCGTCTCCACGCGCTCAACCTCAAGCTGAGACCGACGTCCAGGACGTCAGTGCTGGAGAATCACACGGTGTACACGACGCACCAGATACTGGAGACGTGGGTGGTGGTGGCGAAGCTTCTCCTCCTCCGGATAGGGGAGAGGATAGGAGAGAAGCGGTGGGAGGAGGCGGCCACCGAATGCTGGCTGCTGGAGCGGGTGTGGAAGCTCCTGGCGGAGATAGAGGACCTCTATCTGCTGATGGACCCGGACGACTTCTTGCGGCTGAAGCAGGAGCTGGGGATAAGGGCCATCTCCGGGTCCGAGGCCCTGTGCTTCAGGTCCAAGGCCCTGGTGGAGGTGGCCGAGTGGTGTTCGAGCGAGCTGAAGAGGTGGGTGCCGGAGGTGCTGGGGGTAGAGGCCGATCCGGAGGGGGGTCCAAGGCTGCAGGAGGCTGCCATGAGGCTGTTCCAGAGGAGGAAGGAAGCGGCGGGGAAGACCCATCTCCTGCAGGCGTTCCAGGCGGTGGACGCGGGCGTGAAGAAGTTCTTCTTTGCGTATAGGCAGCTGATGGTGGCGGTGATGGGGAGCCTGGAGGCTGCAGGGGGCGCGTTGGACCAGATGTTCAGGGAGCCTCCCTACTTCCCCAGTCTGGACGCCGCCAAGACCTTCCTGGGCGACCTCTACCAACATCAACATCCCTCCATATGATATGAGATCGATCCATCCGACGCGTCTCCTCCTCCTCCTTTCCATTCTCTATACATATTGCATGGTGCTTGCATTTTTGTATTTGTTGACACACAGACAGGGACAGGGGTAGCTATGAGCCATGTTACTTTTTTTCCCATTCTTCATGTACGAAGTTTTTGGGTTTCTTCTTACGACGTTACGCTCTGAGGACGGTACAATGAATTTCCGCGAGCATGTTATTCTCTTTGTTTTTTTCGTTATTAAAAATACCCCAAAGCACGTTGGTCAATACCCATTTTTCTTGTTGCCGATAGGACATTTGGGCTCGACTCGGTCCAACTTGAAAAAGCCCCGTTTGAGTCCCTCAATTTTCTGTAGGCCTTGGACCGGGTTGAAGTCCGTTTTTTAGCAAATCGAAGATTCAGGTCCGACCCAAGGCCTGTGGGGTCGCGTTCGGGTCGGACTGGGGTTCGGACCGGGCTCATCCTGCACTTTATTTTGATTCCATGAAGTTGCACTTTGATTCTAATTTATTGTTATGGATATAATTAATCTATAACACATGATCGGATGAATTTTTACAATATAATATTACTATTCATGGATGAAGGAAATATTAGATGTATTGTGAATAGAAATCCATGTCCTCTAATTTAATTCTAATATGATATACGGGAATATGAGGGTCCGAGCCCGACCCATTTGTAGTTCGGGTTCGGGCTCGGCCTTGCCCGAGTATGAAATTTTTGAAAAATGAGGGTCCGGAACCGGCCCATTTCTACATCAGGTTCGAGCCGGACTCGAGCTTTAACGAGTCGGGTCAGTATCGAGTCCGGGCCAGTCCGATCCAATGCTCCACCCTAGTTGCGGATTCGGAACTTTAGATCTTTGGAGATATATATATATATATATATATATATATATATATATATATATATATATATATATATGAGGAAAATGGGGCTGCCCCCTAGGGGGAGCTAACTTAGCTCCCCCCGCCCTATTTTCTTCATTTTTTTATTTTTTTTGAAATTTTTTTCCGTGAATATTCATCACTATATCCCTATATTATGTCATAAAAATTTCGTGTGAAACAGAGACTCCTATGGCCTCCATTCAGACAGTTATTTTTTTAACGGTAACAGGATTTTTTAAATCGACCCCGTTTGGTTGGAGGTCGTAGGAGTCTCTGTTTCGCATGAAATTTGAATGACATAGTATAGGGATTTAATAATGAGATGGTTTTAGATTTCAAAAAAATAAAAAAAATTGTGAAAAAAGGGCGGGGGAGCTAAGTTAGCTCCCCCTAGGCGGCATACACATTTTACCCTATATATATATATGGGAAAAATGGGGAAGCCCCCTAGGAGTAGCCAGCATGGCTGCCACCACCCCATTTTTCGCATTTTTTTTAATTTTTTGAAAAAATATCACCAAGTATATTCATCCCTATATCCCTTCTATATGTCATTCGAATTTCGTCAGAAACATAGACACCTACGGCCTCCATCCAGTCGTCATTTTTTTAACGGTCGCAGGATTTTTAAATCGACTCTGTCTGGATGGAGGCCGTATGAGTCTCTGTTTCTGACGAAATTCGAATGACATATAGGAGGGATATATGGATGAATATACATAATGATATTTCCAAAAAATAAAAAAATTTGCCCCAAAATGAGGCGGGGCAGCCCCATCAAGCCCTATATATATAGGGGGCCTTTCATATGAGACGTGGTCCTTCCATCCCTAAGGAAGGCCAACGATCTGGGCCATCGGATTCAAATCCAACGGCATCTTCAATTTTGATGCCCAAAAGGGCATTTTTGTCATCAAATTTTGCATTAATTATGCACATTAATTAATATTCCGAAATACTAATTTTAGCTACTCTTATTTTTGGCATTTTCGCAATACCATATTTAGAAAATATCCAATTTTTTGCTGGACGATATTCTCTAGGGCATATTGTTGTATCCTCACGTATTTTTTTGTAGAATTTAAGGTTCCTTTTGTAATGATTGCATGTTTTTTGTATAATCCATTGTTCATTCAAAAGGTCATCCGTTTTTTGTAAAATTTGCATGGTTCTTTGTAAAATACAATTCATATTAGTAATTAATGTGTGGTTCTTTGTATAGTAATTAATATGTGGTTCTTTTTAACGATTTTATGGTTCTTTGTAACGATTTTATACAAGATCTATAAAAAAAATATAATTTTCATTCGCAACCATCTGATTCGTAAAAATACATAACAAATTTGTATAATACATATCCAAATTGTATAATACAGACTAATATTGTAGAGTACAAATCAATATTGTATCAAACTGCGAATTGTTCTTCATCCAGGACTACGTGCATCAGCTTTTTATCGTTGTCGCTTGCATGAAAAACGTCTTCAATAGTTACCAATGAGGCCGCACATCACATCGTCAACTCCGCACCACGATCAGACAATCCATCAAAGCCGACACGTACAAACCGATTTGCGCATATCTCTACGTCGTCAACAAGATCTGCAATGCAGTGGGTACTCATGTAATCCAAACGGAATATACTCATCTTTCAATTTAGCCAGGCACTAATTTGTGCATTTATCCTTTACATTGGATTTCAATTTAGGCAAAATCAAGAAAAACAATCACAGATAATTCAAACTATGATCTGCTGCCACTGGTAATCAGACATCATTCACCAAGATTACCGATGGTCCAATCACGATCAAACGACATCACGAAACGATAACAAAAAGGATTATCACAAACAATATATTTCAGCACCGGTAATACTTATACTCTATAAAAAACAGTCCAAAAAAATTGGCATTCCTTCCCCTGCAGGATTCTTCCGAACGATAAGGGAATGCACAAAAAGAGTATCTGAAAAACTTTACAACGTAATTCGCAGTTCACAATTCCATGAGGCTTAGATCAACAACAAAAAATAGAGAAGAAAATACATAATCCAAAGCCAAAAACAAGGAGACAATGATAATTTCGAAATTGAACTCTAAAGATTGGCAATCACTCTAATTCACGGAAATACGAATCCAGATCGCTCAAATAACACACAATCAATAAACTCCAAGACCAGAAAAAGAGCAAAAGAGGGAGCAACCCAGAAATCTTTTAGATGAAGGAGAAGAAGAAGTACCTGTCCAGTAGCAACGACAACGGGGTCTCTCATGAGCTCCCCGGATATAGGGCAAACGAACACCTCTGGCACATTCGGCACCACGCCACGGGGGTTCCTACGCCATTAGGAGAGATATTAGTGAGATGTTTTAGGTATACGTACGAGATTTTTGGAAAGAATATGAGAGAGATAAATGAGGAGATATTTCGGATGCTACATACTATATTTAAAAATGCATAATTACCAAAATGGGTTTTTGATTAATTAAAGAATAATATTAACATACCTTTTATAATAACCGTCTGATTAATTATCAACGCACAGGATCGTTGGCCTTCCTTAGAGATGGAAGGACCTTGTCTCATTTGAAAGATATCATATATATATATATATAGGATTTTTATCCAATGCGCACAGGGCGCATTAGCGTTTCGGTGCGCACCATTTATTGGCCATACACGTGTATTCCCATTTGAGTGGTTACCTATTTCGAAGGATGTTGTTTTTGGAAGGAGATTAATATGCAAAGCGATTTAACAATAAGTGTTATTCCAATTATATCTCGTCCTATAAAATAGAAGATCGTTTTGGAAAGAAAACAATCGAATAGATGATTTCTTACAGAAAATCGAGATCCAAATGCTCATGTCAGTAATATATATATAATAGTCAAGTAAATGGTTGTTGCGAGATCAGTAACATCCAAAACAGCGGTCAGCAATTTACATTCATTGTATTACATATTGCAGAATTCAGTAATATATACACAATGGACAAGTAAGTGCTTGTTGTGATGTCAGTAAAACCATAACCAATGGTCAGTAATTTCTATATGTATTACTACTTTGAATAGAAGTCAGTAATTTCGACACAATACTCACGTAAATGGTTGTTGTGTGATCAGTAATATCCAAACAACGGTCAGTAATTTACATAACCAATGGTCAGTAATAGCTACTATGAGATCAGTAATAACAAAGTTATGATCAGTAAGTCATGGGCATTGCTCAAGTAAGTGCTTGTTGTGATGTCAGTAAAACCATAACCAATTGTCAGTAATAGCTACTATGAGATCAGTAATATCAAAAAAATGATCAGTAATTTACATTTATTACTATCATAGTGTTTGGATCCTTAATCATCCGCGTGGAATCATTTATTTGAATTGTTTCTTTCCAAAACCGTCTTCCAATTTTTAAGTACGTTGTATAATAGGAAATATAGGATTTTTTTAAACTCGTCGTAGTCTATAATTAGAAATATAGTTATTGTTAAGGCCTAAAGTGAGTGCTTATTGAAACGTTAATGAGCCCTGTGCGCAGTGGATAAGCCCTATATATATATGTATGTATGTATATATGGGTAAAATGAGGCTGCCCCTAGGGAGTAGCCAACTTGGCTACTCCCACCCCTATTTTTCCCACATTTTTTTAAAATAAAAATTTGTATATTCATCATTATATCCCTCTCACATTCTATTAAAATTTCGTCAGAAACAGAAACTCCTAAACCCTCCATCCAGACGTCATTTTTTTAACAATCGTAGGATTTTTTAAATCGACCATGTTTGGATGGAGGCCGTATGAGTCTCTGTTTCTGATGAAATTTTAATAGAATGTGAGAGAGATATAATGATGAATATACATATTTTTATTTTTCAAAAAAATAAAAAACGAGGGAAAAATAGGGGTGGGAACCATTTAAAATGACGGGCTTATTGAGAAAACCCCATCTATGAAAGAGAACGGCTCATTTGGCCGTTTTTCAAATGCCAAACTCAAAATCTTATTTTGTATTAATACCCACATCATTGGATGCCTCAACTATTGAGGTTATCCACTTGTTGAGAAACAATGGAGATTTATATAATTAAATAGAAGAATCTCCTTATGATTTTTATTGATTTGGAGAAGGACAATAATTTGATACTAAGGGAAATATTGTTGAAAGTTTTGGAGAAGAAACAAATACAAGTCATATACATTAACCTTTTTAAAAGATATGTATGACGAGGCTTCATCTTACGTAAGTATCCATTGTAGGAAGACTAACTATTTTAACATCAGCATCGATCGACATCGAGGTTCAGCTTTGAGTCCATTCCTTTTTTTCTTTGATTATAGACAAATTTACTAGTCACATCTAGGATGACATACCCTATTGTATGTTATCCATCGATGATATTGTGTTGATTGATGAGACAAGAGATGCAGTAAATGAGAAGCTGGAGATTTGAAGACATACTTTAAAAACTAAAGGCATGTTTGGTAACTAGATTGGGTTGGGTTGGAGTAACCTATTGTGAATAGTAGTTGTTTGGATAGTTATGAGAGTTGAAGAGGGTTAGAATGAAGTATGTGATGTGATGTCACATTGGTTTGTGATGGAATTCCAACCCAGTAATGCAGAGGGATAAATCAGGTTACCCCATAGTAACTTAATAACCAAACAAGCCCTAAAGGATTTAATATAGAGCTAAAACTGAATATATGGAATGCACATTTGATGGAAACAAGAATGAGCGACTGTAGATGAGGATTGGAGCTGATAACATTCAGAAGAAATATTATTTTTAGATACCTGGGATCTATTTTGCAACACGATGTAGAAATTGATCTAAGCTAGCGCCTCCAAGGGAGCAGCCCCATTTAACCATCTATATGTGTGTGTGTGTGTGTGTGTGTGTGTGTGTGTGTGTGTGTGTGTGTGTGTGTGTGTGTGTGTGTGTGTGTACATGTGTGTGTGTATACATGTGTGTGTGTGAAAATGGGGTCCCCCCTTTTTTCCGTAATTTTTTTATTTTTATGAAAAATATCACCATGTATATTCATCCATATATCCCTCCTATATGCCATTCGAATTCATCAGAAATAGTCTCATATGCCTTCCATCTAGAACAAGCAATTTTAACTGTGTAAAGATCGATGTAATTGATCTGCTTTAAATGGAGGGCTTAAGAGTCTCTGTTTCTGATGAAATTTGAATGATATATAGAAGGGATATAAGATGAATATATATATGGTGATATTTTAAAAAAATGTGTAGAAAATGGGACGGGGGCATACATGTTGGTTGCCCAAGGGGGCAGCTCCATCATGTTGGTTGCCCAAGGGGGTAGCTCCATTGAACCCTATATGTGTGTGTGGTTGGAAAGTTTGTACCAAGGTGTATATAACTTTAAATGCACGGGTGCCACAAATGCATATTTTTTGAAATGAAACCTTGGAGGATTTACTTAGAACTATTAGTGGAATATGTATTTCGAATTTCATGTAAAACATGCATTCCTAAAATGTATACTGGAACAACTTAATTCAACAATTCTAAGACCATTAAAATTGAGCAGTCTTAATGGATGGATTAGAAGTCTCAAATTATGTTGAATTATGAATGACATTATGGTGATATATATTGATCTAAATCCCACATGATTTCATTTAAAAAAATAAAAAAATGGACATTTGTGGCACTGGTACATGTAAAGTTACATGTACTTTGGTACAAGCTCCTTGCCCTCTCTCTCTCTCTCTCTCGATTCCTTTATTTATATATATATATAGGGAAAAATGGGGTTGCCCCCTAGGAGTAGCCAACATGACTGCCCTCATCCCATTTTTCACAAAATTTTTTTATTTTTTTGGGAAAATATCACCATGTATATTCATCCCTATATCCCTCCTATATGCCATTTGAATTTCGTCAGAAACAGAGAGTCCTACGGCCTCCATCTAGACATCATTTTTTTAACGGTCGCAGGATTTTTTTAAATCGACCATGTCTGGATGGAGGCCGTAGGAGTCTCTGTTTCAGACGAAATTCGAATGGCATATAGGAGGGATATAGGGATGAATATACATGGCAATATTTTTCAAAAAAAATAAAAAAATTTGCCCAAAAATTGGGCGGGGCAGCCATGTTGGTTGCCCCCAAGGGGCAGCCCCATCAAGCCCATATATATATATATATATATATATGTATATGTATCTATGTATATATATATATATGCATATCTATGTATATATATATATATGTATATATATGTGTAGATATATATATAAGATTTTTATCCAATGAGCGCTATGCCCAGTAGCATTTTGGTGAGCACTAATTTTAGGCCATACATTTGTATTACCAATTGAGTGGTTGCCTATTTCGAAAGATGTCGTTTTTGGAAGGAGATTAATATGCAAGACGATTTAACAAAAGTATTATTCCAAATATATCGCATCCTTAAAAAAAGAACATTTTGGAAATAAAATACTCAAATCAATGATTTATTGCAGAAAATTGATCCAAATACTCAGGTTAGTAATATATATACAAAGGTAAGTAAATGGTTGTTACGAGATCAATAATACATAAACAACGGTCGGTACTTTACATTCAATTTATTATATATACGCACACTGGTCAGGTAAGTGCTTATTGTGAAGTTAGTAAAGGCATAACGAATGGTTAGCAATTTTCATATGTATTATTATTTTGAACAAAATTCAGCAATTTAGAGACGATATTCAAGTAATATATACAATTCTTAAGTAAATTGTTGTTCTATGTTCAGTAATGTATATATCTATTTCATATATCACAAGTTCAGTAATATGTTTACGATTCTCATATGTGACTATTATGAGAGCAGTAGTAACAAAGTAATGGTCAGTAAGGCACGAACATTGCTCAAGTAAGAAAGTAACATATAATCTGTAACATATTCTCCTTCTATACGATTAATATGGAATAGTACCTTGAAAAAGAAATTTTTAAACACATGCACATAAGGAAAAATGAATTAGTGAAATTAATGGAATGCTTCATTGCGAAAAAAGAAAAATATTATAGAAATAAATCGAATGCGCATTACATACACAATGGTATTATTGGTCATTTGTTATGTTATTACTAATCTCATAACACACATTTACTTGACCACTGTATACACAGTACTAAATTATGTACAAGGTAATAATTTGGAAGTAAACTACTGATCATTATCTTTATATTATCGATCTCACAACAACCATTTACTTGACCAAAGTATATTTATTACTATTATAGCGTTTGGATCTTAATCATCTGCACGATATCATTTATTTGAAGTGTTTCTTTCCAAAACTGTCTTCCCTTTTTTAAGGACGTTGTAAATAGAAAATATAGTAATTGTTAAATCTGTGGTAGCATATAATTAGAAATATAGTTATTGCTAATATGCGTGTATGATCTAGAATTGGTGCTCACCTCACCAAGATGTTAATGGGCATAGGGCCCTTTAGATAAGCCCCCCCCTCTCTCTACACACACACACACACACACACACACACACACACACACACACACGCACGCACGCACGCACGCACGCACGCACGCACGCACGCACGCACGCACGCACGCACGCACGCACGCACGCACGCACGCACGCACGCACGCACGCACGCACGCACGCACGCACGCACGCACGCACGCACGCACGCACCCACCCACACACCCACACACCCACGCACGCACGCACGCACCCACGCACGCACGCACGCACGCACGCACGCACGCACGCACGCACGCCCGCACGCACGCACGCGCGCGCGCACGCGCGCGCGCGCGCGCGCACACACACACACACACACACACACACACACACACACACACACACACACACACACACACACACACACACACACACACACACACACACACACACACACACACACACACACACACACACACACACACACACATGAAAGATAAATAAAACATGTATTAGTATGATATACTTCAAGTTTTTGGCATGTAATACTAGTTTTACATTAAATTTACATATATTAATAGTTTACATTTCAAGTAACAAGTATAATAAATATAATAGTTATATAACGTATAGGTGGTGGTAAAAAAATCATCAATACCTCTTAAATAACATAAAAATATGTGGGAAAAAAATAAAGTGGGCTCATGGATCGGTCCATGGTGGGCTTTGGATATAGGTTTTAGAATCTTGGTCCATTCTGCTTAGCCTGCATTCTGGCCAGGTACAGTTATATGTATCAGTTTAAATATGAAATTTGACATGCATATAAAACCTCAGCAACCACATGGCATACCTTCGGGTGTTGGATCGCATCCAAGTTTAGTCTCACATATTTGATAAAGGTGTGGAGTATATTTTTGACTAATTAAGAAGGGGAGGGTGGGGTACTGGGATTGGAATCCTGGTCACTTGAGTGGGAGCCCACTACTTCAACCACTAGACCATTCCACGGGGTTTAGGTGTGGAGTATTTGCAACTAAACTCTCCTCATTTTTTAATATAACACATATGCCTCTATCAAAGCCTGCTACTAGGGATGTTAATTGAATTGCTTCATTCGAATTTGATTAGAATTTATTCTAAAAAATAGAAAAAATTTAATTCAAAATAAAATAAAATGAATTTGAATTTGACTTTTGGATTTGATCCCCAAATGAATTGAATCTAAATTGAACTGAATCCATCTGATAATAACTGAAGTCATCTGATAATACTTCGTTTGATATTTATTTATATGTGCATACATATACATATAAAAACACACACATCTGTATATTTATATTTACATGCGTATATACATGCATGCAATACATATATGTTTACATACGTACATGTAACAACCCCACCATGAGTTGATGGGAATCATGTCCATAATTCTCCTACAAGGAGTTATATCATAATTACACCAAAAGGTTATCATCCATTTATTCCAATTTCAGTTGCAAGTAAATAGATATAGAAAATAATATATGAATATGTACTAGCAAATGATTTGATATCTAATTCACATTGAATGATTTAGCATTTGTATAATATAACTAAGCATCACATGTCAAAGTATGACAACATAATAAGTATTTTTCATTTTTATTTTGCTTTCATCATTCACAAAATTTTTAATCATACTTTAGATGCTAATAGGAGAAAAGAAAGTACCACCAGAATCTTGTTACAGCAAGCGTCTAGAGGTACTCTTAAACCATCTTAATATATTTGATTGAATGGTCACTCTTAAACTTATTATCATTCATAGGCTGCACTGGTATGATTTATCACATCCAAACTTCACAACATGACTTTCTTACCCCTAGAAAACACCGAGGTGACTTGTCAATGTGTGGCGTGAATATGAAACATTAGGTCCCTCTAGTGTGAGCAAATATCTTTCATTGCCCATTTATAATTAAATTCAAGTAATTTGGCTTTGAAAGATGAAGTGAGTAGAGGATGAGGGTCCTTCGTGCATTAGTTATATAGAACATCTAAGTTCTCATCCCTACTTATTATTTATCCTAGTGAAAATGGCATGGATATGTGCTACTTATTATAAGTATGATAAGCATGCTATTCAAGAATTTCAAGGTATTAAGAGCATCACAAAACACTCTAACACATTACCAATTTAATAGTACATGTAAGTAAGCATGAATAATTCTATTAGTTAAGAGTAAACAACCAATATAAAAAATAGAGTAAAAATATTAATCATTTAAATCTAGTAGGAAAGATGAAGATCATATGTCTATATACAAGCCCTTGTTACCATAATGTCATTTGTTCCCTTTTTTATATCAAAATTCTATGTGCTTCTTGGATTTAGCTTTATATATTCAAGATCCTCACAATGAATGAAATAGTTTTTTCTTGCTAGGTTATATGTTGCTATTTTTCATTATTTCAATTAATAATATTAATATTCCTTATTTATCTATATAAGTTTGATTTTGTCTTGCTTTAGCATGCAAATATAAACCTTCTTGATTTGATCTTGGGCTATATATATAATCAACTCTTCGCCAATCTAAGTCGTGTTGGATCACTGGTCATCGCTCGCTTGCTCATTCTGTATTCGTCACTTCCCACGACTCATTAATGGTCAAACAGACATCAAAGTTATTGTTTTCCTCCCCGCTTATATATAAAGAGAGAGAAAAGGAATGATTAAAATAATATTTTTACCTTTTTTGTCAATAGTATTCTACCTCTTTGATAGGCTCATATAATTATACTATATTCATATATTTTCCTTCATCACAAGAAAAATAGACTGTGTTTAGATTGTAAAAGACGTATGATAATAGTTAAAACTAGGTATTTTATTCATTATTAATTATCTTTTGATATTTTTCTTGATCATATAGTTTTTTCAACTTATTTTAATAATTTACAATCAAAGTTAGAATTATATGATAATATTTTAAAATTATAATATTATTCATATAAAATTATTTATATAAGCTTTAAAAAATTAGTTGTTGTTTTAAATTCAAAAAAAATAAATCGAATTCAAATATTTGAAACTATTTAAGATTTTTAAATGATTAAATATGAATTATCGTGGAGTCGATTTGTTAGCATCCCTATTTGATATACCATCACACTAGGAGAAAACTACCCCCCCCCCCTTCCGTCAGCTACATGTATTTGTTACTAAGTCCTCTTCACAAACCTTTTAGCAAAAAAATATTTATTTCTCATTCTAATTCTTTTATTTTTGAAATTTAATTTGAACCATCACATTGCATCTATTCAAATTTTTATGTAAAATTATTATTTTTTTTGAAATTTAGATATTTTCCTATGCCTATGTGATTTTTAATGACTTTTTGAAGTTATATGCTAGAAATTGGAGTTGATTTTTTAGGAATTCCATTCATTGAATTAATAATGAAACTTTACTTTGTGGATTTTAACATGATTTAATTTTTGGCAAAATTCATGACTTACTCTATTGGGATTTATACACCCATAACCATGTATACTTTTCATATTACCACATTGCACTTGATAATCACGAATTACACCCAGATCTCCAATATGCTCTATCTAACACATAATCCTCCGATAAATGAAAGAATGTGTCATTAAGAAATTAAAGAAGTAATATAAAGTAATTCTAATCTCGTATGGGGGTAGCTATTTCATAAATCGTGAAATAAAAAATTCCTAAAGGAATACGACATTGAATATCGCATCGCATCTCCTTACCACTCGCAGTCCACTATTTTGGGTGAACTTTCAAATAAAGAGATCAACACAATTTTGCATAAACTTGTACGGTCGAATATGAAGAATTGGTCTCAACTTCTTGATTCCATACTGTGGGCTTATTGAAACACTAACAAGATCCATTGGTTATGTCTTCATATTAAATTGTCTATGGCATCTTGTTTATGGGAAAACCATGCCATCTTCTCATTTAGTTAATTCATAAATCACTTTAGGCAGTCAACATCTGTAATTTGGACTCACATGTTTGTGGTCAGAACAAAAAAGCTTGATCTGAATAAACTCCTAGACTTTTGAGACTATGTTTATGATAACAACATGATGTACAAGGCGAAAGTTAAAAAATGGCATAACAAGCATATCATACAAAAGGTTTTCGATCCTGGTCAGAAGGTATGGCTATTTGACGCAAAGTTAAAGATATTCCCGGGAAAATTAAAAAGAAAGTGGAGAGGTGATGAATTCATGTACCTTTATTACTTTATTTTCCTTTAAATCCCTATATAAATGCACGTAAATATGTCTAACTTGCACAAATTAACAATATGACCTTTATCTGTAAATAATGCTTAGATACTTGTATTTAATACAACATAAATGAATTAAAAAATAAAGGACGTATTATAAATACTAACTGACACTAATCCTTGAGACTAAATTAAATATTGACTTCTTGAAAATGAAATAAAGTAGGGAGAGATAAAGATAAATAAATACAGACAAAATAGCGCTATCACGTAGAAACCCTAGATGACCAATACATTGTATATATCTCAAACTTACACTAATTTTTACACATTCTTACACACTTCAAATAAAGATATTTTCAACAAATCATGTATACGAAAATGTATAGAATAATACAAAAATAACTGCACATAAAAATAGGGTACAGTGTGACTAGGACACATTTGATAATCGTCAAATTTTCCTCTTTAATAATCGTGAATTGTAGTATAGGAGGCGAAAATCGGTCGATCAAAAACCACAATCTTTGAATGTTGTGGAATATTTTTACTTGGTAAACAAGGTCGAACACAGGAAACGGTGATTTTTAGTTGCGTGGCCTTAAATCAAATTAAATAATTAATAAATACTCGATTAATTTATGTGTTGCAAAAAATATACAATGCAATGATGAAGATGCGAATGTGATGCAAAGAAAATAAATTGAGAGAACTATGCCCAGGATCTGTGATTTTTAAACATATTAAATCCTCAAATAATATGATCTTTAATTCTGCAAAATTAACCACAAATCAAAATGGATTGATCTTGACTCAATGCTTCAGGTTAATAAGCAACTAATATTCAGAATAGTGAAGCAGAGTATCCGGACTCCAAATATCTTTGATTCAATTCCTCAAATAATCGGCAGTAATTTTAAAGGAATAAATATGAATTAACCACCTGTGAAGATTCTACTAGCTAAAGCAATTAGCAATGATTACAATGGTTTAATCAGAGTAAAATCATCTTCCGAATTCCTGCAAAAATGATCATTGATTTCTCAAGCACCAATATGTCAAAGTTATCTTGCAAGCGTCAACAATGATCCTCAAATAATAATTATCAAAAAAACCTCGGATCTGTCCTCTAATTATGTCAATGATAGAGCACAGAATTAGCTTCAAAATGACATATTATATACTCAAAACGAAGTTCATATGAAAAAGATATGATAACATGAAGTTTCAGGGACTAAAATGTAATTAAAATAAAGTTTTTCCTTCAAAATGATCCCTGGAAGGACTTATCTGCAATTTATGAAAGTCGGAGGGGCTCCTCTACAATTTACCCACTAGCGGGGGTACTTTTGCAATATCTGAAACAAGTAGGGGCTTTTATGTAATTTTTCCAGCTGTGCACGTGCATTGCATGTGCACCTGGAGCTTTGGTAGGCGCGGTTGAGGCTCGTGCGTCTGAGCCTGAGGTTCGGATGCCTAGCCTCAGGCGCGAACGACGAAGTAGAGGCTCGTGGCCGGACCTGGAGGCTTGATGAATACTCATTCATCACTCTTTATTCTTATATTTTAGCTACAAAAACCTTTGCAAATGCATTTAGATGTGTGTAAATACAAATAATTATCAAAAAGCATGCACTGTGTAAAAACCTATAATTAGCATGTTTTTATGCAAAAATAAAAGAATAAAGATTAAAAAGAAAAAGAGGGAAATATTTAGAATAAATATTGAGCAACCTAACCCAAGGGAGGGCTCAGCATGGGCCTGACCGCATAAAAGCCAAAGTAGAGGGAGATAGGGGCTCATGTGTGTACATATTTATGTAAATAAATAAAAATATTTTCCTCAACAAAAATAGCTTAAATTATGCTTGTAAATACTTGTATATATATATAAATATAAAAACAAAAGATAAAAATATGAAAATAAAAAAGAACAAAAATATCACTTTCACATTGTGTATAGACTCACCTACATATTTATTTATTTAACCCTATAAATAAATAAAATTCATCTTTATAGTTTTTGTAAATATTCTTTAAATAAATAAAATAAAAACAATCAAAACAAAAATCAAATAAAAATAGCAAAAATTAAAAACACAAAACTAGATTGTACATATACCATGTATATAAGTGTATATATGTATTTATTTTACCTATGTATATAAATAATTAAAATAAAATAAAAATACAATTTTATTCCTTATTTTATAATGAAAATAAATAAAATATAAAATGGGGATAAAATTGTATAAAAATAACAATTAAAAATAAAAAATTGAAAGCCTACACATTGTATATATACCTGTATCTAACCCTACTATGTAAATACTTTATTTTTACTTTAAAAAATTAATTAAAAATCGCAAAAAAAATAGAAAAAAAATAAAATAAAAATATTTTATGTTTTAAGTTTTAAGTTTTTAGTAATTCGACCATTTTCTAGCTCAAAATAAATAAATAAAAAATCAATGCTTGGCGGCTCCTGATTGGTCCACGGGGGTTTGTTGACCCCGGTCAACTTCCCCCGCGGACCCTTCCCTTTTGCGGATCTGGCGACCGACCCGTCTTCTCCAATTTCTACCCTCCTGACCCGACCGCCATTGACCCAAACTCCGGGCTCCGATTGATCACTGCATATCCAGGACCCTCGCCCGGGGTGGGTTTGGAGGATCTGAGCTCCGCGTTACTCGCCCGACCATCATCTTCTCGGACCCCACACCATATTTAATGTCGTCTCCGGCGACCTAATTATTCCATATTTGGACTCCTGCTCGCCGCCAAGGAGCTCCTCCAGAGCACCCGAGTGACAGCTGCGTGTTTTGGAGTGGAAGCGAGGCCCGAGTTCCAAGGAATCCACTGATCCGGTGGTTAACTCCGCCGTGCGCCGTCGCGAGCGCGCTGAGCCTCGAGGACTCGACGGCCCCTTGCAGGCAACGACCGGGAGCTTCTTGAGCTCCAGTCGAATACACCCATCAGGTAGCTGCTTTAGCCTCTAGTTTAGTGTAGAATAGGATTTTTCGCTTTCTGGTAGTGTAGCTCCGCCTCCTTCGCCAGTTGTCTCCGACCACCCATCCGCCAGTCCGACCACTCCACCACATTCGCCTGACTCCTCTCCACCTTCTCCACCCAGCCATTCCTCATGTCTCGTCCCGGAGCAGGATCTTGGGTCCTCACCTTCGCCGCTCGCCGGAGACCCACCATACCGACGCATCTTTCACCTTCCGCCCGCTCTGACGGGTCGAGGCAGTTTGCCCTCGACCCAGCTTCTTTCCTGTGCAGGTATCAAGGCTAATCGACCTCATCTGGAGGTCACACTTCTGAGCACATCAGCTCCAGTTCGTTCACGTCGCCGGAGCTATCTGGAGCTCCTCGCCTTCATCGGAGCAGAGCATCGGGTGCGCGGCTTCACGGCGAAGCTTTCCCGCACCTCAGGAGCATCAGACAAGGTCCCCCGCGCGCACAGAGGGCTGACAAAAGCCGCCGGCGTCCAGTTCTTCCAGGATCTTCGTTCGTCGTCAGATCGACCTCGTCGCTCCAGATTGCATCACGACCGTCCGTTAGTGGAGATGCAGCCACCGCCAGATCTTCGGAGGATCGATCTCGACCGTTGGTTACTCGAGGGTTTCGACTCCAGAGCACCAGAGCCGTCCGATCTCCACGTGGAGCGCCCTCAGACGTTCGATCAGGCCAATGTTTTCAAGGTCAAAGGCGTCGTCGTTCTCCGTCGTCAGATCTGCCACGCGTCACACATCCGGCCATCGATGTTAATAAAAGGGGTACATTGTCCTTAGGCCCCCTTTCTTTCCTGCACTTAGTTTTAGTCCTGTAAATATTGAACTTAGTTGTTTAGTTTTAGGGTTATTTGCATAGTGGACCTCGTACTTTATTTTGTTTGCTTATATACCCCTGTGCGTTGTATACCACGTGCTTCGTCACGTGTTTGTCAGGATTATTTGCAATAGAGGCCCCTGTAGTTCTGGTTGTTCCTGATTGAATGAAAAGTTTTACTTATTTGCATTTATACCCCTGTGCGTGGTTTATTTGAGCATGTGCGTTATATTTTGGGTATTTTGCAGATGAGCCCCTGGACTTTTGGTACCTGTTACCAATAAGTCCTCGGGACTTATTTTTATTACATTTGGATCCCTGAGTGCCCCAGGCACGTGCGTGGCGCGTGTTTTGCTGGGTATTTTGCACCAGAACCCCCAGACTCTTGGGTATTTGCACTTTGGTCCCTACGCACTGTGCCCCTTCTTTATTTTTGAATAAAATAGCAAAACACCTCCAAATCCAACGAAAATTGGATACATGGCTCCTGCCATGGTGTAAATTTTTCGTGGATTTTTTAGGACATTTTTGATTTCGTTTGATATTTTTAAAAATTCAAAAACCTTTAATTTTGCCACTGTGTAACTTGAAAAATCACAAAAAAATATTAAAACTCACTTAAAAATTCCACAAAAATTAGCTACCGTTTGTCTTGCTTAGTTTGATTTTCTAGCCAATTTTGGCTATTTTTCATTGCTGAAAACCACTAAAAATTGAAAAACAACTAAAAACTCACAAAAATTCTCATAATTAAACCAAAAATCCAAAAACAATAAAATAGGTGCCTAAATTTTTCTTTATTTCTTCTCTTTACAGGAAAATTACCTCCCAGCTAATTTAGGCTTTTAGATATTTTATCTAGGCCTTTTTAGCTCGGCTGGACAGTACCTTTGTTTTCAGCTACTGTTTGATTTTTAGAAAATTAAATAAAGATCAGAAAATTCTCAAAAATTCACCAAAAACATTACAAAATATAAAACACATAAAAACATTTTTGTTAGAATTTTTGATTGACTTTTAGTGCATATAATAATTTGTTGAAGTGTGTGCTTGGTTGCTTTTCTCATTTTCTTAATAAACTAAAAAATCCAAAAAAATATAAAATATTCAAAAACCACCAAAAATATTTTGCTCTTTTATTTTATCTCTTTTGACTACTTCGTAGGCCGAGAGGCCAACCCATGCTCCTTGAGTTCGACCCTGGGTGCTATACTAGGTTAATCCAATAGCAGGACCGCTACTTCGTATTTTGATCGATTTTATCTATTCTGAGTGGTTCATTTTTTCTTGATTGACACATCTGAGCGACCGAGGTCGCAACGACCATTTTTTATACCTTTACCTTAGTCATTCGGATTTTCGTGTCATCAAGGCTCGGGCGGCTGAGCCTATGGTTCGGGGGTCCCGAACCACGAGCTTTGGAGGATGGCTTGGGGCGGCACGTGGCTGCTCTGGAGCCGTTGGATTTGGGGCCTCCGCCCGATCCAACGGTGGCTGGAGGCTAGGGCATGGAGGGCGGCGCGGTCGGGAGGCCCTTGGCCGGTCGACGCACGACCGGTCGAGGCGTAGGAGGCGTGGTCGTGAGGCGGAGGTGGCCGAGCGGTGGTGGCGAGGCTGCTCCTCGGCCGACACACGGCACGAGGGGTGGCGGCTTTTGCGGGCCCAAGAGACGGTGGCGCAGGGCCGAGACGCGGCGGAGGTAGCCGGAGGTGGAGCCTGGGGAGGCGATGCTTGGCGGCTGGGCGAGAGAAGGTGGTGGTCGGGCGCGAACTGGTGAAGGCGAGGCAGCGGAGGCGATTGTGGGTTCCTGCAAAAGGTTAAGCCAAAAACACACGGGGGAGTGGGAGTGGACGGTGAAGGAGGGAGAAGGGAGAAGGGAGGGAGAGCACCGGCCCGTGGAAGGCCGGTGACGATCGGAAGGGGGAAGCGGTGGAGGACAAGGGGGAGTCAATAATGGACTGTACCCTTGGATCACGCCAGAGAGAGAGTCGTCGCGGCGGTCGTCTCTTGTTGTCACCAAGGAAGACGGAGGGCTTGCAAATCTCCAGGAATGGCGGATGAAGCTGCTGGAGCTCGGAGGAGCTGCTTTATAGGCGTGAGGGAGAGCAGCCCCGTAACGCCCGGAGGTGGTGGGGGCGTTACAAGAAGGAGGTTGGCGGAGTTATGGAGGAGGAACTACGGGGGGGAGGGGGGTTCGGGTAACGGCTGGAGGTGGAAGGAGAGGGAGTCGGCAAGTGCTGAGCACGTACGTGCAGAAGGGGCAGTCGGCACGTGCGTAGCACGTGCGCGAGGAGAGAGGGAGATGGGGGTGCTATGTGGCACGCCCTGGAGCTGCCACGTGGCACCCCAAAAAAATTTCAAAATTAAAGATGAAGAAAATTAGAAAAGAAATAGCAGGAGACCTCGAAACGAAAAAATTTTTCACGAAAGTTATTCATCTCGACGAGATCTACAACTTTAATGAAGGACTTGGGAGCAAAAGAGATCACCTGTGAGAAGTGGTATTTTTGGTGGTTTTCCATGTGTATAGAAAACCAAATTTTTGGGTTTTGTATTTTTTTGTGGTTTTAAAGAGGATAAAAATTATTGAAAAATACGATAAAATACACGAAAATTAATTACACACAAATCTAATTTTTTTGGATTTTTAATAAATAAGAAAATAGGAAAATAAAATAGAAGTCAGAATCACACAACTTTTGTACAGACCGACAACTGACACTTGGACTCGGTTAGTTTCTTTGATTTTAGTTTTGATCTGGATTTGGATTTTTGCGTTACTTAATAAAACTTTCATCAAAGAACACAAATGAAAAAGAAATAAAATTAAAAGGATTAATTAAGTACATAAAAACTCAGGTCAAAAATAGCAAAAAGTCAAAATGCGAAATAGAGGCCCAAAACCCAACTTTCACAAACGAGCTCCGAATTTTACGAAATTGGTCTTGTTTTGAAGGTATTTGAAATGGAGTACTTTAAAAGTGAGTAGACCAAAATCGAACACTGTATGTGGGACATATGCTCATTTTAGGCTGTCAGATGTGAAATTTGACTTTGGGATTATTTGACACTTATTGGGGTTAGTAATTTTTTGTATTTTTTATTTAACAAGGTTAGTAATATCTACACAATGGAGGTTGTCTGGAGTCAATCAGAGTTAGGATGAATTAATTAAAAATATGAGAAGTTAATGGATTTTTGGTCTCAATTATGCATCATGAAATGTAGATATTATTTACACATGTATGAATGCTAATAATGCTCTATTAATGATTAATTACAGTTGAATGATGGGGAACAGAGTCTAAATGGCCAATTTTAGTATGATGAATATGAGATTCATCAGACACACAGATGAAAAAGCCACAATAGATATTCACATATCAATATCTTCTCCATATGAACTCAAAATTAAGTAAACTCACCTTAATTACACTCTAAATTAAATTACATGAGTTAAATTGCAAAAGTTGGCTTTTGGGTCCCTAATATACTATACACACACATATATATATATATATTATTCATTATATTAATTCTTTATATGTCTAGCTTTCTTGTATTTTTATATACCTCTAAATATTATTTAAAATATATTTAAATAATAAACATAAAATAAAAGTATTAAAAAATGATGAAATAAATAATGTAACAAAATACATAGGTATATTATAACTATATTATACATACCCATATTTATTTAGGTATACAAAACAAATATATATATATACATATCTATATATTATAAAAAATAAATTATGTAGATAAAATAATAAAATTAAAATACCAAATAAAATTAAAATACACAAAACGTGAGTATTTATTCATATAATTAGACTTGTCAAGGTTAACATTTGGTACATAGGAGGATAAAAATAAATAAAAATACCTAAAAATAGTACATAAAATAAGGAACAATTTTCACATTTTGAGAAAAAAATTGGTAAAATTATTTGTTGTTTTATTTATCTTTTATTTCTATTTTCATTTATATTTTATCTTGTAGCGTCCTACGTTGACCAATTGGAGAAGAGTCAAAGTTGACCTCAGTCGACTTCGTGGTCTCCCTAGACCCATAGCTATCAAATACTAACATGCCTTCGTCTCCGTATTTTAATATTTGTTACATTGAATCACCTCACCTATTGCATGTAATTTCATCCTCAATCTTTGCTCTTCCACACATACTAAATCCTTGTTAAATCGTGCATCGATTTGGGCGAAAACATTTATTCTTTTGAGCCTCCTCGTCACTACTATAAAATTAAACCTCCAGCTTCAATTCAAATTCCGATACCTCTTTTCAGCCTTTGTACCCCTTGAAGCGAACCCTAAGGCAATCCTTCATGACAAGAAGTGACTCCCATTGAATCATTTAGCGAGGAGAGGCGGTGTTTGAGGAGATCCAGGGTTCGTCAGAGAAGCTTCATGCAAGCTTATTCTCCTTGTCTCTTTGGTCAGGTGAGCTACTTATATTTTGATTATTTATTTTTGCATTCTCATTTCTAACATAGATGTAGCTCTAGATTTCTTTGATTTAGCTTACTTTTTCAAAAACCCAAAAAAGTTAAGTTTGTTAGAGATTCAAGTTCCAACTCTGTTCTCCGCCTATTCAGACCTTGTTTCGACTCCATTCATCATTATCTTATTTCCATACGCTTCTCCATCTCTCATGCCACCTCCTTCACCCTCGTTATTCCTTAGAACGAGGCCCCTCTCTCCACCTCTTCCACCTTCATAGGAGACTTTGCATGCACCCCATTCCCCACTTATTCCACTCGAAATGAGGTCGAGGTCAGTGATGAATCTGCATTTCATCATCTTATTCATTTATTTTAGCTTAAAATCCCTTCTTAAATACCTATAAATATCAATAAATATATATATTTTTATAAATATATGTTATTTTGTAAATATTATATAATTATCATTGTATTTAACCTAAAATAAATAAAGGAAAATAAATAAAAAACAGATTGTATATATGCAATAAATTCAGGCTAACTTTGACCTGAAGAGAAGTTCTAGACTTGACTTTATCAACAAGGAATAAAGTAATAAGTCCTACTGTAGGAAAATAAAGAAAATCAATATCAACTCATGCACATTCATCACTGAACATATTCCACATAATGTATTATTCGTTATCCTACTTTATTTATCCCCCAATTAATCTTAAATAAAAATATTTTCTTCTTGGAATCTTTACATAAAAATTAGTTGTAAGTACTAAAAATAATTTCAAAGAATCAGTGTACATATATATAATAAAAACACTTTGATAAAGGTAGAGAGCCAAAATTATCAGATCAATATATTCTCCATAAAAAATCAAAATAAAGAAAACTCACTTTTATTGTACTCTAATTAGATAAAATTTGAAATGAAAGTGATTTCATTAAAATTGACATTAAAACATAAAAAGAGGCTTTCTAGAGTGTATTATATTGCATGCCTATATTGTACATTGTGTGAATTTTTTCTTATATTTATTTCCTTAATATTTTGTACGTATTGTATTTTAAAATATTTGTAAGTATTGTATTTTATTAATATAAAATTCAAATAAAAATAATAAAATAAGAAAGAAATAAAATTAAATCATGTATATATTGTATAGTATGACATACCAATATTGTAAATATTCCTATTTGTTTAACTAGATAAATTATTTTATAAAAAATAAAATAAAAATATGATTAAAATCCTTTAAAATGATGTAAATTAATAAATTAATAAAAGACATATTTATTTGTCAAAAATAAATGAATAAAAATTCATTTGTTGTATATATAGGTATACCTACCTATGAAGAATGGGTAATTATTTATTTTCTACTAATGATTTAGTTTATTTAATTTATTAAAAATCATTTAAAATAATATTATTTAATTACTAACTTTTTATTTATAAAATTTTTTAATTTAAATTCATTTATTAATTTATTTAAAATTTTCAGCCTTTTTTGTCTTGTAGCATTTGTCTTCTAGTGGTATGCTCTCTTCCCATTGGCAGACCCAGGTTCGTTGACTCGGATTGCCACCCCATCTTCCAACCGACCTAAATAAGCAGTATTGTTGGACTTGCTTCATTATTTTTTCGGAACGCTCTGGTCATTGATTGAACTTGATGTCTTCACCAAACTTATCGCCTGATTACTCAATAATCTCACCTGATTGTTATTTTCAATAACTACGCCTCGGTTCGCATGCGATTCACATTTGAATTTCACTCTATCTCTGCCTCTATAAATATGCCCAAATCTCATCTTTTCCAATCTGATATGGTTTTCTGAGTTTCTTCACCTGGAGTTGAGCCTCGAGAGTTAAGATTGCGACAAAGCCTCAACTTTCACAATTGGGAGAGCGGGGAGTCCCTGAGGATCGAGATCCATGTACGTTGCTGGATATCGTCGAAGGATGTCCAATTTCTCCGCCTTATGTCGCGGATCGAGGCTATCATCATTCTTTATCCATCATAGGTTAATTTAGGTATATTGTCTTTCGTTTGCATCTTTAATTCTGCAATTTAATTCCTGCTTTAGCTAAATCCGATCTTCTTCATCCTAGCTCCGATCTGCTCGATCGGAGCTCTCCGATCACCGATTTTCACATCTACACCTTGCATCACATTTGTTGCAGCTTCTTCATTCCTACTCCCATATAACTGAACCCTCGGATCACTCCAGATCTGGAGATTGATCTCCGTTTTGACCATCCACGGTCGAAGATCCCCGTCCCTTAATTTTGCTTAATAACTTCGACCGGAGCCTTCTCCGAGCAAAATAAATTCATTGCAGGTCACAGGAGTGCATTTGGAGACATAGGTTGAGATCTTGAGATAATTTTGCAGCTACCGCCATTAAGATCTCCAAATCATGATCAATCCTTCATCAGACCTCATTGACACATCTGAACGATGGAGAGGAGCTGGAGGAACCTATTTAGATCGTCAGGAGACAGATCGGGTGGAGATCAACCGTTCTCGGATCGATCAAAGCTCAACTCCGTCCACCTTCATCGTTATTCTTCTAGCTATATCCAAAACCATCAGATCAGGAACACACCTCCTAGATTTAGTTGCCACCTTCCAATTTCTCCCAAATTATGATTGTCGATCCATATCTGATCCGTGCTTCAGGAGCCGTTCGTTCCGCATGTGAGAAGCACGTGATTGGTGAATAACTTACACTCCAGTCCTTGCAAATTCTTTTATTTGTATATAAGTCAGTTGTGGGCACGTGTTTATTGTTAATGAGTTCAATAATTGTGTGTTTGCACTTCTAGTTTTTCGTATTTATTATTAAGTCCGGTTCAGACTGCTAATTGTGCTTTGCATGTGACTTTTTGGATATTTTTCAATAATAGCACAAACACTTTCTGTTACTTTTAAACTCTATAATAAAATAATCACACTTAGGTATGTGCCAATGTGACTCACATGCGCTAGCACACGACCTTTTGAGGTGAAATTTCCGAAATACCCGTGCATTTCTTATTTTGTTACCATTAAATCCTACGAATAAGTTTCTCTTGCAAATCATCCCTATGAATCAGATTACATATTTGCGTGTTAATAATTTTTAATAATTATCTAATCACATTAGTAAATTGCATACAAATTGCGTAACCATCTGCTAAGTAGATCTTTCATCCCTAATTTTTATTTTGCTTAAACATTTGTTTTATTATTTCTAATAATTCAAAAACAACAAAAATATTCTTTGTCTGTGTTAGATAATCAATAAAAAATAAATTCTCAAAAAATTCTAAGAAAACTCCTCATCATTTGTTTTTATAAATTTTACGTATTATTTAAATTTCATTTTGAAATTCCTTATAAAAACTAAGAAAGCATAAAATACAAAAAACACTAAAACTCATTAAAAATAATAGAAATTTTATAAAATCACATAAAATATCTCTTTGTAAAGCTTGGAAATTTTACTTTATATTTACATTTCCTTGATTTTTGATTCTATTTCCATTTTAAAATAAAAAACATTTGCTTAGTTTTATATTTTTTTCTTTCCAATTTTTAAATAATTTAAATGACATAAAATATCTAAAAATATTCATAAATTCACAAAACTATACAAAATACAAAAATACAAAAATGTTTTTATTTGATTTTTCTGTATTTTTTACATTATTTTAAAAATACAAAAAGCATTTATTCTTTATTTATTTTATTCTTTTATTTACTTTATTTAAAAATTAAGAAATATAAAAATTTGCAAAATTCGAATCATTAAAAAATACAAAATCAGAAAATATTAATAATATTTATATAAAAAATTCCATAAAATTTATAAAATGGTAAAAATTCCATAAAAAGGACCCAGAGTTGCAAAATAAAAAGAATCCTTTTATCATTGATTTAAATAGCCTCATGATTTGTAGCCTCCCTGAGTTCCATCCTGTACGCTATACAGGTAAATAAATAGCGAACTTTTGTTTCTTTCATTTTTCTCTCTGATTTATCTTCATTTGAGAATATTTTTTGTTTGAGGGAATTTTAAGGTTACACCGATTATTGATTTCTCATTAATAAATTAAACCCTTGAATTTCTCGTTAAAACAAATGGTGCTATTGCCGGGGAAGTACGGTGAGGTAGCTAGGTTTCTTCTTTTGCATGTTATTCTTGGTTGTATATATTTTTTGTTTAATTTTATTTTATTTTATCTCTTTTATTTCTATCTCATTTTAAGCTTATTTTATTTTGCTCATATTTCATAACTTTATCTTACATATCTTTCTGTTTCCTTTTTCTTGGAGGGTCCAACGAGTTAAGGCGGCATTCCTAAGAGCACCAGCATACCCGAGTGAAGCAGATGTGGCTCGTTTCTTCATCGAGCGATAGGAGAGCGTAGAAGAGGAGCAAAAGACTTGGAAGAGCAAGAGAATTTTGGAGCATATTTATTTTTATTTTATTTTGAGCATTTTATTTCATTTTATTTTGTAATAATTTTTTAGGCACTTGCCTTTTTCTTTTTCCTTGGAGATTAGACATCTTTTCTGGATTGCGAGTTCTGTTTCACCAAGTGACAACGCAATTGGGAGATCTCATTGGTTTTGATTTATTCACCTTTTATTTTTATTTTTTTCTCATAGTTTTTGTGTCTTCAGCCCTTAGAAGTAAGTTCTATTATTTTTCTTAAGACATAAATTGATGCAAAGACCCTAATAAGAATTTATATAGCTATAGAGTGTAGCGTAGCTTGGACTTAAGCGACTAATCGATTCTTTCCCTATAATAGAAGTTACTGCTGGGACGTTTCTCTTATATCATTTAGGTTAGTTTTATTTTTAATTATTTTTTTGCGAGGATCATTTTGCATGTAGACTGTTGGCAAAAGGTACACATTCCTTACTCTGCATTCATCATTGATTTATCGTCGTATCGGATTTTCCGATCTCATATCTTGTTTTTCTCACTTAGGAACAAAAAGGAATTGGAAAATTTGTTAGATTATTTATTTGAAAAAAAAATAGAAAAAGTGGTAACGAAATACAATTGGCACTGCTAATCATACTTGAACTAAAACTAAATGTAATTATTATATTCATTGTTTTGGGGAGAGGAACTCCCTCATTGTTGCAGGTACTTACCTCCAAACAGAGTGGGTGAGGACATTACCCTAAGGATAGAGCCCGAATCCCTAGACATGTGCCTTAAGCACGTGTATATCACTTTTTAGTGTATGGTCACAGTTGTAAGCACTTGCCTCCAACCTTAGAAAATCATGTTGATGTGCTCATCCTCTTATCTCCCTTTGGACCTGATATAATCTGGCATGTTGGGAAGACGGTACCACTATTTGGGGAGGTTTGAAGACGTACGTTTGGCGATAGGATGGCATCACTTTGTGTGTCTTTTGATAAGTAACTTCCTGAGATTTACTAAACTTTAAATTGAAAAGATAAACGATCGAACTTTCATGATCTTCACATTGTGTTCAGTTGGAGAATTGAGGGTCTGATTTGTGTTTGTTTGCTAGTGTAAAGATCCCTCTACATCCTTCGCACCTTTTTCTCATTTCTTCTTCTTATTTGACTACATATTCTCGCATCTTTTATCCTTATTCCGAGGATTACAGATTGGAGTGATTTGTGTTCATACTTTGTAGACTTATCACCCTCCTCTCCAATTCGTTCATCTTCATTTTCTTCCACCCGGGTGACTCTCTTCCCAAGATCTCTTCATTCTCAATCACACCTGACCTATCGCCAATAAATCCATCATTCAAGATTGGCCCTCTTCTCGAGCTATCATTTGAGACTCCATCATTTCTGCAGTCTGATCAAGTTCCTTTTAGATTTCCAAATACACACCCGGTTATAGAGAACTTGATGCCACCGAAGGGAAAGACTACCATCGCAGACCATAGCGAGATCAATGACATGATGTTGGCATATATTCAGGCCATCCAGGCCCAGTGGACTGAGTAGATCAACATCCAGGCTAGATTACGAGATATGATCTTAGAGATGAGGAATGACAGATAGATGAGAGAGGAAGATGAGTAGATAAATGGGGGTGAGAATGGTATAGCCGAGCAGCAGTCAAATAAAGTGGAGCCTAAGCTCACATTGAGAGATTCCTATAACCCAGGCGCGTGACATTTGGTGACATGGATTCGGATACTTGTGGTTCGTGGACATTTCGAGATAAAGCCCACGATCTTACCATCGCTCCCTATACTCCATGGACATATTCATGAGGAACTGTATATTCAGCTCTAGTAGTTCGATTGCATTTGTGGTACTATCCACTGCCCTAACATCTCGTTAGAGGTAGTGAAGATGACAACCTTCCTGTTCAGTCTAATGGACAAAGCATTGTATTGGATCAACCATTTAGGAAGCGTTGTCACAACCTGAGATGAATTGAGATCAGCATTCCTTATCAAGTACTATCCCCTTATACAACTTAATCATAGGCAATCATTGATTGCCAACTTCTCCCAATTGTCCCATGAGCCTATTCACGAGGTGTGGAAAATATTTAAGGATTTGATAGAGAAGTGCCACCATCATGATATACCAAAGGTGAGCCTCATGCAAAATTTTTTTGGGGGTTTGAGTCTAAAGAAACAGATATTGGTAGATGTTGCTTATGGGGGTCCCACTTCAACAAGGATGAGGATGTCCTTTATCAGTTGTTTTAAGGAAATGGCATAAAGCTCTGCTGCTCTATCTTCTTCCCACATATTTCAAAAAAAATCCTCTGTCTTCTTCTTCAGCACCCCACAAGGTCATCCACATGACGACATCTCATAATGTAGAAAGATAGGGTGGCCAGTGCAGATCTAACCATCATTGTAAATCACCCATCCAAAGTAGATATCATAGAAAAGCAACCACAAGAGCTTGCCAAATTACAAGTGATCGAACATAGGATGAAACAACTGGATAAGCTGAATGACATTACCAGACATATGGAGCTTCTTGTTAGCACGATCAGTGCGTGTCAGAGTCAGAGTGCAGCAGCCGATACTCCTGTAGTTGAGCAGTCGAGTTCTTCTACCTCTTCATCACAATAGAGTAATGGAGCACCTTCCACAGTTCAGTATGTTACTATGTGCAGACTCCAGTTCAAGTTCTGCAGCAGTCTCCTCCATCATGCATTGTTCCATACTACCTAGAGTACCAGTTCATTCTTGAGCCGCAGTGTCCACCCCCCCTCACATTCATGAGGCGAATGACATCTGAAGTGACCCTGAGTGTAGTCAGCCTCATCCATCAAGACAGGGTTCGTTGATTTCTCAGCCGAGTTAGAGACCCATCCACCATCTTCGAGAAGGCGGATCACAGTATTCATCTCCACCACAATTCCATACTTGGAGATATGGACAATAGCCAATGTAGCCTGCTTATTCTTACCAACCTTGTTATCAACACAGTCTATTCTGGGTAGTATTCGCATCATCCTCCTCCTCCTTATCATTGTTAGCCATAGTCTGCCTATTTTGGGTACTAGCATCTGCATTACAAACTTAACGATAGATATTTGTTGAGATTATTAAGACACCTTCAATGAACCTAGCACTAGATTGGATTGCCCTTTTGGTGAAGAATATGAATAATTTACACCAGAGGCTCGATGGCCTGACAACCATGAAGACATTGATTCTAATCCAGGTCGAAGCCAATCCTAACAACTTCAGATGTAAGGATCAGGTAGCCCATGATCTATCCACCCCCGAGACAGGTATGGCCTTTGATCTTACTTGTTATCTAACACCATTCATCTCACGAGTAGTAGGATATTGCAACCACCCACACACTAGTTGAGATTAAGAGATCAAGCCGTTGAGAGAGCTACACGAAATACTTCATCTTCTTAACTAGTTGAGCATCGATCGAGTACTACAGAGCATGGAGGATCTTCACCATCTACTTCTTCACCACCACCACCACCACCATCTAGAAAATCAAAAAAATGAATGAAGGAAGATGCATTTCTAAGTCAGCCATAAAGGAGAACATACCCATCGTGGAGTCAATGAATCTCCAATTCATCACCTTTATTTTTTTTCTTTTTATCCTTTAAACCTTAGCTAAATCCATGTATATAACAATATTTTGAATAAAATAACCTCTATTATTTACTATATAAGTATTGCATAAAATATTATATTTAAATCTGAAATAAAAGAATAAAGAAAATAAAAGAAAAAGAAATGAAATGAATGACCTTAAACCCTGAGACTTAGGCATCATGATGACTGGGTCGAGAAGGAAGAAAAAAGGGGGATATAATGGTCGATAAAACAATAAAATCCTATTTTTTATTCTTCAACAAAGCCAATTTGGGACCTATTTTATTACTCATTATTTATACATAAAATAATAAACTTTGCATATAAAACTTGTAGATAAAATTACAAATAAAAATAAAAAAATTATTTCACATAAAAGTAATGCCGAATGTGCTCGATACACTTAGAATAAAAAGTTAAAATCCAAACTTCACAAACTTCTATCTTCTCCATATTGTATCAAAATTTACCAAACTCACTTTAATTGTATATAAATTTTAATAAGATATTTAATGAAGTTGGCTTCATTCAATTTGGAGTTAAGTTGCAAAAGATAGGTTTTGAATAACCAATTTATTTATTTTTTATATTTTCTATTTCATATTTTATAATTTTTAAAATATCATATGAAATACATGTACATATTTAATCTAAAAGAAAATGATTAAAAATTCAATAAAATAAATAAATTAAAACATGTATATGAAATATACATACACATACATAAATATAATATATATTTATTTAAGTATACGTATTACTTCTGAAAAAATACAGTAAAAATATATTTATATGTATTTAAATAAGTTACAAATATATAAATTATGAATATAAAAAACCTAAAATAGAAAATAAAAATAAAATACATAACAAATAGGTAAATATACCTATAAATATACCACTAAAAATAACATATAACAAATAACCTCGAAAAAATAAATAAAAATCAGATTAAAATACTGCATAAAATAAAAAATAGTTTTCATATTTGAATCACAAAATAAATAAATCATTTAATATTTTATTTTTATTTATTATTTTAATTTAATTTCTGTTTTGACGTGTAGTGGGCTAACATGGCCCAATGGGTAGGCAACCTCGATTGACCCGTTGATTAGTTGGTCCGCTAATGCCCTAGGCTATTGTTCAATCGCTAAATGCATACGATAATATGTATCCATTGTAGCACGGGCACTCAACGAACCATACAGAACTGAGAGAAGTATATATGCGAAGAGTTTCTCGACTTTTAATTTATAAATCTGGAAAGTCCATGGTCGAACACAAGCAATGAGCCATAATACAATTATTAAGGTATTTAAATAACTTAATTATGATTAATAAATAATCTAAGTCAAATTAATGCATACAACAATCAATGCAGTAAAAAGCACTTAAGAATTATATGCATTTTATTTTGATGTTATGCAAGATAAGTACTTAACATAATGAACAACTAGAACAAGCGAATAATCGTATAAATATGCCCTAGAATGAATCATTTAACTTGAGAAATGACAATAATAGGAGTCTAGATCCAATTGAGTATTTGATTCAAAGCCAAGTTCCATTTAAGAAGAATAAAGGTATCTAACTCAACTCTGATTAATGAATCAAAAGATAAACGTCAAATCAGAGAATAGATGAAGTCATATTAAAGGTAATGAAACACGGATCATAATGAAATTGAAATCATCTTAATCATATATCACATGCTCAGGTTATTCAAGAAAGAGTGCAAGGGAATGAATCTCATAAGACATAATATAAAATATCACATTTAGGTCTCGGTAGGGACTAAAATGCAATTAACAAAAATAGACTAAGAAATTTATTAATTGCCTCCTAAGCGGAGGTAGTTATGCAAATCCAAAGAAGTTGTTGGGTATGGATGCAAATGACCCTGCCCATATGCACCTAGGACAAACAGACATGCTCAGACTGAGGCTCTGATCGGTCACAAGTGGGGGAGCCACGTGGTGTGTTCCCCATTCCTCGGATGCAGGCTCGGTTCCGCCGAACCTCTTGGGTTGGTGCCAAATCTGGGAGAAAATATGGACTATCCAATCAGTCAATAGAATGGTGACTGCTCTTTAAATCTCTATCGCCTTCTACCTTATGCATGATGAGCTGGTTGGGTCCGGCGAACTCCTGGATGCTCCTTCGGGTTTCTCCTTTAATGTTGAAGGTCAAAGATAGTTCCCAGGAAGCTTGTGAAGGTCCTGAAGGTGACATGGAAGCCCAGCTATGGCGGGATGGTTGAATCACTCCTCCATTGTCGACACTGAAGTTATAAAACGGGGAAGCCCTGAGGATTCTGGTCATTAAAGAGGGAGTACCTGTAATGTTAGAAAATAACAAATGTGCATGGTGTGAGTGATGTGGAAGTGTACATAGGGCATCGAAGTAGAGAAGATGGATCCCTTTGGCTAGCTCTTCTCCAGCTCCACAAGAGAAGAAGGCTTGGGTTGTTGAGATTATGGAGGAAGAAAGGAGTCCAGCAAGGATTATTGTGTGGATTACTGAGGTAATATGAAGGTTTGTAGAAGCTCAATCGAAGTTGAGAATTCTTGAAGAAAACCAATTATATCGAAAAAAACAAAGAAAAGACAAACTGGCTTACGTGGAGAACAAAGAAACTTCGTAGGTGAAGGAATGGCCTAGGATTGATGGAGAATTCAACCCTAGGGCCATCGCTTAACTCGCGTAGTCGGTGCGAGAAGCTCAAACGACCATAATGATAGCCATGACATAGCCAATGTCCATTGGTCTTGATGAGCTACTGATTGTAGTTGTCATCCTTCTCTCCCATTTCTTGTCATGAGAGGGAGAGGAATGGCTAGGGTTTCACCCTTGAACTGGTGGACGGATATTGACGAAGGCGAAGGTGGCTTATTTGAAGGTAGAGGGCAAGATGGTTCATGTGGTTTTGCAAAGAGTTTAACCGCTCACTGTTAAACAGAGGTTATAGGAAGTTGGGAACGAAAGGTTGCACAAGAGAAATGGAAGTTAGGGTTATTAATTGATGTTGGAATTTATCTGAGAGGGTGGTTGATGGCGGAGGAAAAATACAAGGAATTTAGTTTGAAGTTTCAACGCACAAAGAGGAATGATTGGAGGTTGGAGAAGATGCCACAACCATCTGATCATGCGAACAGACGGCTAGCAATTGGGTGTAGAGGGATGGTTCTGATGCAGCCAGAGATCGAATCAGGTGGTGCAGATCACAGTGCAAGCTTAACGACTAGGATTGGATCTCATCAGGGATCCAACAACTGGAGATGAAAGTGTTGGAGAAAGAAAGGCCGACCACACGGTGTGCTCTAATGGTGTCATGTGGCCCAATAGAATAATTAGAAATCAAATAAAGATTTATAAAATAAAAAAGAAATACAAAGAGGTGAATTAGAAAAAATGGAAAAAAGTGAAAGTTATAGATCTCGATGAGATCTACAACTTCCATGGATAAGTCAACGAGAAATATGGTCATATATTATAGTTAATAATCTTAAAGTAATTTAAACAAAGAAACATTTTTTTCTTTTAATTTGTTTTCTCCTTTCATCATTTTTTATGTTTATTTATATTTTAACACTACAAAAAAAGGCGGGATTGGCATGCACATAAAATCTCGTTATGTGCACGCCTAGTGCCCGCCATGTGCACGCCCGAGGGGTGGGCGAGCACATGTGCTCGTTCAGGGCGTGCTCGCTTCTGTGAGAGTCGCCACAGCTGGTGGGCGAGCACATCGGGACGCTATGTGCTCGCCTGCTCCCTGGCGGGCACATATGTGCTCGCCGATGTGATCGCCTCCTCTATATATTGCGATTACCCACGGAGCACCTGGCGAGCACATGTGCTCGCCCAAAGTAATTTCCAGGAAAAAATGTACAGGTTCGACAGGGTTTTGACGTCCCATCGAACCTGTATACCCTGCCAATAAACCACTGCAGGTAGATCCCTAAGGGTATATATATTATAGCAGTTCGTTGAGTAAGATAACTAGCACTAAGAATTGAAAAGAACGCAATATACATGAATTCAGAAATAAACAATCTAATTTAACATCTAAATATTACAAACAAGTCAAAGCCAACAAAGTTCATATAAATTAAAAGATGTGCTAAAAGTTTAAAAAAATACAGGTCCAAACCAACAAAAATTTACTTCTTCTTTGATCTAAAAAATTTGGACACTAAACCCTGCTTTGATTTCTTTTTTTCTTTCTCCTTTTCTCTGAACCTCGCATACATGCGTGCCTCTTCTTCAGGGACGTTCTCCTCCTCCTCTTCGTTATCAGATTCAATCTCTTCAGGTTGAGATGCACGCCCTCGCGACCTATATTATATATGGAAGATATATATCTATTACATGCATTTTGCAGATATAGAAATTTAAAATTATTACTCATTCTATAAGAAGAATACTTACATGTACGCCGTGAACTCCTCTCGGAGCTTCGTCACCTGCTCCACCATCATCGCCATCTGCGACTCCATTGGAAATGTTGATTGGGACGGATGTGGTTGTGTGTACGATGGCTGAGAGTATGCAGAATAGGAGTGACAATGTTCCTCCACATAATATGGAGGAAGACCACCAAGCGTCTGCTTCCTATTCGCCACAACGTCCCTCTCCTCCAACACCTTATAAGTTTTTCAATTTTTAATATAAAATTATATATTAGAAATGAGTATAGTAAGATAATATTTATCCATATATACCTGCTTCCAGATCGTTTTATCAAATGGTGGTTGCTCTCCAGTTGGATCGACACCCCATTTTTCTGCAGATAGTGCCAGATAATGATCCTGAAATACAAAGTTTATAATATATATAAATGAGTTATAATATATCATTTAATTGTAAATAAATTGATAGACTTACCAACAATTGTCCTGCTTCTGGAGTGGACCATTGCGACTGTCCTTCTCTCCCACTCTTGTGAGACCTCGACCACCACTCCTGAAAAGAGGGTTCCATTTCCAACCTAGCTGCCTGAAAATTTTCTTAAGATCTAATAACAACATTGCATTATATTAAAGTAGATCTCCAAAAAAATAATTTTAAACCGTAATACCATCTCCGCTCTAATCTAATTGTGGCTTTTAGAGCCACTTGTCGACTTAATCCTTTGTTTCTGGTGGTTTCTCCTTCCCACCGTAGATCTTCTTCCAAACTCATCATCCGCAACGAATGCATCACAGAAATCTGCCCATCTGGAGGGATTATGTTATGATAATTGATTACTTTAAAAAGTTTAATATAAATTATTTGACAAGTATAATACCTATCCTCCGTACACCATGACGACGGGAACCTCTTCATCTCCTCGCATCCCGTCTTCGCATGCGAGTCTCTCCTTGCCTTGAAAAATGTATCGCTCATTCTCATTCCTGCCAAACGAATGAAGGCTCTACGATAAACCTCCTTCCCCAGACCAGAGCCAAGGCGAAACCTACTCTGAAAATTATAACAATTTATAAGATACAAAAAACTTGACCAAAAAAATCTATATCACTTCTTAGAAACACTTCTTACCAGAAACATGTCAAACAGTCTCTCCTTTTCTGCAGCAGGGATGCGACACCATCTAAATTGCATGGAAGTCAAGTGTGTCTTTATTATGTTGGTTATCTCCTTTGCCACCCTGTTGTTGTTCAAAAAATCCCTACATTTACTAGAAAATTTAACTTCGATACAATTTATAAAAATTTGGAAAGTATTTAAAGATAAAATCTATAAAAATTTTACCTCCCATCAGCCGTAACCTCCAACAAAGGGTGGGACGCCGACGTCTGTCCAACTATAGTGGGTAAAGGCACGGATGTGCTCGGCCGTCCAGAAGAAGGAGAGTCAGAACCCATCGATGTCTGTGCTGGTATGGGGACCTGGACTGGGAATCCTGTAGGGCTGCTGAGGTAGATGGCTCTCCATAGCCTCCTACGTAAAAGGGTGACGGAGGATAACCAAGAGACTCGTAGTAAGCTATCACCCGACGAACCTCGTCGGACTGTGAATCAGGAACAACATCCGGGGTGCGCTGCCTACTGGAAGAAGGTGTGTCTGAGGAAGATGCACGATTGGATCTATGTGATCCATGCGCCCCGCCACGTCTAAAACCTGCCATGACTGTAATAATGATGTATTACATATTTATTAATTAAGATTTTAGTTAATTCAATTATAATTGTATAATAAAACTTACAACTAATCTTCATCACTTATTTCGGTGGGATTAAAGGATATTTCTTCATTTTCTGAGTTTTCCGAGTAATCATTTCTGGAGTCAGTATCATCTTGTAAGTCAACACAGAAAACTTCATTATCAGCCAATCGAATCGATTCGATAATTGGGACTTCTTCTGTTAAGTCTATTCTTTCATTTGTCAGTGTAAATGCTTCATCTATGTCATCTTCCTGATTACTGAAATCATTGGAGATATAACCTCGAGAATTTATCTTCACAACAGTTACTGGTTCAATGCTCTTTCTCTTCTTTGATATTTGTGTGAGATAACATACTTGATCCGCTTGAGATGCTAAGACGAATGGTTCAAATCTGCATATAAATTTCCTTTGCACCACGTCGACAATGTTATTTCTTTTATCGAGTACTACACCTCCATTGGGTTCATACCAATCACACAAGAAAAGAACTACTTTATTCAAGCCTAGTATACTATATTCTACTTCTATAATCTCCTTTAAAATTCCGTAATAATTCAGATGATCTTCCTCATAACAAGATCCGCGAATCATCACTCCATGATTTTGAGTTGTCAAATATTTACCGGAATTTAAGATATGAAAACGATACCCATTACTGTAACATGAGTTGTATGATCGAACCTTATAAACAGGTCATTTTCCAAAATATTTTAAAATATGAGAACAGAAATCACCACCAAACAACTGTTTTGAGCGGTCTTTAAATCACGCTGGAAATTGATTCCTATAAGTGCTCAGAACTTCGTCATCTGAATATGATTTTCCTCCATAATTTTCTGTCTAAATTCCCTACAATTTATAAGAGAAACATATTCATTACTTGTGATGAATATATACATAAAATAATTCAAATACTTACTGAATATATGATATTATTTCCTCGCAATTGTCTAATACGTATAACTCTACAGCATCCTTCTCTTGTTTCGATAAGAAACGTTCAGTTGCTTTGCCTATTAGATGAGTGGATGTCCGAAAGATACTGATACAAGGTTCTTCATCGGAAGAAATTGTCTCATTTCTCCTGCATCTATTGTGGATAGTCTCCACATCTTTTGGAAGATATCTTGCGTAGAATGTTGCGACTTCCTCATATATGTATTGTGAACTTATAGATCCTTCAACTTTACTTTTGTTTCGGACCTTTCTTTTAAGAAAGAACATAAACCTATAAGAAAATAGGTTAAACATTTAGTCCAAATAGTAAAGAAGGAATGACATTATAATACATTTAATTACCTTTCAAATGGATACATCCAACGATATTTTACCGATCCTCCAACTTTTGCTTCCCATGGAATATGAATCATCAGATGCTCCATCGAATCAAAAAATTAAGGAGGAAATATCTTCTCCAGGTTACACATAATCACAAGAATATTTTTTTGAAGATAATCCATCTCCATGCGGTGTATACGTGACGAGCATAACACCTGGAAAAATCTGCTAACATCTGAAAGAGCATCGACAAAATTTTTTGGCAACAATCCTCTGAACACTAACGGTAGTAATCTTTTCATAAAAACATGGCAGCCATGACTTTTCATTCCCTTAAATGTAAACTTCTTCAGATCGACCAAATTGGAAAATTTTGATGCATATCCGTCAGGAAACTTCAATTTACTTGTCCATTCACAAACAAGCTTAACTTGATTTCTATCTAAGGTATACTTTGCTTTTGGAACTTCAATCCTTCCACTATCATGTTCCTTGATATGCAATTCTGGGCGACTACATATGATTTGTAAATCATGAAGAGACTTTACTGTATCTTTTGAATGACCGTTTACATGCATAACAGTGTAGAAGATGTTATCAAATACATTTTTCTCTATATGCATAACATCTAAGTTGTGTCGTATCAGTAACTTACTCCAATATGGTAACTCCCAAAATATACTCTTCTTAATCCAATTATGACTGTCACCAAAATGGGGAAGCTTTTTGTTTTATCTGCATTTTCTAAGGCTGATTTCTGTAATTGTTCCAAGTATGATAATATCATATCGCATGTCTTAATTGGTGGAGGATCTGAAAGATCAATTGTATTCCTTTTAAAAGACTGCTTCTGTCTTCGATATGGATGATTATTTGGAAGAAATCGTCTGTGACAATCAAAAAAATATGGTTTCTGACCTTGTTGAAGCTGGAATGATTTAGTACTATCCATACAATATGGACAATTTTTACGTCCATGCGTACTCCATCCAGATAACATTCCATATGTTGGGAAGTCATTTATCATCTAAAGCAGAGCTACTTTCATGTTAAATGTTTGACTCTTATTAGCATCATATGTATCAACTCCATCGACCCATAACATTTTCAACTCATCGATAAGAGGACGTAAATAAACATCAATGTACTTTCCCGGATGTGTAGGTCCTGGTACTAACAACGAAAAAACATAAATTGTCGCTTATTACATAACCATGGGGGTAGATTATATGGCGTTGTCATTACTGGCCAACAAGAGTAATCTCTACTTCTTCCATGAGGATTAAACCCGTCTGTACATAAACCTATAACACAATTCCTCTTTTCATCCTTAAATGTAGGAAAAGCTGAAATCAATTCTTTCCAACAATCAGACTTGGATGGATACTCCATATATTCATCGACTTTATGTTCCGCGTGCCATGTCATGTACTTCGCCGTTTCTTTACAATAATATAGTCGTTTCAATCTCGGAGTCAACGGGAAATAACGTAGAATCTTTCTCGATATTTTTGTTCCACTCTTACTAGCTGTCTGATATCTTGGCTCATTACATTCAGGACACCGTTGTAAATGTTGATGTTCACCGTAATATAGAATATGGTGATTTATGCATGAGTCTATTTTAACTTCTGCTAAACCCATCTTCCGCATCATCTTTTTCGTTTTGTAATAATTATCAGGTAATTCTGCATTTTCTGGTAACATCTTCTTAATAATCCTCAGCATTGCATCAAAATTACGATCGGTCATATTATATTCCATCTTCATCGATAGAAGATCCGAGAGCGCAGAAAGTTTTGAATATGTCTTGCAACCCAACCACAATGGCTCTTCCGCTTTTTTCAACAGCTCGTAAAATTCTGCAGACTCTCCATATGGTTCCTCATCATCTAACAAAGTATCATTAAATTCTGGACCCGCAACATCCATAACCATATCTGCAAAGGGATTAATATTGTCAGCTTCTTCCACATCATTCATACTGTCCTCGAAATTCTCACCATGTCTCCACCAAATCTGATATCCTTCATGAAACCCATTCTATAGAGATGTAACTGAGTTTCAACTTTTGATCTCTTCCTCATTAGACGACATTTCTTACACGGACACAAGATAGTTCCATCTGAATTCACAATACGGGAACCTTGTGCGTAAGCAAATTGTATAAATTCATGAACACCTCTTTGAAAGGCATCTGCTATACGTCCATTTACTACACGGTTGTACATCCATTCTCTATTGGTCATACTGATGAACCTGAATTAAATAATCTAAAATGTCAAATCTAAAAAATTGAGGATATCTAAACGTATCACATTATTGAGATAAAAGATGAGAAGAGAAGTGTATTAATTATGTTATCACTTTAGCCCGTCCATAAGGATTCAAATTTACTAAAAGATGATCGTTGTCACAAGTATCTTTATTTCTAACGAAAATTCGGCAGCATAACCCTGCACCTCTCCCGTATACCCCATAAATCAATCCTAATTAATTATCAAAATATTCATATTAGTGATTATTTCAATAATAACTATGATTGATTTGGTATACTGAAGAGGAAGGGGTTATGAACCGAATTTCCGTAAGAAATAAAGACCTTGTCACACCGACCACCTTTTAGTAAATTTAAATCCTTACGGACCCCCTTAGTCCGGGAACTCCGAACTAAGGAAAGTTAATATAAATGTAATACTTTAAGATCATTTTACGTCATACATTTGTATGTGCTACAAATGAGACTATAAAATAATCTTAAAATATTTATTCATTTATATTAACCGGGCAATTACGTATATTTGGCTGGTTAACGATGGGGATAGGGATAAGTGTGATCCTTATTTAGTGCCTAATACAGTGCTTGGGTCAATAAGAGTTAATAGGCACCTGCAAAAAAATCGAACCTGCAAACATCAAAATCCACGACCATTGGTCTGGGATAAACATCCCAAAGTGAGTCCAATAGTGCTGTGAAAAAATAAAAAAAATATAACACAGTTAGAGGTGATCAAATCCTCCAATGTGTTGCACACGCCACCCGTTGTGCAGGGCCACACACCACCAGGTGTGGAAGGACGCATTGTGTGTGATGGATTTTGTGCGATTTTCTAATAATTAATAAATAATATTTTGGACTTATCATAAACCTATCTATAAGTTAATGTGATATAATTGTTCACATTAACTAGAATATAATGTGATAATAAATTATCACATAGGAAGCATTGGTGTATATCATATCTCATATCAACACGATATGAAATTTTAAAACTGTTATTAATGATGTTCATCATATCTAATATGTACATTATTGAAGTTGACTAACTAATGTTATTCACAAATTTCATAATTAATCTTTTTTAAGAAAATTAACAATACTAACTAGTGCAGATGTTGTAATGGATATTTTGTCATTTAAAATTTACAAAATGTAAACATAATGTTGGTTGAGGCATTTTATCGAACACCTACAAGGCATACAATTATACATATTATTGAGATAATCAAATTCGAAATTACAATACTATAGTGATCTACTATTATCCTTAACATGTAAAACACATATAAACTATCAAAACAATACACTACATTCAACAAAAATTGAAACCCTAATCTATCCAAACAATACAAATAGGTAATGAAATCGTATAAAAAGAGAAAGGATTAAGGATTATACTGAATGGTAGATGTAGATCTACTCAAAACACGAAAACGGTGGGCGTCGGTGTCGGGGCGGAGGGGTGGCGGGTCGCCGGAGGGGAGAAACTGGGAGAGAATTGCGTGCAAATGAGGAAGAAGAGTCGCGTGAGGTTCTGTTTACAGGCCTGGGCGAGCACACTTAAGTGCTCGCCAGGTCGTCGCCAAGTGCTCGCCCGCAATTTCCACAGCGCTAAAGTTATCCGCGCAAGGAAATTCAAGTGGGCGAGCACAATTGAGCGAGCACATGTGCTCGTCCAAATTGGTAACCGCGCCTCTCCGCAAAATTCAAACCGACGACCCTCATGAGTGAGCACATGTGCTCTTCGTGTACTCACCCAATAAGGGGCGAGCACATGTGCTCGCCTAGTGCACGTAGAGCCGTGCACGCTAATCCCGCTTTTTTTGTAGTGTAAGTTATATAAATAATGTATAATATTATTATAAATTTTATTTTATTTTTAATGATAATTCAAAGCATAAAATAATATCACATTAATAGATTATAAAATATTGTATAATTAGGGTGAATTATTTACAACATATAAAATAATAATTACTGTTAATTGTTATTGAATCTTTGTTAATTTACCTAAGCAAGTGCGACAATAGTGATAATTAATTATGATAAATATGGGATTTATCATCCCCTATGACTTAGCTCGTCATCGAGATAATTAATAAAGAATTAATTAGAGAGTTGGATTAATTTAGTGAGTACCATGACATGTGTATGTATGAGGACAAGGTTTGACAGACCCAAAACACTTGGTTTTAGAAATCCTAAAACTCTAAACTGAACTAAATCTTAATCGAAAGGAATTCAACTCCTTATTTATCAGTCTCTTAATATATATAAGAAGTATGACTTAGTGTTGACTGTATCCATAAGAGTAAATTCAAGACTTTACCAAAAGTTCAAATATCAGAAGCTCTCCTAAGGACCCAACCCTCAACTCTAGGGAATAAATGTAGTCTTGTTTCAATCCACCATCTCTTTAATTTGTCAGACTTAAAAGGTGTAGATGGTTGGCTAGATAATGGAGGGAAATAGAACTATGTCTTCTTTTTCTCTTCCTCTCATTGGAACAAGATTTTTTTCAAGTGCTAATACTCAACACAATGGTATATTTTTAATGTCAATTAGTGTGTCCATCAAAAGAGATTGAACCGTCTGTACTTGTTTTCCTGAGAATACACTGGGATGCATCTTTTTAAAGTATCTCATATACTTGCACCCAAACTTGTAGCGCTAATGATGCAGATCCCCTTTTGATGTACTAGCCTGACTCATAAAAGCATAAGACTTGTTCTATGTGGACACTTAAAGGTTGGGAGAACTCGCATTGAATATAAACTCCTATGATGTAGATTTGTAATGTAATGAGCTTTTCATTATTTTCATTCGTCATTTTTTGTGTGAGGGAACTTCCCTTCTTTTTTGCTAGCTCCATTGCTTTTACCAAGGATTGGCGCACATTGATAACCGTATTAATTTTATGTCATCACACTTTGACACGTTAGGTTAAAGTCAAGAGATAGTATGAGAACTGTGTCCCGTACTGGCTAGTATGCTGACACTTAGGTTTCATGAACGCGTTATTAATTTTATCCCATCCTCGAACATCATCTAGATCAAGTCTAAATTCAAGCCTCAAATTCGGGTCCTTCAAGTGATACCTCGACTCATCTCAATCAAGAATGCAGTCGTGCATGTGATGTGATAGTCAAATTCTCTTAAGGGAGATTAAGCATGCAATATAGCTCATATCTTCTAACTAGGAGAGTGTGAATTTTTAAGTTCAAGACCCTAATGATTAAGACATGTTAACTTTAAATTCCTTAGACTTCTTAAAGCAAGTGTTAAAGACCATCTCAAGTTTTGAGTGCATACTGAAAGTGTAAGAGAAATGCACTAATTTTTTGTGATTTTTATACTATTTTTATTTTTATTTTGCTTTGTATTAAGTTAGTTATTTAAGCAATTAATTATACTCAATTGCACCCATATCTTTGAAAATATTTTTGAAACTTTTTACAAATATTATCACATATGTATAGATTTTCCAAACATTTTATAAAAAAAATTCAAAACAAGTAAAACCCATTTTTCAAACCCAAGAAAAATATTTTTCAAAATAGTGTCACATAAATATAGGCTTTCCAAAATATTTTACAAATGATTTTTAAAAACATGTAAAATCATATTTTCACAAACCATGTAAAACTTTTGAAAACTATGTCAAATATATATAATGTTTTCGAAATCATTTTCAAAACATTTTGTATAGAAATCAATTCCAAGAGTATAATACGATACCCGTAGCCCAAAAAAATTTAAAATATGAGCTATGGCTAAAGTATATATGTGATATATAAGGTATACACCCTATACTTAGCCTTTTCTATGTCATCATAGCACAAAGTGATTTGAAGACATAGATCATGCTAAATATAAAGATATATAAAAGACTGAATCTAGAGGCACATGTGTATGATAAGTAAAAAGAATAGTCAGAAGAATATAGAGACTCGAGTCCCCTATCTTAAGCTGAGAAATAGCTGACGCCAAGAAATAAAAGAAAATAGGTGGTCCGAGGGGAACAATCAGAATGAAATGGGACCCCCTATAGTTAGGTTGAAAATGAGCCTATGTATAAAGAATAGGAAGCTAAGGGAGGGAGAAATCATATTTAAGTTGAATCTCAAGATGAAAGAATCTTAGGAAATGAAATTGGAGCCTAGGGTTTCGGGAAGTTTTAGCAGAGTCAAACAATTCATTCAAACCTCATTATTTTACAAACACATGCAATGAAGACCAAAAAATATGGTTTGATTTTCTTATATCTTGTATTGGTGATAATTCAAATTAGGAACTATTACGAGCATGTTTAAGTAGGGTTTAAGCTCTATCATATGGATACGTCCTCACCTCTTAATCAAGCATGATGTACTTGTGAATAATGAGGGGATTTCTCTCCCAAAACAAGGTTAATTTTGAGCTCCATTTTAATTAAGTCAACTTGCATTAACATTTTATTTTTTAGAGATTAGGTTATCACTTTTTAATTAATCTGAGCACATACTGCATCATCTACTATCCAACCCTATTTCCTTTAGATCCTAAGTGATAAAACATGAGGTAAGGATAGAAGAAAAGCCATGTAAACGTAAAACTCATGATGTACGCTCAAGAGAAAAAACTTACAGTGACGTCATTTCTCTCCATGACATGGATAACTGAATATATAAATATATCAAAATGTATGCAAGTCGATGAAAAACCATTCCTAATCTTATGTTCTATTTACGAGAAAAGAAATTAAATTAATTTGAGATAGGTTGAACGTACATTAATTGCGTATTATGAATCTTAGATATGAGTGAATCTACTAAGATGAAGTTAGTGTGCCCTATATTACGGATCAAGCAGAAAAAAGACCGAATTTAAAGAAGCTCTATGAGCTATGTGGCTAAACCCTAATATCGACCACTCAAGTAGAGTCCCACCCAAGCAAGGGTAAAGCAGACTCAACCCACCAAACAATACGGACCAAAGTCCAGGTAAAAAATAATATACACAACATGATGATCTTCGAATTAACTTGATGACATCTTCTGTAGCTCTCTCAACAGGAAATTTACTATGAGCTTCCAGCCTCCATTCCTCTTCGAGCGTCCTCAAATCAATGGTCCCTTCTACAGAAGAAATAAAGTTAAATATATCAAAGATTACCAAGAAGACAACAGAATAAAAACACATCGAATCATCACAATACATCCTGACCCAGATTAAATATCAATCAACTTAACAAGATATACAAAATCTAAATAATTATATTAATGAAGCCGTGTCCCCGTCAAGGGCGTCATTTGTTCAATCGCTAAATGCATATGTTAATATGTATCCATTGTAGCACGTGCACTTAGAAAATCATATAGAACCGAGAGAAGTATCTCTACAAAGAGTTTTATAAACCTGAAAAGTCCAGGGTCGAACACAAAGACATGAGACATAATACAATTATTAAGGTATTTAAATAACTCGATTAAGTGATTAATAAATCAACTAAGTTAAAATATTGCACACAACAATGGATGCAGAACATAGCACTTAAAAATGATATGCATTTTATTTTGATGTTATGCAAGTAGTTAACATAATGACCAAAATGATATATCTCTAGGACATGCAAATGATCGTATAAATGTGCCTTAGAATGAATCATTTAACTTAAGCAATGACAAGAGTAAGAGTCTAGATCCAAATGAGTAATTGCTTCAAAGCCAAGTTCCATTTAAGAGGAATAAAGGTATCTAACTCATCTCTAATTAATGATCCAAAAACAAACATCAAATCAAAGAATAGATGAAGTCATAATAAAGGTAATGAAATAAGGATCATATAATCGAATATCACATGCTCAAGTTATTCAAGAATGAGTGAAGGGAATGAATATGATAAAACATAATATAAAATATCACATATAGGTCCTTGTAGGGGATAAAATGCAATTAATAGAAACTGGCTAAGAAATTTATTAATTACCCTCTACACAGGGTTGTTTTTTGTAAATTTAGAGAAGTGTCCAGGTATGGATGCGAATGACCCCACCCGCATGTGCCCAGCATGCAGGACAAGCTCGAAATGAGGCTCTGATCAGTCAAACGTGCGGGATCCATGTGGTATTAGCCCTGTGCCTCGATGTGGTCTCGGTTCCATCGAACCTCCTGGGTTGACATTGAATCTGGGAGAAAATCTGGACGATCCAATCAATCAATCGAACGGTGACTGCTCTGAAGCTCTACCGCCTTCCGCATTGCATACGGCGAAGCTAGGCGGGCTCCGACAAACTCTTGGAATATAGTATAAAAATAATAAAAATAAAACAGATGGGTAAAATCAAGAAAAATCAATTCTTGTTAGAGAATGTATGTATTCAATAAGCAAGGTTGGGCTTCAATGAGCCTGCAACCAGATGACTTGTCTACATTGGTTAAGCATCCTAGGATAGGTAGCTACACTAGCTACGGTCCATTCTCTTCTCCACCTCCTCTTCATGAGCTGGTTGTATTTGAACTTAGAAGCGAATACCCTACTTCTTGAGGAAAGAGTTACTGGATTGGGGAATTACGGTTACCATGTTGGAGAAGATAAGTTTAAAATCCAAAATTATTCCAAGTTCTTTCTTCTTCTTTTCTTTATTTTCTTTTCTACACTTATAGGTATAAGTATTTTCTAAGGATTAGCGAGGGCAAGTCTAGGGGGTGATGAATCCTCACTTCATCACCTTTATTGTTTCATTTTTGCCTTAAATCCTTAGCTAAATGCAAGTACCATTAATTTACCAAAATAAACACTCTGAAAATTGTCAAAATATTGTATAATTGTTGTATTTTATTCCAAAATAAAAGAATGAAGGAAAGAAAATGAAAATAAATGAAGTGTCAAAAATACTGATTGACCCTAGACCTAGAGACCCAATCATCATGATGACTTGGTTGATAAGGATAAAGTAGGGGAAATAGGGTAGAAGACCTGTACAAAAATATACAGAAAACCACACAAAATCCTAATTCATTTTTTCCTAAATATTGCATTCTTTGGGACTTATTTTATTATTTTTACATCTCAAATCAATAAAATTTGAACATCAGTATTGTACATTAAAATACAAAGAAAAATACAAAATTGATTTCACAAAAAAATATGCGGTATGTCTGGGACATACAAAATCAAAACCCAAAATAAAAAATCCACATATTTGTATCTTCTCCATACTCTTCAAAATTTACCAAAAGCTCCTTTAATTATATATAACTTTTAAAAAACTATTTATTGAAGGTGGTTCCATGCAAAATGTTGTATATTATATTTAGTATATTTATTCTTTATATTTTTCCCATTCCTTATATTTTATAAAATTATAAATACTATCTGAAACAAATACCCATATTTAAAATGAAATAAAATCATTAAAATAAAATTACAATAAATTAATTACTTTAATATATTGGTAAAATATACTAAAATACACCTATAAGAATAATGTATATAATTAACTAACTATGTGAATAAACTCATAAAAATACAACAAAAATTCCTAAATATGTAAACAAATAAATAATATATAAAATACATGCATATAAAATAAAGTATATAGCGCAAATTAAAAACAAATACTCAAAATATAGGTACAAATACATGTAGATATACATGTAAAAAGTAACATCTGATAAATTGTAAAAATAATTAGAAATCAGAATAAAACACTTCATTAAATTAAACAAAAATTTCTTGGATTTTAATAAAAATTTATTTATATATTTATATCGATTTTACAAATATTTTTAGCATTGAAATTTTCTAAAGGATGGAAATGTTTACTGGACGGGTCAACTGTACACCCACAACCCCCACCCGTGTCAGAGTTGCACCTACCATCTCTTCTCCCCAATCTTCACGACACCTCCATCTTCCACATTCCTCGAGATCATCACCAATCTCTAGCCATGACATCCCTCTCCTTCGCCCACTACCGAATCCTCACCTACCCTAATCTGGTTGCATGTCATCTCCCTAACAAAGGTCACTGGACCTTTGTCTATAAATAACCTCCTCCGACTTCATTTTGAGTTTTTATCTCTCTTCAACCATTCAGGCCCTTAGGAGTTTCCCGTTGAGTCCCTGGTGATAGTAAGTTGCACTTTGATCCTTCACGATGTGGATATGGTGGTGGAGGAGCTGATCTAGATCCGCCGACCTTTGTCTTCGGAGACATATTCTGCTCTGAGCTTCCCAAGCTTGTAGAGCTGCTAGGTAATCTTTAGTTCCTTGCATTTACGTCTCGTAGCATGTATTAGTCTTTAATTTCATCTTTTAATTCCTCCTGTAGCGTAATTTTAAAAAGCAAAATCATTGGAGTTTTCTGCTCTAGCACCAAATCCGTCATGTTCGACTACTATTTCGACTCCCTTCCTCCTCCATTATATTCCCCTGATGTTTATCCATCATAGCCCCCTTGTTTTCCTCGTGATTCCCTCGTGGAATCACTTGGTCGGAGCTCCCTCTGCAACCTTCACAGAAGCTACTTCCATCCCACTCATTTCATGCTTCAACAACTTCTATATAGGGTTAAGGGGATAGCTCTCCCCTCCTTTAAGATTTTGGTGCAGATCCATGACAACAAAGACCTCATGAAGCCCCACCCGAAGTTGTGAATAAGGGCTCTAGGTCACCCAACCTCCAGGGCTCCTCCATTGAGCACCGAACCTCGAGAAGACACTTGCATAATGTGCCAGGATATTAGGAAGGAGGAGAGTGTTACATAAGAAAAGAAGGTGGTCAAAGTCGACCAGGATCATTGATTCAAACTCGTCGACAATGAGTTTTTCAGAGTACATCTAGTCAGTCTTCTAGCCATCGGATCAAGCATGGGGCCCAGATCTAATCTGGCCCTTGATTTTCAATGAAGCGGTACTCCACCAGGACTGCTCATCCAGCCACGTAGCCATACCTCATCCCTCCAATCGCGTGCCTTTTCAGGGGTAAATGTATTAGTAACCCATGCACTTTTGTAAATTTGAATTTCAGCCCCGTAAATATTTTAGAATGTTATAATTTTGTGTAAATTTTGCATCTGGGCCCATAAGTTCATGTATATTGCATCTAGGTCCGTTGCCACGTTGACTCATGTGGCACCCCACGTAAGTTGGCTTTTCGCACCCAAGTCCCTCCAACTTCGTACATTTAGTATTTAATATTAAGAATTGTATATTTAATTCAAAACTTTGGGAATTTTTGCATGTAACCCCCTAACTTTATTCTTAATTGCAAAAATACCCCTCCCAGGCATGTGTAATTAGTTTTATGTATTTCATTTTGGATTAAATAGCTACCTTACTCCAAATTTTGAGTAAAAATTACTGAAAGTGTCTTAAATGATGCTTATCACGTTGTTATTTTTATTTATCATTATTAGCATTTTTCATTTATTAAAAATCATTTTGGTTTTATATATTTCTTGTTTAGAGATAAAAATGCAAAAAATAGAAAAACACCTTGAAAAACTCCAAAAATTTTATGTATAGTATATTACTATATAATAATTATTAAAAAACCTGAAAATTACATAGCAAAAGAAAACCCTAGAAATTGAAAACCCTCTCTAACCCTAAAAATAGAAAATATTTTGAAAAATAGCAAAAAATTATTTTTCCATTCTATATTTTTGTATATACTATTTATTATATATGAAAATTTGTTTTGAGAAAATTTGAATCTATTTAGTATTTTTAAATCTCAAAACTAGTAGGCCTATTAATTAGGTCCATGATTTTGAATACTTTCCCCTTTAAAAATACCTAAAAATAGAAAAAATACATAAACATTACAAAAACAAAAGAAAATATAAAAAACATGAAATATCTTATTTGATAATTTTTACTATTTAAAGAACTATTTATTAATGTATTACCCGATATTGTATTATATACCCATATATAGTTATATATAATTAATATTATAAACACCTTATAAGTATTTTAAATGCCTTTAAAAAATAAAAAGGATTGTTCTTTAGGTGTTTTTCTGATTTTTGTGTGTTTATTCTATATTATCTATATTATACATTTTACATACATATACTCTCATATATACCATTAGTATATAATTAAAAAGAAAAATAAATTAAAAATTAGAAAAATATAAAAAGAAAAATGAAAAATTATAAAATTAAGAATTAAAATATATATATATAATTATGGATTTAATTAATTATAAACCCACAAAAACATTAAGTAATTAAGAATTGAATATTGTACAAATATACCTTATTATTTATTCATTATTTATTTATAAATAATAATCATTGCTACACAAGTTTGTTCCCTATGTTCAACACTCTACTCTGCTTGTCACTATACACACATTTATTATAGGCCTATAATAAATTTTGATCCACATACTCTGCATTGCATTGATTTATTTATTTGATTGTGTATTGATTATTGACTTATTTTGCTTTTGTGCACAGTCACCTCGATGGTTGTGTCGTTGCCTTGTGAGCGCACACGACTGCTTATGAAAGTCGGGTCAAGGAGTACTAAAACTTTGATGGACATAGAATTGAGTCCTCCTATCTGGCTCTTATAACAATAGTAGATAGGAGGAACGGAGGATCATGTGCATGCACTATGCTCTGTATTAACCTTCGGCTCGAGAGAGTCAATTCAGATGTCGGATCTCAATACTTTTGTTGTATGTTTTATTAATCTAGTGCATTAATTTGCAGACCGACCATTGTGGGATCGGACCCAACTCGATGCTCTGGATTCCTTCTTTTTTGAGATCTGAATAGACACATGTTAAATGGATAGTTACAAATTTCAAAGGGTCACAGCGATACCTTCAAAAATCCTTCCATAGACACGAATTTCTTTATGTGCAAGCACTCTCTTCTTCTGTTGTTTCCACCGTGAATATGTTCTTCCCTCTTTTCTTCCAACTATTATTATGTGGGTGTTCTGTGAGGTACTTTCGAGAATTATCTCGTCTGTATGTGCTAACGACAATCGTATCATGTCATATCATGAGTATATCGTCAGTTTCTATGTATTGGTATTGTGGTGATGATATCTTCTTCAAGGACGATCCATTTGATAGGTGCTTCGGTGATCTCTAATTGAATCTATCAACTATTTTGTTTGTCATAGTTTGTTTGTTGATATGCCATTAACGGATCTTGCCCTAATATGTTGTATTAAATGTTTAATTGATTATGCATATTTTGATGAAATAGGATTACAAATCTGAAATGCATGATTGTATGTTTGTTAATCTGTAATGCTATTAAAATGGTTCATGTATGCCTGGAAAGTTACTGTTTAATATCTTTTATGTCGCTTCTCGTTACAATATTTTGTCCCCGTGATGAGCGGCGTCTTTGACTTGTTTGTTAATCTTTGTTGTTTGTATCTTTTTCTTTTCGAAAGGTCCTCCCCTTGTCAGGAGCACTTTGTTCTTCTCTGCTGGAGAGCTAATTGTTTCCCCCAGCAAGGATCCCAATCCTGCAATTAGTTCCTTCCAAGGTTTAATGAAAATCTACCCAATGTGTACTTTCCTTCAAAAATACCTTCTCTCGTCCCGTTGCACGTCACAACAATGACCCCAAATTGGGGGCGATTGCCATGGATATGCCAAGTCTGGTTTGGTAGATTTTTAGATGAGCTTTTATAACAAGGTTAATTAAGGTATAATTTGACTCTCCAATAAGCTTAGCTCCTTTGTATAGATAGGTTGCCGCATAGATGGCCCTTTTTTATACCATGCCCGGACATTCATTATTACGTCATCGTGCACTGATCATTCGCCGTTGTGAGGTTTTAGTTGTAAATTTCAGAGGATTACGGGATCCTGGAAAGATTATTTCGCGTTTAATTTGACGAAGAACGTACTGCTAGATCTGAGGAAGAAGAAAAGGAGGGTCAATGAATGCAAGCATCGTGGTTGATCCATCCAAAGGTGGCTGACATAACCATTTAATTTAATTATAGCTGCCCTCGTTAGTTATAACTTTCAACCACTTTCTTGTTCGTCATTTAATTTTAACCCTTGACCTTTGCGAGACCCGGATCAACACCCAATGGACACCCCCGATCTCTTCTTCCTCATCTACTCTTTCGGTCCTTCACCTCCTTGGTTTTATTGGATACGCGACACCAGATATTTACAAAATTAACAGGAATATTTTAATACGTCCACCGGTGGATGCTGAGCTCATGCATTTAAACCTCCCATCCTCACCCTTCTTCTCATCCCGTCACCACTACTAGCGCTACTAATAGCTCATGCGCCACCAACTCACACCACAGGAGGCAAACCTCTAGGCAGAGACAGTGAGAGAAAGAGAACTAATGGGGGTTTCACGCTTCAAGCCCATCTCTCAGTGCAGCTCAGAAGGGAGGTCCGAGCAGACGGTGGCGGCCGACCTGGACGGCACGCTGCTCATCTCCCGGAGCGCCTTCCCGTACTACATGCTGGTCGCCATTGAGGCCGGTAGCATCCTGAGGGGTATCCTTCTGCTGGTCACCGTGCCCTTGGCCTACGCCCTCTACGTCTTCTTCTCCGAGGCACTGGCCATACAGCTGCTGGTGTTCGTCTCCATGGCCGGCCTCAAGGCGAAGGACATCCAGACGGTGGCGCGCTCCGTTCTCCCGAGGTTCTACGCCGACGACGTCCACCCGGAGACGTGGAGGGTCTTCAGCTCCTTCGGGAGCAAGTACGTGGTGACGGCCAACCCCAGGATCATGGTGGAGCCCTTCGCCAAGTCCTACCTCGGCGCCCACAAGGTCCTCGGAACCGAGCTCGACGTCACCCGCAGCGGCCGCGCCACGGGGTTCGTGAAGCAGCCCGGCGTCCTCATCGGCGTCCACAAGAAGGCTGCCGTCAAGATGGAATTCGGCGACACCTCTCCTCCCGACCTGGGCATCGGAGATCGTGAAAGCGATTTTGACTTTATGTCATTCTGCAAGGTATATACGCACTCTACCGTACTATACTCCAATAAAAATATAAAAAGTATATAATACGCACTTGTACCATATCAACTCACAGCGTTTACTGTTTGTTACACTTGGCATTGCATTTCTGTACAGTCAGACTTCATGAGAGATAGTGTGTGTATCTGATTAACCTAAATCCGCTTCCTATTTAGGAATTACCAACAAAGTTTTTCGAGTATTTTATTTCCACCAACTCGATTCACAGAAGAGCAGTTAGTGGAAAGGGCATGCGAAATTTAGAAAGTTGCGGAGGTAGGTATCAACAGCCTTCTTCTTGACGCAGCTGACCAACCATCGGGAATCTAAAGCTCGCAGACGCAAATAGCCAACAAGCCCCAGCGCCATTCAAGTATTTTATTAAGTATTTCCTAGATACCGGTCACCTAATTAATCTTATAGATATTATATGGTGGTCCACTACGTACATATATATCCATGCTTGGAATTCAGAAACACCCAGGGTTGGAGGCCCTGCCATTGCCGCGAGAACGAATTTCAACCTAAAACAGTGTTTCTTATTGGTTTTTGGATCTCCAAAAAAGTAGCTAATAATCGATTAGTCGTCTAAATTAGAAACGATCTCATTCGTATCTACCGATCTATCTATGTTACTTTGGCAGAGAAAGATATTCCACGTGGTAGATCTCGCAGGTAGTAGCTACGACGTCTGGTCGGCTGGTCCTGTTGCTCCTTCAATATCGCCATCAATAACTACACGCCCCCCCCCCCACACCCCACACCCCACAAAAAAAAATCGGCTTCACCTCTAATTTATTTATATATTTCTGCATTGGTAGATAAATATTTATATATGGTCCCTGCTTGCAATTGCCATTGACATGCCCCCTGATTTACCAATGCGCACACAGATCAAAAGGATCCTCTGCAATATTATTGCACCTTCTGTGACGTAGGGATCTTTCCAATGAGATCCGACTACCACCGTATAATGGGCCCATCAATAAAGACTTGTTTGGTTGCTGGGTTGGACTGCATGGGGTTGGGGTACACCGGTGTTTCCCTCTTTCCAATCCTCTCAATCCTCTTCACAGTTTACTATTCACAAGAGTACAGTTTACTATTCACAGGGATATCCCAATCCAATCCAACTCAGTATAACCCAACAACCAAACAGGCCATAAGGGTCTGCATTAGGATCCGTCCTCCACACAGATATCATGCATTGAATAGATCTACGTGTAGTGGATATCATGCATGAGATAAGTTTTTACTATATGCATGGATGGAATATATCTACGATCGAGGGGCTATTCAATAATTTAATAATATAGCGAGGAAATGAGGGTGCAGGATGCGTGCGTGGTTCCAGCATCGAATGGGAGATGCAAGGCGTTGGCAAGGAAGAAGCTGCTGAGTCCGGTGATCCTCCATGACGGGAGGCTGGCCCAGAAGCCCACACCGGCGATGGCCCTCATCACCTTCCTCTGGATGCCCGTGGGCTTCGCCCTCTCCCTTGTGAGGGTTTACTTCAACATCCCCCTCCCGGAGAGGATCGTCTACTACAACTACAAAATGATGGGAATCAAACTGGAAGTGAGAGGGAACCCCCCGCCGGCGCCCAAGAAGGGACACCCGGGGGTGCTGTTCGTGTGTAACCACCGCACGGTCCTCGACCCCGTGGTGACGTCGGTGGCACTGCGGAGGAAGATCAGCTGCGTGACCTACAGCATCAGCAAGTTCTCGGAGCTGATCTCTCCCATCAAGGCAGTGGCACTCTGCCGGGAAAGGGACAAAGACGCGGCCAACATCAAGCGGCTGCTGGAGGAGGGGGACCTTGTCATCTGCCCCGAGGGGACCACCTGCCGGGAGCCCTTCCTACTCCGCTTCAGCGCCCTCTTCGCCGAGCTCACCGACAGGATTGTCCCCGTGGCCATCAACACCAAGCAGACCATGTTCTACGGCACCTCCGTCAGGGGCTTCAAGCTGCTGGATCCTTACTTCTTCTTCATGAATCCCCGTCCCACCTACGAGATCACCTTCCTCAACCAGCTCCCCCCTGAGCTCACCTGCGGTGCCGGTGCCAAGTCCTCCTTCGAGGTCGCCAACTACATCCAGAGGGTCCTCGCCGGGACGTTGGGGTTCGAGTGCACCAACATCACCAGGAGGGACAAGTACGGCATCCTTGCCGGAACAGACGGCAGTGTCCACAACAAAAGCAACGGCATCAACAAGTCCAAGGATGATCCCGACGATGAGCAGCAAAAGAAACCCCATGTTATCTGAGCATCATGTTGTTGCTCTTGAGGAATCATCTACTGATTGCAAGCAGCAAGGAATTCAAACGAGGGATGATAGTCTATTTGATTCACTACCTACCAACATAAAATTTATATATGTACGCCATATATAGGTTCGTTCATCGTATATATATGGTCTCTCTCGCTCTCCTCTTTTCTCCTTGGTTTACTCCAGATGTGTTTAATTAGCTCCTGGTTTTCCTTTGTCACTTTATTTTTCTTGCTTTGCTTGCCTTAAACATTCCTTAATTGAACGGATGGTTGGGTTAGGATCCAATGCAATGCAATGCAATGCATGCTTCTGGCAATAAATTTGTGGATTGTGATGCCAGCCTTGGGAGTCCAATGGTACTAGAGCGTGCAACAACGCATACCAGTGCATGCAACAGATGTGTATGTAAACAAGGGGATATGTGGGGTCGTTCAGCTCTGCAGATCCCTGCACGCTGGCTGGCACTGGCACTGGCACTGGCAGGAGTCCTCCTCCGCCGTCTTAACTAACTAGTTCTCAAGATGGACAGGTCATTCCTGCAGCAGTCCATCACTGTCCTCATCTACCTCACCAAACCACTTTATTATATTATATACCCCCTCTCTTAGATAAAATTTTGAGATCTACCAACCCAACCAGATGCAATTCTGTCGACGCTGCTCCCAATAGCCATCACCAATGTTGTCACCGCAGTAATATCTCATGAATCTTCCGCACTGTAACTGTTGCACGTGGATTCTTAACTCCGACCCATTACAGCTACAGCTACTACCGCCTCCAGTACAAAACAAACAGCTGATAGCATTCAAGGAAACAGCACGGTTTATAATGAGCTGAGCTGAGCTGAGAAGAACAAAGGGGTGAAACGTGTATCTATCTCAATTGTACCACAGTTAATCACATTCAACCTTCGGTTCAGAAAATAAGGGCTAGATTTCTGGAGACCAGAAAAAGCTGACCAACCTGACGAATGCTACTCTTTCTATGAAGATTAAGGAGGGTGTCCATTGCGCGACAAAAGGAAAACGTACGAAAGGTCCAAAGAACAAGGTCGTGCCAGAATGATGTGCCGAATTCTCAGCATCACTAACAGATAAGCTGATGAAAGTATCTTTACATTATTCTGGGACGCAAAATCAAATAAATTAATGTACAGAGGTTACAATATCTATGTTGTACTTTCTAAACAACTAAGTATATTGAGCCTGTTGTAGTATGAGGAGGGGGATCCACTTGTCTCCATTCGTTTTACAGCCCTGCAGAGTCTACTGGGGTAGATTTGAGGAAACATAGCCACTTGATATTCACGAGAGGAAGTTTTGTTTAGCAGCAAATATTGTCTACACGCATCCGAAGAGAACAATGAATGATCACCATAATCAGAATATGGCGGTATTATATATATCTAACCAATGAGAGCAGTTTACTCCATTGTTCCCCTGGCAAAAGCTTCAGACCCGTATGTAAATACCAGATAATTTCACAGTGATGCTCCATAAAAGATCAGCCACTTCCAGTGTCCTTCAAGGGAAGAATATTCTCATCATTGCTCTCTATGAAGACAGTAAGTTCTGCAGGAGCGACCACCAGCTTCAACCAGTCTTGAAGTTCTTCACCTTCCACCTTTTCCTTTTCTGAACAGGGAAAGGAAAGATCAGAGGACTTGAAAAAAAGTAGAGAGCATAGTTAGCAACTTCACGCAAAAAAAACCAAGGACCGTGTGTGCAAATCATTTATTAGCTAGATGGTAAAAAAATCCAGCATTGATGAGTTCATAGTGCATGAAACAAATGCATCCATCTTTTAGTTCAAAGAGTACACAGCAAGAGACAGCAAGGTCTTAACTGTCGGATTTTGATTTCGTTTCGGTAAAAGCCAGAAAGGAGAAATTAGGTGGAATTTCGGTGAATTCGTCGGAAATTGGAGAAATTACATGACAATTCATTTTTTTTCAAAAATTAATATTTCTAACATCATTTAACTCAATAATTAAGATAGAAACACACAATTTTTTTGCTAATAGTAAGATATTAACATGATATGTTACATTAAATTTCCATCTAATTGCTCCAACAGTAAAAAAAGTAGTATACTGCTCAAAATCAAAATCGGATTTGGAACTGAAATTGAAAGCCATTAGTTTCACTTCTTGAATATGAAGAGAATGGTGACATGCGCAATAATAACAGAGAAAACAAAGTCCAACAAACAATACTAACAAAATGATATCTTATGTAATAAATTAAAGATTGAAATGATCTCAGAACGTGTATCTAACCAAAATACTTTCAACATATAAAAATATTTCCTTTTAGAAATAAAATAAAGCACATACATACACTCACAAACACAAATGTTTGTAACATGTATGTCTAATAGATGCATTGTATAGCTTGTGATCATAAAATATTTGCAATACACGATACAAACAAATCAACTAACACCAAGAAACAACATAGCATTCACGAGCATAACCTATATCTAACCTGCTAGTATGCAAATACTTACAATTCACAAGATTTTGAAGGTTGCTAACAACTTAATCCTCACACAATCGTACGTACTCCTTGAAGTAGAGAGAAGCCACAAGAAAGCAATGCCTTAAATTTCGGATTTCGATTTCAATTCGTCATGTCCGAAAAGGAAAATTCCAGAGAATTCATCGGAAATCTTGAAAATGTCTCTAAACTGGACTTTTCCTAGAAAGTAAGGTTTCTAATATTCCTAAGTCAATAAATAAAATAGAAATGCACACTTATTAGTAAAATAGAATTGTAAATATAATTTTTGAAGTAATATTGTTGCCAATCATCACACATGTTGATATGTAGAGCAACGTATTGCCTAGAATCAGAATTGTATGCTAAACTGGAAGCAAATGGCATGATAATCACCTTGTCAATAAATGAGATGACACACATATTAACTATTAATCAAACATGTATTTATTAAAATAAAGAAAGAACAAAAAATAAAGCTCTTCATTTAAAAATTTGAATTTAACTCTTAAATCTTGTGGCTAACCGATTTGGTTTGCATTTAGATCTAAAATTTGGAAACTAACTAAAGAAACTTCTTCAAATAACATAAAGTACTCTAACAACTCAACACATCGATGAATAAATAAGTGAAAATTCATTAATATATGCAAATTTCGATGAAAGCGAAGGGTAGATTTCCTTTTTTTTCTCCGAAACATGTAATTTCGATGAAATTTCATTGACATTTCAGTGATATTTCATTGAAATCCTGAAAAAAGAAATAAGATAGCATTTCGATTTCGGTGACCTAGAAAAATGGAGATTTCTGAAAAAAATCGATGAAATTTCGTTGAAATTTGAGGTCTTGAGAGACAGAAGCATCCATCTTTTAGTTCAAAGGATATACATCAAAACAAGGGAACATCTAAAGACCAACTTATCAGATCTTCATTAAATGACGACCATTCGATAACTGTAGACCCCTACTTGCAACCAAAATGACGTAAAAAGTAGACAGAACATGTTAAACATGACATGTATTGCTGATGGCTACTGTTTTCAAAAATATTATCCCGCTTCATATGTTCCTCCTATGAACCATGCTTGTCTGCAGATGCTGGATTGAAGCAAGTTTAAACATCGACACTCTTCAATCAAAAGAGCAAATAGAAATTGATGCGAAGCCTGATTCCGTATTAGAAACAGCTCATATTCACGTTAAGGTGCACAACACCGACTCCTGTGGTGGATTACCATTTATAACCTACCTCCTTGACTGTGTTTTTGGGAAATGTATAGAGCACGGATTGAGTAGGGACCCGCTTCAGTCACTTACATGTGTCACAAATGGCGACGAGCAAATAGACACAGACAAATGCAGAACTAATTTACTTAGGGTTTTAGGGGAGATACAGATGCCAGCTAGGGCCATATTGGCATGCCATCTGAATCCAAGTGTGTAATTTACTACAGATTGAAAATGATAAGTTTTCCCATAATAAGTGTTGTCTTAAGTACAGGCTTGGTAAGGATGCCGGCAAGTTGGTTCTTTTGGATATGAAGCATACAGTTACAAGGTTTTTAGCTACCTAATCATGAACGAGAAGCTCCATGTTGATGAGTAACTTTCGAGCATAGAATGATGATTTGTATTATATATGTATCTCCAATATTGTCTGGCCATAAGATGAGCATCGAAAATTCCCATTGCAGTTCTTGAAGTACAGTATGCAGCCAAACAAGTTCTGTATTGGAGTTTATTGGTAGGGACATCACTGGTTGGAACAAGGAGTTTTTGGAGCGTGTTGAGGCGATGTGTGACTCCAGGGTACCGTCGGTTTTGCTGTGGAGGACCTGGAAAGAATTTCAGTTCCTGTTATCTGCGGTCTATGGTCCCATTAATGCACCATCTTCAGTGATGTGGGAGGTACTTCATCCAGTGTGTGCGCGCTTTCCGGACCATGTGTGGCTCGTTGGTAGTGATTTAAACGTCACTCTGCTCGTCGTTGATCATCCTTGTGGTAGAGGTAGGATTGATCCTTGTTCCTCTTTTTTCGCTGAGTTTGTTGGCGAGTTAGATATGGAGGTTTAGGATGCAATGCACTGAAGTTTACTTGGAGGAACTCCACCTCTCAATCTTGCTTGGATTGTTTCCTTGGTTCGGTTGGGTTGCTGGAGGGCTTTCCCTTGGGGATTATAAAGGGTTTTTCCTAGGTCGCATTCTGATTGGGACTTAGGGGATGACCAGCGTCCTGCAGGATTTCCATTTTGAGCATGTCTAGTTGCTGGGAGAAGGTCGCAAGATGCTGGCAGGAGACTGAGGTTGAGGGTTCGGCCTCTCATAGGATGACAGAGAAGCTCAGGGTTTTGCATTGAATGCTTATTCAGTTTAGGAGGAGTTTCGGTTGCTTTGTGAGCAGAGAAGGGATGATGTACATGATATGGTTGTGTGCCTTGTTCTGGTTGAGGACTCCATGGAGCTGCAAGAGGATGACGTGGTTGTGAGGCATGAGCAGTGCACATCCTCATGGAGGATGGGAAGCATGAATATGACTAGAGGCAACAATCAAAGCTGTTGATATGCCTTGAATCCTAACCATCCGACCTAGGATGAAGAGTAGTCATATGCACCTCCTCTTGTCGTACCATATTCAAACAAGACGGGAGTCTCGCTGTATTCGGGTATATGTATCGTTTTGTATCAGGGATCCGTTTGTACGAGAGTAGTATATAAAATCCCCTAGAGTAAGGGCTCTCGGAATCCTCTGCATTTTCTTCTTCTCGACATAGTGAAAACCGATCACCGACGCCTAAGGATGTAGCTCAGTTATGGGTGTACCTTGTAATCCATGTATCTTCGTGCTTGCATGGTCGATCGTGTTAGTGCATGCTTTCGCGATTTATAACAGAGGCAAAAGTAGCTTAAGAAGGGGGATGTGAATACATATTTCTTGCACGTGATGGCTAGTGGCTGAAGGAGGAAGAACACGATCCACTCGATTGAGATGGATGGCGAGGAGTACGTTGGTAATGGTCCCATTAGTAATGCGATGAGAAGCCATTGCATGGATATTAGTAGGCGTGGGCCTAGCACCGGGGCAACGTGGAGGGGGAGGGATGTCCTGCATTTAACTGACATGCAGTCGGAGGAGCTTATAAGACCTTTTTATAGTATGAGGGAAAGCAGGTAGTCGTTGATCTGGATGTGGATGGATCCCCTATTGCCAGATGGCTTTCTTGATTCTTTTCTTTCGAGAGTTTTGGGAGGCCATGAGGTATTGGGGGTGGTGGAGGAACTGCGACAGGAAAAATGGTAGATTCGAACAGTTGAACCATTCTCTTCTTTTCCTTCAGCCCAAGAAGGAGACGATGAGGTGCATGGAGGGTTTGCGCCCTATTGCTTTGTCCAATGCTACTTATTTGATCATTTCAAAAAATGCCATTTATTTTATTGAGGTGAAGGTGTTGGCCAACAGACTTCGTGAGGTGCTTGGTTATATTTCACATCCCTCCAGAATGACATGGTCGTCACGTGATGGATGGGGTTATATTGGCTTCAGAGATTGTCGCAAAGTGGCGCAGAAAGAAACAAAGGGGCTCCTTTGAAGGTGGATTTTTCGAAATCATATAAGTGCATTGACTGGCGGTTCTTGTGGGCATCTTTACATCTTAGGGGATTCCTGATTAAGTGGATTGGCACCTTTACTTTTTGTGTTGAGAAAATGTGTTAGCGAGGATGGCAATGAAAGGAAGTGAGGGTGTTTTTTTTGGCATGTTTCCGTACAAATGTAGATGGAAAATCCATTTGAACATGCTAAGAGCTTAACGAATTTTTGTACTTCCTAATTCTTTTATAAAACTGTGAATATATACAAGTTACAAGGTAGGTATTTTCTCGATGTTATACCCCTTTTTACCAAAAATATTGATAGAAAGGAAGTAGTAAAGTGTATGTATCTCGAAGATAACTGCTCAAGTGTGAAACATATTGCAATAGGATGCTAAGTATCAGCCTATGTGCCTTTCTTCGGGGAACTAGGACAATTAAGATCAAGAACATAACATAAATCAAATGAAATATCACCACCGCCAAAGGCACCGTCACCATCCATGTCTAAATATGCATTGGCGACTATACCAAGAATTACATAAGGGGCAACCTTGGGTGGTGGATTAAAAAAAGGGTGCTCATCTTGCTTAATATAGACCTTATACCATACCTACAAGAGGAAACCTCCTCTAAACAAGGTGCAAAAATGTGGTATGTAGTATTTATTCGGTCATGCAGTCGAAATCGATATGCAGAGGAATATACTGGAGCATATGCGGACTATGCATTCGATAATAATTTACTTTAAAATATTATAAAATAAAATAATGAATCATGGTTGTAGAGATTTATTTTATAGTCTACATTTCGATATTGAAATACTAAAAACTTTGTTAATGATATTTTATTTTGGTAAAAATAGATAAATATTCCATCAATAAGATGCTACCATAAGCAAGTATGTGATGAACCTCCATTTCATCATCTTTATTCTATCATTTTAGCCTCAAAAACCCTAGTAAATACATGTAAATACCCCTAATTCCTGCATTTTAGAATCATGTATGTGTGTGTAAATACTGTATAAAATATTTTTTTAATGCCAAAATTATAGAATAAAGAAAAGAAAAGAAAAAGAATAAAATATTGTAAATATTTTATGACCCGAAACCCCGAGACCTAGGCATCTAAATGAATAGGTCGACAAGGAATAAAGTAGGGGGAGATAAGGGCTAGAATCCAATAAAAATTCCTTTTATTCAATTCATTCTTTATACATTTTGGGACCTATTTTTGGTTCCACTTTTTATACTTCAAATAAATAAACTTTGTACAGAAAGTTGTAGATAATTTAATATAGAAAAATACAAAATTGATTTCACACAAAAATAATGTACAGATAAAAAATTATGATTTGAATAAAATTCCAGAATCCCAACCTCCCAGACCTGTGAACAACTGGCCAGTCTGGAATCTGACATCTGAATCTGGAACAGACATGAGACTTTACACAATGCTACCCCTTTCTCCCATACTTGTTGGAACATCAACATCAACCAAGTTGGGAAAAGACAAGAAAACGGGGAGAACAAAAAAACCCATCAAATAAACCGTCCATTCTTCTTTTTACGACTTTTCATTTTTCCCATTTTTTTTTGCAATTTTTTCTTGGCTATTTTCTTTCTTTTTTTAATAGCCAACTCATCTCCAACTCATTTTTCGTAAATAAGTCGTTCCATTTTTTATGCCTTTTCTCCTCGTAATTTTTTTAAAAGCAGTTTCATCATTTTTCGATTTTTTTCTCAAAGCAATTCACCTTTTTTTAGCATGCCTCTCTCTGTTTTTTCAATCTGGCCTCTCTCCCTTTTTTCATTCATGCATTATTTTAAATGGCCAACATGCCACTTGGGCTTGGCCTAAATTGCCCTCCCCCTTATTTAGGGTTCCCACTTGGGAACCCACTCTCGAAGGACTGCCACTCCTTGGGGTTTCTTCAAATGTTAGCTGGAGCACCGCCACTACCTATGCACATGGATCGCAACGCTTGGTCTCGCGCGAGAGTCGTGCGCGCTTGGGAGGACGAAGGCGGAGGAGCTTGGAGGTAGCGATGCCGCCTGCGTGCTGCCTGCACGAGGAGGTGCTGGGCTTCGAAGCCATCTGGGAATGAGATGGCGATCAAGAGGGGTTGCCACCAAAAGTACTTGTGCCGCCGATGGAGAAGCCCTCGCCTAGATAATCGGGGAGATTTCTCGTGTCGCCTGGAGTTTGGATGGAGGAGTTGCGGCCACCGTCGCTGTCATCCGGGGGCTTCACGCATGGAATGTGCGTGAGATGGAGAAGTTGTCACCACCGCCTGGAATCGTTGTAATTGCTGGTGCTGCTTGGATTAGGGTTTGCGACGGAAGCCCTGGAGATGTGCAGCGTCGGCGTGTAACCCTAAAATCTCGACAGGATGGAGATTGGAGTGGTACTGCCGCTTGAACTGGATCTACACCACCTGGGTGCCATCTTCTTCGATAGATGCTATGCGCACATCTGTTACACCGTTTCCATCAGCAGTGCGCAATATCTCTGTCGTCACCTTAGCGTTCAAAACCCTATCTTGAGTGCGCCTAGGGTATTCCCTCCTAGAGTTCTTGGATGCGTGCAAAGGGGAAGAGATGCGCCTGGAGGTGGCGTTGTGTGATGCCTCGCGTTGTGATTGCATCTAGGACTGGGAGATGGTCGCTTGAATTAGGGTTTTGTAAACCTTATGATCTTCTTGCACAGAATCACGAATGTGTACAGATCCGTAATCATAGAATCGAACTGATTAGAAATTAATGAAAGCCTAAAATTCTTGAACAGATCTCAAATAAATTACAGAAACTCGAATCTCGAATAAATCATCAACATAAAATGATCCTCGAGAATCGACTTGCTCTGATACCATGTTAGAAAATAGGAATGTGGAAGCGTAACAGAGAAATAAAGATAGAAATATTAAAGAACGTAGGATTTAACGTGGAATCCTAGTCCCTAAGGAGCAGCATGAAACCACGGGAGAACGTCTCAAATGGATGCTTTACGCATTGCACTTTCTCACTGGATGCATAGGGTGAGGGGCTTCTTATATAGCCGTCTCTGAGTCCCCACACCTCACAACTGGCAGATGTGGGACTAAACATCTGGATGTGGTAAATGGATACTGGAGTGATCCATTTACCCATCTACTCTCCACAAGTGACTCGTAGCACATATACTCCAACAATCATGGTAGGACCTTTTTCAGTCTTAGACAATGTAGTTATTTTGTAATTATTAACATATCTTTTCGGTAGGCACCATTTGGAGTGCCCATCCCATTTTACCTCAAAAAGATTCGAACATGCTAGTGGAGATTAAGAATGGCACCAAATATTCTACTAAAAAAATCCAATAGCAATCAGCATAGCAAACTTCTGCTAAAAATCCAATAGCAATCAGCATAGCAAACTTCAAGTTTTTAATCTTCTTAGATAGAAATTACATCGAAAAACTAATCCTTCAGCCCCTGAAATGAAAATCTTCTGAAATAAACATCAAGGAGAAGTCCATTCCGAACATTGATTATCAGTTATTTTAGCACAAGAATGCAAAGCAAAGTCGATCACGATTTCACAAATAGAAAACAATTGTGCATATATTTGCCCATCCTATATTCGTCCAACTATAATTAATATCATCCAAGCAGAATCCAAATGACCTTGAAATAGAATACACGATCCATACCTTCTAAATATGCACCAAGCCCTTCCAAAACCGTAGGATTGGCACGCACTACTAGAAGTGCTACTTCAAGAGCAGATTGCAGCAAGGCTTTGACCTCTCTTTGAACCAAATCCACCAGATGCCCCTGCGATGCCTAGAATTAGAATAGTAGAAACATACTATTTTCATTTAGGTAGTGTTGTGGCTGGAAGGAGAATCAAACTGAATTTCCAAAAACTGGAGAATCGATAGCCTTAACCTAGAAAAGGAGTAGGGCATTCATCCATTTTCCATTTTGTGGTATCAGGTCTTGCTTGAAGAAGCATCTTCGTTTGAATTTTCAAAATTGAAGTGAAGGCTCATAGGTATAACTTCAGGCAAAACACATACATTTTCGGACAATCATTCCCATTAACTTTTATTGGCATATTCAAAATCTGTTAATGGCAAGTCAAAAATTTGTGTTAATAGCATTACTTCATTTCATAGAAAGATATGAAGGTACATTGCAAAAAATTGGCACCACTGCAAGACACCTGTACAGCAAACAATCTCAAATAAATGAGCTAGGGGGAGGGGGGCGTGGACCTGGTCTCGGGGCCCAAGGTGACATTCCGGAATCATCAAGGCCACCACCAGACAACGTGGACAATGATAATGGTCCAACAGTTTGATTGAGACCGTACTCAGCTATTGCTTTGTAGGCCATGTCCGTCGCCCGTCTGATATCATCAAGAGCACCAGTCGACACACGACCAGAGTAAACCACCTCTTCTGCAGCTCGACCTCCTAGAAGAGTGACAAGACGACCACGCAGCTCATCGACAAAAAGAAGATATCTATCTTCTGCTGTGGGAGGTGTATATGTAAAACCTAGGGCACCTCCTGAGCGGGGTAAAATGCTGAGTTTCTAAAAAAAAGAAGGGAACTCTTAGTCTAAGTAGTGCAAATGCATTTATTCTCAGTAATGTGTGTCCACCTACTTCTACACGTGGTTGACCTGAAAGCAAGTTTGCAACAGCAGTCCCTACGACGGCATGACCAGCTTCATGGCGGGCAACCACCGCTTTCTCACTCCCCTTAAGCTTTGCATGTTTCTTCTCTATACCCTATAAAGAGAACCAAGTGATCATTTATTTCTATGTAAAAAAGGATATGCCAGAAAACAAGGCATGTAAAGTCAATTTTAGAAGTCCGACAAAAAAATACCGCCATGGTGTCAAATGTTGATGTCGTTTCGCCAAAGCCACACAAAAATATCAAGGAATTTTGCTCATGTTTTTGTGAATCATGCAGATGTCTTTAAAAAAATCAAAAATTAAAAATCCCAATATCTTTTATCAATTAATAAGATAGAAATGCATTCATGTTAAATCAGAAGTGCAATTAAGAAGTTTGAAGTAAATCACATCATTGACTGCATACTATAATATCAACATATATTTCGGAAAGTTAAATATGAAATTAAGAAGAAAATAACGATGTGTACAACTTCAATGAGATAATTTATAAAATGATATTAAATATTCGATAAAGACAATATGTAGTCAATACCTTCTTATGCATATTAATTAGACGTTCTATGGATATGTAGACGTGTGCTCTTCATAGGTGTTCCTTTGCCCACACATTAACAATGGTAACATCGTGTAATTATAATTTGATTTCCATGTCAAGACATTCATCAATGAGGGAATAAAACCCCCATCTGAAACGGGAGCTTCGAAACCTAATCAAAGATGCATGTAATGTTTGTGTTCGATTTTAGGAAATGATGTAATGAGATATATTTTATATGAGGGGCAACCATATAAGCTATAGGATTGTTGCAAATAGTCGTTTCTCATCCAAGAAACAATAGAAACAACTCTCCAAAAAGTCCAAAAAAGGGAGTAATTTTGCTATATCAGATGAAATCTCAAAAGCATACTAAGCAACATTTACATTTGTTGATATATCGCTACCATATCACAGATATTGGGCAATACATCCGGCAATATCCTAAATAGAGAAAGCAGGTAGACAGTCTTGACAAGACTAAAACTTCACCAAAAATTTTAGCCATCATTACTACCAACCAACATTTAGAGCGGGTACTCATTCTAGAAGATGTTGATTACCCCCAGAAGATGCACGAATTAATGTTTCATAAACCACTTATTTATAAAAGTTTACTTTAACAAACTTTAAAGATATAAGATGATGATGGAGGTTTGCTCGGAATTAATAGACGTGAGAAATCCCAGATTTATAAAAATTATTTATTATTATCATCTCTCTTGCTTAAGTAATTTACTAACATGAATTGATCAATTAACTCTGTATTTAATTAACATTAGTTATTGTGGTGTCTATATGTTGTATATTCATACCTATATTGTGCCTATATTTTATGTGTTTCTTTATTTATTAAAAATTAATAAAAATTAGTGTAATATTGTACATGATTAATCTAACATTAAATATAAAATAAAATTTCAAAAATAAGAAAAGAAAATAAATTAAGTATTTTAATACTTTAAAAATACTTGCAGAAATACCTTTATATGTATATATAATGTTTCCTCTCTTTGACTTCAGATCTACAACTTACATATTGAACGGTTTCCCTAATTCTTTTGCTAATCATTTCTTTTGGATTTTACAAGGTTATTTTTATTTCTTTCAATTCAATTGGTCCATGTGGCTCACTCTCAGTGAGCCACATCGCCGACTCTTAATAAATTTCCACCCAATTTTCTAACCATCAGATTGGTTATGATCTTCTGATCTTAGCCTTTTCATTCCCGCATAGATCTAGAGTGTTGGATCTTAAGATCCAACGGCTTGGGCATCGTCCCCAACCTCCAGCTCCTGCTGCTTTGAACCGACGCGACCCAACAACCACCTCAACTCCATTTTTCCTTACCACCTCCGTAACCCTTTGATCAACTTCCACCACTAACTTCCACCCTAACTTCCCTCTTCCATGCCAACCACCAAACTCCCCCTAACTCTAAACTCCTCTATCGTATGGTGGTCGTTGAAACCACCGCATGGGACTAACTTCAGCCAACTTCCTCCTTTGCATATACCCCATCTTCGCCGCCCGCAACAGCCATCCGCCACTTCTTGACCTTACCCCAAGTATCATTTACCCTCCAATGATAGTGAGAGGTATAGAGAATGACATGAAGACGGTGATTAAGGTCCGGTGAAATCCACGAGAAATCTTCTCATGCCGCAACCATTCAGATGTTGCTCGAGCTTCCTCAACCAACCCTTGAGGTTAAGCGAAGACTTGAGAAGCTTCAAAGCTTCTTGCCAGGCCGTGATTCTTCTTCAATTCAGCATCTTTCTCGTCTCCACTACATGTAAGATCTTCCATTTTCATTTTGTTCTGATTTCACCATTTTATTCCGTCTAGGTATGCTCATGAATCTCTGATCTGATCACTTGGATACCATCGCCATCCATTACTCATTCATGTGTAACTTTCTAGTTTATCCCTATGTTTCTCCATGTCATGATAATCCCGACTCTTTCTTCTTCCTACAAGGAAGAAGAACCCACTTAGGGTTCAATTCCATCAACTCTAGGAGCCCTCATTACGCATCATCTTTGTCTTAAAAAATTCCTATTTGGATTTGGTTTGGAGCTAACACCTGCAGGAGGTTCTTCACTGATCAGATTTAGCACTTCGTCGTTCAAGCATTTTGCTGTCGAGTCTCTGACGACTTCCCATCGAGCCGACGAACAAAATCTCCTCTACGCTCCACCTGAGCAACCAGCCTCTTCGCAAGACCTTCATGAAGGTCCTCAAGCCTTCAGATCGAGCAGAGGAGCGTGGAGGAGGGAGAAGGCTCTCGTCGCCGCCTGTGGAGGAATTCCAACGAGGGAGAAGGAGCATATACCATCGGATCAGCCTTAATTGGGCGTGATCCAATGGTTCTCATAAACTCTTCGGAGCCTCAGCCTTGTAGTGACCCGAACTACAACCGAAGCACAACATGTCACCATGTGGCCCAAGCCTCCGTACTCGGAGCCTGAGTCTCACGTGCGGAACTCAGGTGAAGGAGGAAGAATTGTAGGCATACCCCTCAACATTTCATAAATTACAGATAAGTCACATCTTCCGTGAAATTTACAAGCATATCCAAGCGACTTTACATATTTGCAATTGAGTTCCAGTGAGGACATTTCGTAAATAAATAAAATAGTCTTTATTACAATTATGCCCATGTGTTGATTTAATATCGTGTGAACCGTATAATCAAAATTAATGAAATTGGTGTTGTGTGATTGACTTAATGATTTGATCTACCTTTCACGCATTAAATTTCAGATTCTAAAATTTGTCTATTCAGTCTTAATATAAACATAAATTGAATTATGTTGAGTGTTGTGCATATTTTGTATATCGCATTTGCATTATTCGACATTTTAATATATTTGCATAAAATTGATTTGAAAATTCATGCATTGCATCTCTTTTTGTTGTTACTCGACCTAGACCACTATCAGTTTGTTGAATTGAATATATAATCCTAGATTAAATTAATTAATTGCACATGTTCTTGTGTTCGACTATGAACTTGCCCAGGTATAAATGAAAATCGATTCCTCAACACAGAGATATTCGATTCGGTTCTGATCGATTGCTTATTGGTCGTACTACAACAGTAATTAATTAACACTACTGCTTAACGATTCATCAGATGGCGACATTGCCGGGGATATGGTACATTATTTGATTAATTCTAGGTTTAGATATTTATTTTTAGTGATTTTTAGTGCATCTTGGGTTAAGTGTTTGTGTTGTTTTATTTGTGATTTTGTCTTATTTGTCTATGTGTTGTTTTCCTATTTAATTAGCTTAATCTCTCCTGAGAATTTTCCAATACTCTAATTGTTTTGTGGAAGGCCTCGTGGACCTGATGGGGACACCGGAGGAACGCGGAGGCAAGAAGCTAAGAGCTGCAAGCTAAAGAGACCACTTAGCAATCATTTACGAGGAACTTTTATCTTAATTAAGTAGTGGATTTTTTGTGTAGGAACATTCTTGTATTATTATTTGTAATACTTTGAAGTTAATTGCCAGATTTACAGCGGTTCTCGATTGAATTCTCGCGTCTGTAAAAAAAGGCCTATATTTATTCTTTTATAGTGTGTTTTTATCAAGAGTGGTTCTCGACTTGAGTGGCAAAAATAAAATTAGGTACATCATTTCAAACAGACAAAATTTAGGTCAAATTGCCTTCGCCTATTTTGTAACTTAGGACACAATTTTTTGATCTCAAGATTCAATTCTATCTTAAAAGATTCATCTAGAAGTACTGTAAGCTACGTTCTATTTAGTCAAACATAATTGATATTATTCACCATTAATAGAACTCCTGCTTAGGTACGACTTTTCTCGACGCATCATTTAGATTAGATTTTATAAATTTGGTCTACCATCCACATGAAGAGTGTTAAGAAGCGTTGCAAGTATCGTTAAACAGCTGCATACATCATTGATTTCCGCTTGCATTCTGTTTTTGTCTTCTGCCTCGATTTCTACAAACTTAAGGAAAAGGAAAATTGGATTGAACGTTAGGTAAGTTTTTCATGTGTCACCTTAATCAAGAGATGACATGATTCTTAAAAATTGGGAGAGAATTATGCAAGTTGAGCTTCATTAGCTTGGAATAAAAGCAACATTGTATTACGGGCAGTAAAACCTTCATTGGATATAGGTACTTACCCCTAGGAAGAATGGGTGAGGATGGATTCGTAAGGTTAGATCCCAAATCCTTGGACTTCCACCCTAAGTCTCTAGGTCTGACTTTCGTGAATTTTGGGGTGCTTATAAGTTCCTTTTGGGGTGCGATATTGAACCTGACAGTCCAGAAAGATCACTCTATTGTTTGAGGGCTTATAAGATTTCATTGGGTGTAGTAGAGTGTGTAATAGTTATGAAGATTGTTTGAATCATTAACTTGAAATCGACAAGATAATTTTGTCGAACTCACGCATCGAGTTGGTGAAAATATTCAAAGAGTTTGCCTTGTGTTTGATTTATGTGAGTTGATACCGTACATTCAAGTGCAACATAGTATTAGATCTTTCTTGAATCTATCTTGCTCATTTCTCCGTACTCTCTTGAAATCAAAGATGGATAGTTGCCCGGATTTTTGTTCAGATTTTGTGAGCCTATCATTGAACCGTCCAAGCATCATGTCTTCCAAGGTCCAACCACCTTCTCATGGACCTTCCTGGATTCGAAATAACTCTTTTTTAATTCAGGATTTCATGATTCCCTTCTAGGGAGCGGTTGCATCCCGATCGATCCATTTATCTCTTCTCCTCTCACCGAGGAAGATCATTGCCTTGGTGAGGTCGACACGATTGCAATATCTTCGTCACGATCTCACTTGAACCCTCTTTTTGATGAAGGTTTAAAAGATTCAGATAAGATGCCTCCAAAGAGACAAAATAAGGAGGAAGAACGTGAAGACCCATTACAGATGGTCTAAGCTAGGTTAGCAGCTCAGAGCAGAATGCAGATTTATTGAGAGTCCATATAGGCCAGCTTAACCTATGGATGGATGCAGCGTATAATCCTAGACAATATCAGATGATAAATTGGTTGAGTCCAGTTGATCAAGATGTCAAATATGAATTGAAGCTGCAGTTTTTGAATTTGTTGCCGCACTTCAACGGGAATGCACATGATGAGTCGAACGCATTCCTTAGAGACTTTGAATTCGTTTGTACTAACCTTAGACTTGCGAGAAGACATCAACTTAGTTCTACTCAAAAGGTAGAACTTCTTCAAGAAAAGGTCCTTGAACTGAGTATAGATAGTTACAACTACCCCAAGTTCTTCATCCAATAATCCGCCTTCTCTTCCAAAGCAAAAGGTAGAACTTTGAGTCTAACATAGTCCTGGCTAACCCTAAGATGTCTAAAGTTAGTACAAACTAACTCAAAGTCTCTAAGGAATGAACATGTCTGTTATACATGGGAGTGATTCAAGGATTTATTGTAGAAGTGTTCCTGTCATGGACTAGAGCCTACCATCCGTGTTCAATCGGTATTCAGCAGTTTCAACCCTTAGGTGCAAGGTTTAGTTAGTGTTGCTTGTGAAGGTAGCTACGCTTCACGTGGTGTGGACACCGTCTGAAAGGTGTTCGAAAGGATGGTCGAGACAAGCAGAGCACAGACTGCAAGCAGAGCTCAAACATAGACCCCCATCACATTTCCATCTAGAGGGGGTAAGAAGGCAGTTTATCTCTCTAAAGATCTGATTACCAGCATGGGAATCATAACAGATAAGTTGATAGTTGTTAAGAGGATCGACAGAGAGGGATGAGTTGGACAACAACTTATCCAAGTTGCCGAAGCAGATGGCAGAGATGACAAAGAAAGTATCTAAGATAAAGATACATGTTATGACTGGATCTGCTACTTTTTTATCGAGTACATCATGTACAGGAACAACTGATGTCAGGGCCACCACAGTCGTGGGTAGAGGACTAGACTCTTATTCATATTGGCAGCGAATACCATCAGTTGGAACAGTTACAAAGGAGTCTTCCCAGGTGTGTGAAGTAAATGGTGTGTGGTATACACATGACCCAGGAGCATCATTGTGGTCAGGTATATTACTCAGACTCACATAAATCTGAGCATGAGATTCTTCTCTCTGATTGTGTTAACCATATGTCACTCGGGAGCAGAAGGACTGTAGTCGTACCTGATAGAGCAAGGGACATGGATGGAGTTGTTTCTGAGGTTCTATTAGAAGAGACTTCAGAAGATAAGGAGGACAGGCATCGGCAGCAACCCCCTTCAACCAAAGAGGAGGACTGGTGGCAGAGAGAGGAAGAGCAAACCAGCAGCATTGAGCATATACTCAAAGTCTACGGAAGACTTTGCACCTTCGATTGAGGAGGATGTACCTGCAGCAGGAATTCTCCATCCTTTAGTAGACATTTCTATTTTAAATTCCAAGTTAAATGTAAAAGATTCTTATATTAAGAACACTAAATTAAGTAATAAAAAGAAGCATGTTTCAGTGTTTAATTCAGGTTCTTCATCTTCTTATTATACTTGTTTCATCACTTTCCCACGTGCTCTAACGATAGGAAAGCGCATCGTTAAAAAGATTCAAAAATATGATCCCGATATGGTACGATTTTGTAAAGATAATATTATGGTTAAGGTGTCATTTGATGAGTATGTGTTAAACCATCCTATTTTTCAGAAGTATCTTAAGATGGGATGCATACCTACTAGGGTTAGCAAGAAAAAGCCGAACATTTATGTGAAGACACATGTCTTATCAGTTGGCACAACTTATTACCTCATGAACAAACAGTTGCCTAGGAAGAATAGAGATTTGGGTGTGTATTATGTGGTGAGTCATATTGATGACATAGCGTTTGCACGCACTCTTCTTGATAATGAATCTTCGATCGGTCTACTACCCTTTTCCTTAAATGAGAAGCTGGAGTTGGGTTCACTTCGTAAATTTAGAGGATTATTCCAGTTTGTTGATAAGTCTGTGAAGAAGGCTAAGGGTGAGGTCAAGGATGTTATCATATTGGTTGAGGGACAAGACTACATAGGGGTCTTCACTATCTTTGAGATGGATATCCCCAATCATTGGAGAGATTCACATATCATCCTTGAGCGCCTTTCCTTAGGACCGATGGAGTTTCTTTCGATTATCATACTGAGATTATGAAGTTCCGTTCTCCAGGCGGAGAAGTGGAACTCAAGATGAAGCAAATGAAATGGCAGCGACCTGACTCCGAGTCCACACAGATTTCTCTTTTGTATCAGAGGCAGATTGCAGAGTGGTTAGCATAGTTGGAATATGGAAACAAAACCCGACAAATTTGAGTGAGACCTTCCCATCTGGAGAAAACAATGTTCACAATGCAATTTGTGAGACGTTGCCAGTGTTCTTGAGTGATGCATCTTCTTATTCCCTTGATGACTTAGAGGTCTCTACAGACCTGGCAGTTCCATTTCCTTCGAAACAGTCAAGGGAGATAGATGGTAAGTCGAACGCGGTTTTGACTGAATTACCGCATTTCTTTGGCGATACGACTTTATGTTTAGCACAGTTGGTGGTCAGTACTGCAGAGTTTGCACAACCTTCATGCAGCACGAAACCTGATTCAGCAATAGTTTATCCTGATTTGATTAATGATGCAACTTTTCCAAGCTGAAGCCGCTACCTCCTACACTCACGTATGCCTTTCTTGTAGGACCAAAGAATAGATTCCATGTTATCATTAGTTCTAAGATGGTTGTAGGTTTAGGTTGTTATAAGTATTAGAGAAGAACCGCAAGGCTATATGTTGGATTGTGCTGGATCTCGTGAGTATAAATCCCGCACTATGTTTACACCATATTTATGTTGAGGATAATGCTAGACCTTCTCGTGAGTTTCAAAGGATATTGAATACAAATCTATTAGAAGTAACTAAGAAAGAGATTGAGAAATGGTGTGGAGTGGGTTTTATTTACCCCATCTCAGATTCCAAGTGGATGCCCCCCTACTTGTCATCTCGAAGAAGTCGGGCATTTAGATGGTCACCAACAAGGAAAGGGTTGAGATCAAGGTTGCAGAAATCGGTAATCGGTACTTGACCGATAGGGTCACTGACTAAGGATTGGTAGACAATCGGGCGACTAATCGGATTTAGTCGGTCATTAGTCGATTTTGAATTTTTTAAAATATTTTAAATATATAAATCATTTTTAACCCATATATTCTAATATATCAGCATAGATTTGCATATTTTCAATACTATCATAATGAAATAAAAGAAGTATTATTTTTAAATCTAAAATTAAGAATATTAGAATAAGTTTGCTTTAAAAAAGCAGAAAATGGGAAAAAAATAAAAATCTCAATGTAAAAGTCGATCGAGTAGTCGGCCGATTAGTCGGCCTGATTAGTCGAGTTGACCGACTAATGGTCGATTAGGCCTAGTTGAGTCGGCTACCCCCCGACTCGACTAGTCGGACGGACTAGTCGGGTGACTTTTACAATAGTGGTGGAGATTTACCCCAGGCACTTTTCAATGGTGCATAATCGTCGGATGTCGAAATGGTGGGGAATTTCCTGGAGGTCTTCATGGACAATTTCTCGATCCAAGGTGATTCAATTGATTCATATTTAGCGCACTTGGACCGAGTTCTTCAAAGGTATAGGCCGGTGAATTTGGCACTCTCATGGGAAAAGAGTCATTTTATGATTAAGGAAGGTATTGTGTTGAGGCACTCAACTCCAAGAAGGAAATGGAAGTTGACCCTACAAGGTAGATGTGATCAAGAAAGTTGATCCACCAACCAATATCAAATCAGGTAGATCATTTCTAGGGGACGTTGAATTTTATAAAAAAACCCACTCAAGATTTCTCTAAGATAGTCCGACCATTGACTGAGTTCATAGGAAAAGACACAGAGTTCGTTGTAGATCAGAGGTGTCTTGAGGCCTTCGAGCTCTCAAAGAGAAAATTTTGACTCATCGATTTTGCAAGCTCTAGATTGATCTCTTCCCTTCAAGATCATGACTGATGCTTCAGATTATACTATAAGAGTTGTATTAGGACGACAAGACAGGATACCATTTGCAATTCACTGCGCGAGCAAAATTTTAGATCAAACACAGAAAATTATACAGTTACTAAAAAATGTACATGGTAGTTTGAGCCCTTGAGAAGTTTAGGTCTTATATTTTGGATTCTAAGGTGACAATATACACATATCATACAACTACTAGGTACCTCATTTAAAACAACACGAAGGCGCGTCTTCTTAGGTGGAATCTATTACTCCAGGAATTCGATTTGGAGATTAAGGATAAACATGGGGTTAAGAATATAGTGGCTGATCATTTATCCTGATTGAAGTTGAAGGATTCCACTGACTCAGAGCTGATTAGAGAAATCTTTCCAAAGGAGTCAATTTGTATCGTCGATTCACTTCCATGGCATGCCAACATGATAAACTATCTTGTCTCCAAGCAAGTTCCCCATGGTTGGACTAGGAGTAGTATATATCAACTGAAGTCGGATTCAAGGAGACACCACTGGAAGGATCCGTTCCTTTTCTTTGAAGGAACGGATTGTGTCTAAAGAAGGTGTATTCCTCAGGAGGAAAACTAGAGTGTCCTCATACATTGTCATTCATTAGAAGCTGGAGGACACCATTCGAGAAAAGAACCGCTTACAAGATACATCAATGTGAAGTTTATTGGTCGACCTTGTTTCGAGATGTTATGGATTTTGTACGGTCGTGCACTATTTGTCAAAAGATGGGAGGGATAGTTGGTTATAGAGAAGAGATGCCCATGCAGCCGGTGATTTTCTGTGAAGTCTTTTGACGCGTGGGGCATATATTTCATGGGTCTCTTTCCCAACAGCAATGAATTTAAGTACATCTTGTTAGCGGTTGATTATCTTTCAAGATGGGTGGAGGCTATCCCAACCCGAGTCGCAGACAGTAGAATAGTAGAATAGTCCGTAAGTTTATTAAGGATCATGTCATTTCAAGGTTCGAGGTAACTAAAGTCTTGATTTCAGATGGAGTTAGCCACTTTGTTAAGAGAGAAATGAAATCTTTATCTAAGGACTACAAGTTTGAGCATGGAGTTACTAGTCCTTACCACCTGCAGTCAAACGACATGATAGAAGCTTCAAACATAGAGGTAAAGAGTATTCTTCAGAAGTTACTTCGTCATGATAGGAAGAATTGGTCCCAACTATTGGACCAAGTTCTGTGGGCATACAAGACGACCTACAAGACTCCACTTCGTGCTTCACCTTTTAGGATGCTTTATGGCAAGCCATGCCATTTGTCCACTGGATTAATTTATAAGTCTGAGTGGGCAAGAAAGAAAATCAACTGGAGTTGTCATCTAGGGAAACATTGCAGATGCTAGAACCTCAATGAGCTAGTGGAAATCTGAAACCAAGCATATGACAACAACTTGATCTATAAGGACAAAGTGAATAAGTAGCGTGACATGCATGTTAGATGCAAGAACTTTGTCTCGGGACAAAAGGTATGGTTGTTTAACGTCAAGTTGAAGATCTTCCACGACAAACTTAAGTCTAAATGGACGGGTCCCTACATAGTGAAGGAAGAGCAAAATAATGGAAGTGTAGAGATTGAAGAACTCAGATGGTTTCTGAGTCAATGGCCAACTGTTGAAGCACTTTATAGAATTTAAAGAACGAGTGGTTCATGTTGAAGTGATTGATTTCATGTCAATTGAGTCACTTGCAGATACTCAAGATATCGCATGAAGCCGCAACTTGAAGATTCAGATATGACAGATTCAGCATCTTATAGATTCATCTACTCTTTTACTGATTGTTGATCTATTCTTGTAGAGTTTGGTTTCTTCACTTTTTAGCTTTTTACTACTTGGCTATTTAGAGCCTAAGTATAGGGGGAAGCTCAATCTTTGTCATGTATATTCGTCTAGATCATCTTTTGTTATCTCATCGTTCCTTCCATTCTTCATTCCATTCTTTATACTTAGGCTATTTTTGCCTAAGTATAGGGGGATTGACACCTTGATATTCTAAGATGGTTTATTTCTATTTCTATTCTTTTGTACCCATTTCTATGTCCTCCAGTCCTAAACTCAAGGTATTTAAAGACTAAGTATAGGGAGGCATGACCCATTTTCTTTTCCATGTCTTCTCTTTCCTCTTTATGCTTAGTACGAGTTGTCTATCATTTCACTTTATGCCATCAGGACATAGCACAAGCTAAGTATAGGGGGGAGGGTGTGAGTGTAATGCATATATACTTTTATTGGTAGAGTTATATTTATGTCTTTGTATTATTTTCTTATTTTTCTGTTCTCTTTTCTATCATATGTAATTAACCCATAGGTCTCTCCCCTATATAAGAGGGTCTAGGGTTCAAGGAATAAACAACACTCTTATTTTTCCCAACATGGTATTAAGAGCGACGGCCCTAGACTGGAGATCTCGTACCCAAAACCCTAACCTTAGCCCTACCCTCCGAGCTCATCTCCGTGTTTGTTGTCTCCCGTCTCTGTGTGTCGCGCGCAGCCCCGTGTGTCGCTCCACAACCCCGTGCAACTCCGCGTAGCCCGCGTAGTTGCATTGCCCTGCGCGCCCCTACGCCGCCCCGCGACGACGACCCCCTCCACGAGCAGTGCCTCAGTGCAGGGCTTCCTCTCTAACCATTCCCGGACTTCTCCCGAGACCACCTTTCAGTCGCCATTGTGCGGCACGGTCTCCATCGCTGGTGTCGGTTCCTTCGTTTATTTAATGGATTTGGGTGCATAAGTCAACATATGCATTCAAATCCGCGTATGTTTGTGTAGGCATTCACTCTTTGGACTACAAAACCCTAGTCTTCTACATCCGGCAATATGAGTTCTGGGCTATGCAGTTCATGAGCCTTACGAAATCGAATGGTAAGAAGCACATCCTTACCGAGGAGGAACCGATGGAGAAAACTTAAGTAAACGCCTCGTAGGAGGCGGACGGTGCATATGCCAAAGTTTGGCTTTCAGGTACACTGGTGAGAGATCGCCAATGATGTGTTGCATCAGCCTACAGTTAAGTCGATGTGGCATATTCTCGCTGCTATTATTCATGGGCAAGGAAGAAGACAAATATTCTGCAACTCCAGCATGATATTTTTAACATCAAGCAAAATGGACGGCCCATTTATTCGTTATATACATCCTTACGTGGGATGTTCGAGAAGCTCCACAATTTCATGCCACTCACAGCTACTCCCGAGCAACAGAAGACTTATAGGAATGCAACCATGGTTGGTATATTCCTGGCAGCCCTTGATCCTGAGTATGAGGCTGCTCGTTCCCATATTCTGACAGACACCACTATTCCTCCCATGGAGGAAGCTTTCCGCAAGATCAGTAGAATCATTGTCCCATCCACTACTGTCGGTTAGACTTCTTCAGAGATGGCTGCCTCCCGAAGTCGAGGAGACTCTTCTCAATTTCATGAACGTGGACCTCGTGGCCGAGGAGGTTGTATTCGTCAACCTTGTACTTACTACCATCGTCCTGGACATATAGAGGATGCATGCTACTCTAAGCATGGATTTCCTGCTTTTGCTCGAGTAGCTAAGCAGATTGAGCCCTCGATTGCTTCTTCTTTATATCAGCGATTTGATGACCTTGTAGCACGATTGAGGGGCATTATACCTCCTGCCAGTCCCATTATTTCTTCATCCGCCTCCAGGAGTCATTCAGATGTGGTTGTTTCACTTCCTCTAGTACCTCAGGTAGTACTTATGCACTTACTAGTTGTAATGGATCTGATGCTATAGAATGGATTATGGACTACGGTGCTACACATCACTTGTGTGGAGACAGAGGTCAACTTATAGCATACAGACAGGTTCCCCTAGGACGAACTATGGTTATAGTGAAGGATATGGGAAGAATCCACAAGCGCATCACGGAAGCGTGATAATCGCATCGTATGCGATCGGGAGCGACTAGTCGCACTAGTTGCTCGATACAGCGGAAATTAAAATATTTATGTGACGAAACCACATGATCCAAGAACACTTCTCGAATCGTTTCGTCTAAACCACAAATAAGTAATAGGATTACCTCTTGAAGCGTGGTTGCGATCGAGTCTCTAAATCAAGAGACCTCCTATTTCAAGTTCGATCCGACAGAGGAGACGCTTGCGAGCGCGTTGATGAGACGCATCCTTCTCGCAATCCAAGTTAATGATCCAAGCCACGGATCTCTTGATCTCGACAAATGAGATACGACGACTTCTTCACGAGCAAGGCACGCCGAAGTAGACGAAGATCCACGAGCAAACGATCGGCAGCATAACAACGATGTTGCGGCGATGGAGGATCTCTCTAGGGCATCCATAGTGAACGGCCACATGAGAGATACTGATGCAAAACACGATTCCGGCGTCGACGTTGACAATAAAATATTTGGGCGGTGGAATGTCGGTGGAGAAAGGGAGAGGTTGAGAAGAAGAAAACTCGTCGGAAACGAGGGATTGAAGAAGAAGAAACGTGTAGATCACGTGAGGGGAGAGGGAGAGACGGAGATAGAGATAAAATCTCAATTTTGATTAATACTTGATTGAATAAAACATTGGACCCTCATCCCTTTATATAGGAGGGATGAGTTTACAAAAATAGTAAACTAATTTAAATTGACAACTATTTATCCTAATTGGACTCTAACTAATTAACCGACCAAATTTAAAATAAAATTGACCACTAATATACCCTAATTGGACTCTAAATAATTAACTGCCCAAATTTAAAATCAAATCTACAAATAAATGTTGGAGATCACAGGCGATCTCAATTATTTAAATTAAATTGCGACAACTTAAAAAACGTAAATAAAATTATCTACCATGATCTAAATAAATAAATAGACGGTCCTATATGTCAAGTCCACGCTGCATCAACTCTCCTCCGCTTTAAAAATTTGTCTCCCGACGAATTGCTTGAGGTAGATGCGTTGTTGGAGAATTCATCCTTGAGTTGTGGCTGCAACTCCTTCAATTAGGTCTTTTTCAATGTTACGTTTGTAGTTTTCCCCAATTGGAGGGCATCTCTGCAATTTTCGTACCCCTTCATTTAAAGGCATTTTGGACGAGGGCCTCTTGAAATGTCCCTTGGAATAAACTTTGTAGCAAGGGGGGGATTCCTTGTAATTTGCCCCAAATAATATCCAATCCCACATGTCGTGGGATTCAACTCCCATAACCAGCGGGCTCCCTGTTAGGGTTTGCCCGAGTCCCTTGCGTATAAGGCGCAGGCGGCGCGGGTTGGGGAGGATGGATGGCGAGGCCGGCGAGGCCTTGCGCGCGCTGCTGGAGGTCGCGAGGGGGGTAGAGGGCGGAAGATGGCGCGGATGGGTGCTTGCAGCAGGGCGGCGGCGGCGGGAGTCGAAGCTGCGAGGGCTGGCACACGGGGAAAGGGTTCGTTTTGGGGCGAGGGCGAGGGGATTTGGGCTGGGGAGGGGGAGGTGCGGTGCTGGCAGGGCACAGGATTTAGGGGTGGGGGGCGCAGGTGGGGAAGGGGAGGGAAGGAGGTGGTGATGGCGTGGGGAAGTGGGGAACGGGAGGGTGGCGAAGAGGAGAGGGAGGGGCGGGTCAGCGGGGCTGGACTTGCCGAGGGCGAGGCGGGTGTCGGGTGGCGGGGCTGGGAGGGTTAGGGGCAAGGGGTTGGCATGTGGTAATGCGTCGGGGGTTGGGGTAGCAGGTGTTGGGGTCGGCGGCGGCAACAGGGATGGGATTGGGACTGGGGTTGTGATCGAGGAAGGCAGGGAAAGTACCTGGGATGGTTTGGGTGGTGCCGGGGTGGTCGGAGGGGGTGATGGGACCAACTCCGTTAGCGGCATCAGATCTGAAATATCCTGGACAGCAGTCGTCTCGCCGTTTTTTCCTTCTAAAACGGCCTGGACAGCGGTCGTTTCGTCTTCCACGGCGAGGCTTTCTTCGTTAAAACTCACCGCAGCGGCTTCGACGATTGGAAGCTTTGATTGGGCGTCGCGGAAGGCTTCGAAGTTAGCCATAAAAGCTTGAAGCTCGGAGTGGAATGTGGTTTGCAAGTGATGCAAATCACGTAACATGCGCTCCGTCTCCTTGTCGTAGTCGTCGTTGGCTCGTCGTTTTCTGTCGGACGAGCGATGGTCCCTTCATGCATGTCGGCGCAAGTAACTGGACGGATGTCAGATCATGGGGACGATCTGTAAGCCATGCTCTGATATCAATAGATGCAAAACACGATTCCGGCGTCGACGTTGACAATAAAATATTTGGGCGGTGGAATGTCGGTGGAGAAAGGGAGAGGTTGAGAAGAAGAAAACTCGTCGGAAACGAGGGATTGAAGAAGAAGAAACGTGTAGATCACGTGAGGGGAGAGGGAGAGACGGAGATAGAGATAAAATCTCAATTTTGATTAATACTTGACTGAATAAAACATTGGACCCTCATCCCTTTATATAGAAGGGATGAGTTTACAAAAATAGCAAACTAATTTAAATTAACAACTATTTATCCTAATTGGACTCTAACTAATTAACCGACCAAATTTAAAATCAAATTGACCACTAATTTACCCTAATTGGACTCTAGCTAATTAACTAACCAAATTTAAAATCAAATCTACAAATAAATGTTGGAGATCACAGGCGATCTTAATTATTTAAATTAAATTGCGACAACTTAAAAAACGTAAATAAAATTATCTACCATGATCTAAATAAATAAATAGACGGCCCTATATGTCGAGTCCACGCTGCATCAGATAGAGAAAGTGGGCATGTAGAGAGAAAAGAGAGAGAGATCATTCATTAATCATGTAATTTGAAGAGCAATGGATGCCTCTTCTTATATAGGGTTTTGAGAATCCATGGATCCCAATCCATGGGCAACACACAATCAATGGATGAGATTGATTTGTGTTTCTTTCAATAGCTATGATCTTGTTGTAAAAACCAAGGTTTGAAAAAACTAAAAACGGAACGAGGCGGTTTCCCTGGAATCGAGGCGAGGCGTAGCCTCGAGGCGGTCGACGCGTACGCCTCAGTTTACAAGGAAAAAAATCTTTAAAAACTACAACAAAATATATACTAATGAAATTATATATATTCTAACTAACATATGATATAAATTACTATAATATATGATGAAATTACAAAGGCAGGAACACTGAAAGAAAAGATACACAAGTGAATGTGCCTTTTTACTACTTTTCCATCCAATAAGAGATTAAATCTGTTGATATTCCCCTGAATTCTAACCATCTAACCTAAGTTGAAGAACCGTCGTATGCACCCCTTCTTGTCATACCATACTCCAACAAGGCGGGGGTCTCGTTGTTATATTGATCATTTTAAATGGGAGTAGTACATAAACTCCCCTTCAATTATATCTTGTTTGACCTTCTCGGTATATTACATAGCTTATTATTTGAAAACTCTTTAAAAATAAGTTTACGAGTGATTTTTTCTATGATACTTGTGGATTCGTATGTTTAAGGGTATAATTTAAGAGTTTTTTTGACATGATTGGGCATGTTTAATCGTAAAAATGAACATTAAAGCCGCCAAATTTAAGCACTCATCTTATATAATTATATCCTAAACAACTACACCTTTATAAACATCTAAAACTGCTAATAGGATAAATGAATTAACATAAAAAAATAATTTGAAAAAAAACGCCTCGGCGAGCGCCTCGCCTCCGCCTCGACCGCCTCGCCCACCTCGACAAACTGAGGTGGCCGTCTCTCAGGACCCTGTCGAGGCGGCCGTTCAGAGGTGTTTTCTGCCTTTCTGGCCCCTCGCCTCGAGGCGTACGCCTCGTGCGCCTCGAGGCGCGTTTTTTCGAACCATGGTAAAAACACAACAACAATTAATTTAATTTAATTTAATTTAATATATGTCGATAAATCAATATATTTAAATTCAAATCAAATCAATTAATTATCCTTGAAGATAATAAGGAGATAAACCATATCCTCTAAAAAGGGAGGACGGCTACCAACATCTCATGAGATCTCGTTATCTCATGAGATCTCATTATCTCATGAGATACATTATCTCATGAGATACATTATCTCATGATATCTCCATCATTTACAACAACAATTGTTGTAAATTACTTCACAAAAATAATTCATAATTATCTTGTGAAATATTGCAATCATGCCATTGGAAAAATGTGAATCACATTCACATCCCAAAACAAAATGTAAATTACATTTTAATTAATCATCCAATGTGAATCCAATTCACATCAATAATTAATCAACAAATATAAATCACAAATAGCTCTCTCTTATATATTATAAATCACATTTATAATATATATATGATTAATATGGATAGTGCTATCCATATTATTAATATCCATGATAATTAAATCGTATTTAATCATCTAGGATCTCTATTCTCATGTGCCAAAATAATATGAATCACATTCACATTATTCACATCTTTGATAATTAAATCATATTTAATTATCACAGATAACTCTCCTTATAATATGAATCAAATTCATATTATCCATGATAATTAAATCACATTTAATTATCAATTTTCCTGATGCTTGGATACATATGAACAATGAAATTATCCATGAACTCTTTCAAGGATAATGCGCTTTCTCCGCGGATACTTGGAGATAAGGACAGGGCGATTGTATTGTTCCACGTTAATGAATGGATATTGAGATCATATCTCAAATCCAGATCTCGGGCCTCCCATAGATGCTTGATTAAATCAAGACCGCAAATCGAATCTTCTCATTGCATCTGAATCACATTCATATCAATGTCCAATCATTTGTACAAAGATCAGATTACTTCTCTACTGAGAGGAGTCACTAAAATCCAGACCCATTTCATCACTCCCTAGGAATGTAAGCGTCATGGTTATACAATCGTTTATGATCACATCACCCTCAGGTATTCCCAACACCTGTACATCATGCATACTGGAAGACTCAGAATAAACCCGAAGTATTAGATTAACTTTATACTGTCTACTTCAGGGTTTTATCAGTAAGTTTCTCATTTGATCATTGGGAGTCGGTATCAATCATATACTTTCCAAAAGCATATATCATACCTAGGTCGTGATCATATACTTTCCAAAAGTATATATCAAACCTACAAATTCAGTCAAGCTTCCAAAGAGAGACGACCGTGCACGGAATTTGATTCTTCTCAATATCTCATGAGTGAGCTCATGTCTTCCGGTTCAGTAGTGAAACTGTATGATCCCTTTGAGAGATCGTATTACTCATATGCCCTTATATGCACACTAGCGCGTCGGTGTATAGACCTTGGTTAGGTCATAAACTTATTGGTCTGCCAAATGTACATACTCAGACATATAGTAACACATCTGTCTCTGGTCAGAGGATGCTAGCCTATATCGTGACAACATACGACAAAGGACTTTGATTATCTCGATCTCGTTAAGTCAACTCTTTGACCTAACTAATCTGACACCTCTGAATCTCTATTCCTATGCAGAGGACATATATCAAGAGGTCGGTCAGATATCAGCTTATGTAAGAAAGGATTGTCATCTCCTACTCGGGCTGGAGATCATCTCTTAACCAAGGTTTAAAAAAGCGCGAGGCGGTCTGAGGCGTTTTCTCTGAAATTGAGGCGAGGCGTAAGCCTCGAGGCGGTCGAGGCGTAAGCCTCAATTATTTTGGAAAAAAATTAAAATTAAAGCAAAATACATTTAAAAAATATATAATACTATTACATTTTGCCAAAAACACATTTAGGAATAATTTAAAACTAGTAAAAGATACAATACATAAGCGATGAAAGCATTGAAGTTCAAAAAAACTAATACTAAGCCACTAATATACAGATTACAGAATATCAAGTTCCAATTCCAACTTCAATGACTCTATATGAGTATTAAACTAAAGTCTATACTTAATAATAAAGTACAATAGAAACCATAATCTTTAGTGCGAATAAAAAAATATTAATATGCCTTGAATCCCAATCAATTGTCTTGTTGGACGTAGTTGGAGAACTGTCATGTGCATCCCTTCCTGCCATATCATACCCCAACAAGACGGGGGTCTCGATTTTTTTTACTAATGATATTATTTGTATTCAGCTACTCACAATAAAATGTAGTAATTATTTTACTTCAGTCTTCACGTGTTTATTTTTCAACATTACTTCATATATCATATATGTGATAACTATTGTAAGTTCACAACTTATACAACCAAACAACAACATCAAGTTGCAAACTTGCAACTAATATAAAATTCTATTACAATTCAAACAAAATATGTGTAATAGAACTAGTATGTGTACATGTATGATAAATTGAATATGATGTATACAAGATCATGTAACTTCGCTTGTTTCAAGCTATCTCTTCTCTTTGCATGGAGCTATATATATAGAAATATGCAAGGTTTAACATGGAAACAAAAATACAAAAATAAAAAATATAATGCTAAAAAATAGGGTTATGTGTAACAAAAAAATGTATAAAAAGCCTCATGACTCGAGGCTTACGCCTCCGCCTCGCCTCGAGCGCCTTACGCCTCGAGCGCCTCAGGCGAGGCTGAGGCGTACGCCCCTAAGACTATACCTGAGGCGTGCGCCTCAGGGCGTTTTAGGCCCGCCTCGCCTTGAGGCGTACGCCTTTGCGCCTCGAGGCGCCGCCTTTTAAAACTATGCTCTTAACAATCATTTGACGGTGCTTGATGAGTCTTCAATCTAACCCTTTAGATATTCATCCAAGCACCAGCCTCTATGATTCAATTATTGAATCAGCAGTTGTATGATTATTAAGATGGTCACGATACATAACCCTAATTGTACTAAGGGACTTGTTATGCAAATTAGTTATTCTTCATTTCAGATCAGGGAATGATATTCGCAATAACATTTATTACATAATGGCTCGTCGTGGACTCGCATGTCCAACATATAGCATATGGGACTCATTTCCCGATCACTGGACAGGGGAGATTAGCATGACACCCTCTATGTGTCTACAGAATGTTTTGAATGCACCTGACTTTTCTATAAATTTGTTATTTATTCGTCAAATTACAAAGGATTTATATTATCAAGCTATTTTTAACCCATCTTCTCTTGTATTTCAGGACATCCTTACGGGCAAGGTGATTTGGCATGACCGTGAGCAGAATAGTCTCTATCGCTTGGTCCGAACTCCTTATGCTGGCATTTCCTCTCATTTTACTGGACTCGTCTCCCCCTTTGCATGGTACATGCGCTTTGGTCATCTCCTACTCTAGAAATGTGCCGCGTTCTGCCACAGATCTCTCTCACTTGTCCTTTCAATGTGAGACCTGTCAATTGGGAAAAAAATCATCAGGTTGCCTCCCCAGTCGTCAAAGTCAGAGCAGTAGCTCTATTTGAGTTATTTCATATAGATATTAGGGATCCCAGTCGTGTTCGCGATCATTAGGGACACAGGTTTTATATTGTTGTTGTTGATATTTCTCTCGTCTTTCATGGGTCTTTTTATTAAAGAATAAATCTGAAGTCAGAAATGTTATCAAGAACTTTCTCAATGAATTGTAGAATGTGTTTTCTTCTTCTGTGAAATTTGTGAGAACTGATAATACTTTGAAATTCTGTACTCATACTCTTTCTAATTATTTTTCAACCCGAGGTATTATTCATTAAACATCATATGCATATACATCCCAGCAAAATGGTGTTGCGGATAAGAACCATCATCATTTGCTTGATGTTACAAGAACTCTTCTCATTCAGAGTCGTGCTTCGCATTCTATTTGGGGTGACGTTGTTCTTACGGCATGTTATCTTCTTAATCGCATGCTCTCGTCGGGATTGGGTGAGAAAATCCCCTTCTCTCTTGCTTTTCTCGAGAAAGAATTGTTCTCACTTACTCCTCGTGTGTTTGGCTCGGTCACCTTTGTCCACCAGTTGTCTCCAAGTACTGACAAGCTCTCTCTTAGAGCAGTCAAGTGTGTCTTTGTTGGGTACTCCAAGACACAAAAAGGGTATTATGTTAGTGTTGATGTCACCTTTTTTGAGTTCGTGATGTACTTTTCTCCAACAGGTGATCAGTTGACTTCCTCAAACTCCGATGATGAAATCTACATGCCACCACCACCATCATCACCTCCTTCACCACCACCATTACTACCCCCTCCTATGGTCCAAGTCCCACCATTGCCGCATCACTATACCCGCTGTCCTGCTTCTGCTCATGGTCACCGCTCATCATCTAGCACGCGTGAGGTATGTTCTGAATAATAGTTTCTAATAATGGGTCTGATGGTCTGCCTGAGCAGGGTTCTTTACAGGGGACGGGCGTGGAGGTTGTTGATCTGGACTTACCTACTACGCTTCGGAAGCAGAAGCATAGTTGTGCATCATATCCTCTAGCATCCATGGTCTCCTTTGATCGCTTGACTGTGGAATTCATGAAATTTGTAGTTGCATTGTCTGTTGTGGACATTCCACGGATTTATCAGAAGGATTTGAAGGATAGTCGTTTGCGATTAGCTATGTAAGAAGAGATGGCTGCCTTACAGTCACGTAGTGCCTGGAGCTTGGTTCCTAGTCATGATGGAGCGTCTGTCGTCAGTTGCAAGTAGGTGTTTACTGCATGGTTTTAAACACCGGCTCAAACCGTTCCCACCGTGGATCGACCAATTTCTGGTCGGTCCAACCGATTTTAATTATTAAAAAAAGAGAAGAACCCCGTGATAAACCGGTTTGGACCAGTTGAACAACATATCGGTCCAACAAAGAAAGGGACCAAAAACCATATCTTCTGAAATTGCATTTGAAATTGTAAAGCACAATTATGGGATTTGCTCCCCTTTTTTCGCATGAGATTAGTTCCATATATAGATGTGTCATGTCATGAATATGACAAATGGGCACTTCCAGCAAGAGCCACAGTAAGACTTTTCCTTTTATATTTGTAATTTTATATCATATAATCAATTACTCATAGCAATAGAATTTGGCAAGATTCACACGAGTAAGACTTTTCCTTTTATATTTGTAATTTTATATCATATAATCAATTACTCACAGCAATAGAATTTGGCAAGATTCACACGACTCGCAACTTAGCATGCACAAGACCTCTTCCAAATCCACGATCAACTATTAAAATTGTGCACGTTGTAATGTTATACGTATACTTTAGTGTAGATACATGTAGTTTGAACTTCATGAGATTTGAGAAGACGTGAAAGTTCAAGAGAAGAAAATCTTGCAAATTGCAATGGACTACCTCACTGGCTTGTTTTTCTTAAATTTTAGATGACATATTTAAAAAAATTAACAAAAACTTTATTAATGAACATGAATGAGTGATCTTGCTTTTAAATAACATGATACATCTTGTTATACAATGTTACTTTTTATATCAAAGTATAATTGATATATGTATATTTTATAATTACAATATTAAATCATGTTTATTCCGATTTTAAAACAGGTCCAACCGATCAGACCTTCATAAAATGTGCGATCTGGTTTTTCTCAATTAGTACATACTTTGGCGTTATGCTGACGTCATCATCGGTTTAACCGATTCAGACCGTTGGTTCGACCGATCAAACCAAGAATAACATATGACCGGTTCAACATCCGATCCGATTTTTTAAACCTTGGTTTACTTTTTAACACCATGCAGATGGAGTCTGTATCGGTACAAAGCCAAACTAGTTGCTCGTGGATTTACTCAAACATATGGCATGGATTACCTAGACACATTCTCACCAGTGGCTCGTCATTTTACTCTACGGATTCTTCATTCTGTTGCAGTGGTACGTGATTGGCCTCTCTTCCAATTTGATGTTAAAAATGCCTTTTTGTATGGCAACCTTCAGGAAGGAGTGTATATGCAGCAGCCTCCTGGGTTTGCCGCTGAGGGGGAGTATCCGCAGGGTTGCACACTTCATAAGGCAATATATGGTCGTAAATAGAGTCCTAGGGCATGGTTACATAAGCACTCGGATTTAATTGAGAAGCAGGGATTTCAGAGGTCGAATACGGATCATTCATTGTTTGTACAAAGAACTTCTAAAGGCATAGTGGTTATTATGGTATATGTTGATGGTATATTAGTCACTAGGGCTGCTAATTGAACTGAACATGTTCGTATTCGATTAGAGTTCGTTCGATAATAGTTCGAAAAATGTTCGTTCATTTCTAAACGAACTGAACATGAACTTCAAATTTTAGTTCGATAGCTTAACGAACTGAACATGAACATAACATATGTTCGCTCGATAAATGTTCGAGTTCGATATATCATATATGTATATGTGTATATATTTGTATATGTAATTTAGTATTTATACACTTAGTAAATGTCGAGGTTAAAGAAATTGTGGTGTTATATTGGGCTTTGTACCGCTTTAATTTGAAATTTTTCTTATTTTTACTGCTTATCGAACCTTGTTATCGAACTACAGTTTCGAACTTGTTCATGTAAATAAATTTTAGTTAAGTTAAATTGTTAACGAACTGTTATCGAACTGAACTCGAACGTTCGTTTTCTAAACGAACTCGAACTCGAACATATCCTATCGAACATTTATCGAACCGAACTCGAACTCGAACTTTTGAACTTCCTTATCGAACCGAACTCGAACATAGGTATGTTCGTTACGGTTCGGTTCGATTAGCAGCCCTATTAGTCACATACATGGAAGGAAATATTGGCGATATATCTCCGATATATCGATATCGACATGGGACCGATATGGGCACCGATATGGCGATATATCTCGTTTTCCAAGCATTTTCTTCACAAAGGCTCGTCGATATGGGCGATATTTCGTCGATATATCGTTGAAATATCGTATCGATACGATATCGAAACGATACGATATCGATACGGCCTTCCATGGTCACAGGTGATGACGTGCAAGGGATAAAAAGGACTAAAGAATTTTTGGGCCAACAATTTGTTACTAAGGATCTTGGCACCCTACGATATTTCTTGGGATTAGAATTTGCTAGAAATAAGCAGGGTCTTGTGATGACCCAACGGAAGTATGTGAAAGATATGCTAGTTGAGACAGGATTGATCGGATGTCGACCAGCTACCACTCCTATGGATCCTAGTATTAAGTTATATGATGATGATACAGAGGAGGTGGATAGGAGACAATACAGAGAAATAGTGGGGAAGCTTCTTTATGTTACTATAACCAGACTGGACATCACATTTGCCGTCAGTCGGGTGAGCCAGTTCATGTAACAACCCCGACAGGTACACATGGATGGTGTATATATGACACAGGTCAAGCAAAGTTAGCCAATTCATGGAGTAGTCCAGGAAGGTGCATATGGATGCAGTGTATATGATCTTGAGATATTTGAATACTTCACCGAGCTCTGGTCTCATATTTAACAGGGGCACATCCCTTGGGGAGACATCTTGTGCAGATGCAGACTATGCAGGGTGTCCCAGAGATAGGAAGTCTACGTCTGGCTTTGCAGTTTTTGTTGGCGGCTCTCTTGTTTCATGGAGAAGCAAGAAGCAGATAGTGGTGGCCAAATCTAGTGCAGAATCTGAGTACAGAGCCATAGCTAGAGAAGTGCAGAGATAATGTAGCTGACCTTATTGTTGAGGTCTCTCTTCCCATGCAGGTTTTGTGTGATAATCAAGCAGCTCTAATTATTGCCAACAATCCTGCTTTTCATGAACAGACCAAATACATAGAGGTAGATTGTCATTACACTAGAGACATGAATCAGAAAGGTCTCATTTCTACATCACATGTTTCTACCGGAGATCAGACCGCAAATATCTTCATCAATGCACTCTATAGAGGTCCATTTCAGAGATGTTGCACCAAGCTGAGCATGATTGACATATATGCTCCAGCTTGAGGGGGAGTGTTGAGATAAGTATATCTCCATATATGTTTTTCTCATTTATATTTCTTTTATGTACTTCTCTGTAATTAACCCAGGGTTTTTCTCCTATATAAGAGAGCCCTAGGGGCTCGTCTAATATATGAAGTTTATTTTCCTCCAACAAGCCCTCGGTTGCTTCTTCTTTAGATCAGTGATTTGATGACCATGCACCACGATTGAGGGGCATTATACCTCCTGCCAGTCCCATTACTTCTCCATCCGCCTCCGAAAGTTATTCAGATGTGATTGCTTCAGCTTCCTCCAGTACCTCAGGTAGTACTTATGCACTTACTAGTTGTAGTGGATCTGATGCTATAAAATGGATTATGGACTCCGGTGCTACACATCACTTGTGTAGAGACAGAGGTCAACTCACAACATACATACAAGTTCCCTCAAAATGAACTGTGGATATAGCAGATGGGACTCATTCCTCGATCACTGAACAGGGGAGATTAGCTTGACACCCTCTATGCGTCTACAGAATGTGTTGCATGCATCTGACTTTTCTATGAATTTGTTATATATTAATCACATTACGAAGGATCTAAATGGTTGAGCTATTTTTGACACATCTTTTCTTATATTTCAGGACATCCTTACGGGCAAGGTGATTGGATGCGGCCATGAGCAGGGTGGTCTCTATCGTTTGGTATGAACTCATTATGCTGGCATTTCCTCTCATTCTGATGGACTCCTCTCCCCTTTTATGTGGCACTTGTGCTTTGGTCATCTCCCTCTCTAGAAAATATGTCGTGTTCTACCTCAAATCTCTCCTCACTCGTCATTTCAATGTGAGTCATGTCAATTGGGAAAGCATCATCGGTTTATCTTCCCCAGTCGTCAAAGTCAGAACAGTAGTTCTATTTTTGAGTTATTTCATATACATAATTGGGGTCCCAATCATGTTCATGATCATCAGGGACACAGGTTTGATCTTGCTGCTATTTATGATTTCTCTCATCTGTTCTCGATCTTTTTATTAAAAAATAAATCTGAAGTTAAAGATGTTATCAAGAACTTTCTCAATGACGTGCAGAATGTGTTTTCTTCTTCTGTAAAATTTGTGAGAACTGATAATGCTTTGGAATTCTGTACTCATACTCTTTCCAATTATTTTTCAACTCGAGGTATTATTCATCAAACATCATGTGTCTATACTTCCCAGCAGAATGATGTTGCAGAGAGGAAGCATCGTCATTTGCTTGATGTTACAAGAACTCTTCTCATTCAGAGTCGTGCTCCGCATTCTTTTTGGGGTGATGCTATTCTTACGGGATACTATCTTATTAATCGCATACCCTCATCGGTCTTGGGTGAGAAAATCCCCTTCTCCCTTGCTTTTCCCGATAAAGAATTGTTGTCACTTACTCATCATGTGTTTGGCTCGGTCGCCTTTGTCTACAAGTTGTCTCTAGGTATTGACAAGCTCTCTCCTAGAGCAGTCAAGTGTGTTTTAGTTGGGTACTCCAAGACACAAAAAGGGTATAGATGTTATGACCCAATGCGCAGGAAGTATTATGTTAATGTTGATGTCATCTTTTTTGAGTCTGTGATGTACTTTTCTCCTACATGTGATCAGTTGACTTCCTTAGACTCCGATGATGAAATCTACATGCCACCACTACTATCACCACCTCCTTCACCACCACCATCAACTCCTTCACCACCACCGCCACTACCACAACCACCTCCACCCCCTCCTATGGTTCCAGTCCCACCGTTGTCGCATCAGTATACTCGTCGACTTGCTTTTGCTCATGGTCACCGCTCATCATCTAGCACGCATGAGGTATGTTCTGAATACATAGTTTCTAATGATGGGTCTGATGGTCTGCCTGAGTAGGGTTCTTTACAGGGGACAAACGTGGAGGTTGTTGATCTTGACTTGCCTATTGCGCTTCGGAAGCAAAAGCGTAGCTGTGCATCATATCCTTAAGCATCCATGGTCACCTTTGATCGCTTGATTGGGGAATTCAGGAAATTTGCAGTTGCATTATTTGTCGTGGACATTCCATGGAATTATCAGTGGGCTTTGAAGGATAGTCGATGGTGATTAGCTATGGAAGAAGAGATGTTTGCATTACAGTCACGTGGTCCCTGGAGCTTGGTTCCTGCTCCTGATGGAGCATGTCGTCAGTTGCAAGTGGGTGTTTACTGTTAAACACCGTGAAGATAGGAGTCTGGATCGATACACAACAGACTGGTTGCTCGTGGATTTACTCGAACATATGGCGTGGATTACCTAGATTCTCACTAGTGGCTCGTCATTCTATTCTACGGATTCTTCTTTCTATTGTAGAGGTACGTAACTGACCTCTCTTCCAACTTGATGTTAAAAATGCTTTTTGAATGGGGACATACAGGAAGAAATCCACATGTAACACCCTCCTGGGTTTGTTGTTGAAGGGGGGTATCCACAGGCTTGCATACTTCATAACATAAGGCAATATATGGCCTTAAACAGAGTCCTAAGACATGGTTTAAGAAGCTCTCCAATTTAATTGAAAAGCAAGGATTTTAGAGGTCGAATGCGGGTCATTCATTGTTTGTACAAAGAACTTCTAGAGGCATTGTAGTTATTATGGTATATGTTGATGACATATTAGTCAAATGTGATGACGTGCAGGGGATAAAAAGGGATAAAGAATTTCTGAGCAATAATTTATTACTAAAGATCTTGGCACCCTACGATATTTCTTGGGATTAGAATTTGCTAGAAATCAGTAGGGTCTTGTGATGATCCAACAGAAGTATATGATAGATGTGCTAGTTGAGACATGAATGATTGGATGTCAGCCAGCTACCACTCATACGGATCCTAGTATGAAGTTATATGATAATGATACAGAGGAGGTGGATAGGAGACGATACGGAGAAAAAGGGGGAAAGCTTCTTTATGTTATTATAACCAGACCGGATATCGCATTTGCCGTCAGCCGGTTGATCCAGTTCACGAAACAACCCCGACAAGTACACATGGATGTTGTATATATGATTTTGAGATACCTAAAGTCTTCTTCAGGTATATGATTATTATTCAAAATGGGCATCACTTACCATTTCTGCATGCACTGATGATGATTATGCAGAATGTCCAAATGATAGATAGTCTACTTCAGGCTTTGCAGTTTTTCTCGGTAGCTCTCTTGTCTCCTGGAAGAGTAAGAAGTAAACGGTGGTTGTCAGGTCCAGTGTTGAGTCTAAATATAGGATTATGGCACAAGCTAGTACTGAAAGAATGTGGGTTCGAGCAGTACTAGTAGATTTACATATAGATGTACCGATGGAAGGTCGTATCAATATCGATATCGTTTCGGTCCGCCCGAAAATGGATATATCGACGATATCGGTGGAAATGTCGAAAATGGTTCAAAAAAGATAATTTTTTGGCATTTTTTTTAGAAATTAAGGTCATCCAAGATATTAAAACAATAAATAACGTACAAATACACACTTATACCACACATATCGGTTCATTTATAGACCATATATCGCACATATCAGTATCGCACATATCGGTCATCTCGATGTTAATGTTGATTCTTGACTTATAAATATTGGAAATGGATTACATTCAAGTTCTTATAAGTTTATAACATGAAATACTACAAATATACACTTCATAACACACATGGATAATTTATGAGGACTATGATCCTCAAACTGCACATATCGGTCATATCGATTGGAATATATAACGAGACAATCATTGTTTGGCATAAAGATTTATCTATTTAGAGGCTACAGCAATAAATGAAAAATATCCAAATCAATTTAACATTGTAAAAGAGATGACCTAAAACCATGAATTCCGCGGCGGATTTAAATCAGCCCCCCTGCCCTGTTGTCTCTCATAGTGGATTGCGGACTCAATGAACTCGCAATAGTTTTCCCATGTCATGTACGAGTACATGGCCTTATAATCCAAGATATACTGCATGTATTGATGGTCATTAATCCCTATGAGTATCCCGAGTTGAGGATAAGCATTGCTAGATCCGGTGTCACGAGGTGCACGTTGAAGCTGCGAAGTACTAGCTTGAGATCCTCGAGATGACGACGACGGAGTAGGAGAAGATCTCTGTGGAGGAGAACCTGGAGGAGGAGCGTAGTATTCAGGGAAGAAACCGAAATTGTCACCACCAAAAAAGCTTCCCTAGCTCTGCTCGGGTTGGCTGCCTTGGTAGTTCTCACCATTGTAACTGTTATATCCTCCATACCCATTGTTGCTACCATATCCATAAGATGGAGGAGTATACGCCTGAGGAGGAGGAGGTCCAGGTGGAGGAGTATGAAAATATTCAGGAAAGACGTCAAATGATCTTTCATCTTGTGAGGTTCCATATCCTCCCATGGGACTGGGTGTTTCTCCACGGTATGGGTTGCCAATGTCCATGCAACTCAACGAACCTACAGATGATATCAAATCGTGCATGTAGCTATCTGTAGGATGATGGTCACGCCGTCCATATGCATCATAATCCATAGGTTCTGGACTCGGACTTAGGACAAACTGTCCATGTATGTTTCCACATCGTTCCATGTATTCTCGTCCTGACTCGAATCTTGTATCATCATGTGGTCCACGGCCACCTCCTGCAGACCCTGACTCCCCTGAATATGTCTCCCCATCGCCTGATCCATCACGACTACCATCATCATCATCATCTCTCCCACTGTCATCTTTTGATTTCGATTTGGATTTCGATTCAGTGGAGAGAATGTCGTCCACAATCGCATCAAGCTCCACCCCTCCAAGAGGGTTCGTGATTCGTCCAGATCTAGCAAGTAGTCACCAACATCTGCTCCCATTGTTGGCTTATATTCTTAAGAAGTAACAGCACATGATGACAAAGATTTCGAAGAAAGCACCTTGCCTTAAACATCAATCGTCGTTGTTTATAATCATTTGAAGACTTTCTTGCTCGACCTCACTGTGTTGGCTTCGGGAACTGAGAGAAGAGAAGGATAGAGATACTGGAATGATAGAAGCAAGAAAGAAGAGAAGGAGCCATTTCATCTTTCCCGTAAAGTATAAGTAAAGGAATGAGTGAGGCCGGTCCGGTTGCTGTCTTCATGCTTGTTGAGCTGGAATGCATGGTGCGACACGTAGGACGGAATGAGTGCAGGCATCTTTTTTCGATTATATAAGGTAATTTCGACCTGCCTCCCGGTTGATCGAGCAATGGAGCACTGTTGGAATCTAACCACCTCTGCAGAACATCTTCATCTGCATCGTCGTCGTGCATCTTGAAAATATATGCAAGATCGATGGCGTCTGTGTAGTCCTCTTTGTCATGCCCCTCCCTTGCATGTTTCATCTTCAACCTCAAGTTGTAGTGCACAAAAACAAGATCATGGAGTCGTTGTTCTCCCAACTTGTTCCGTCTCTTGGAATGGATCAAGTTGATTGTGCTCCAGTATCTCTTATCACCACCGGCAGATGTTTGGGACAATACTTTCACTGTCACTTTCCGTAGGTTGGGACCTTCCATCCCATACAGTAACCACCATTCGACTGCGGAAAATCCAAAAGAGATAAATCAATAATAGTCAAATTGTTACACATCACAATCAGTAGACTTAGTCTTTATCATGAAGAGTACGGTCGCGTCCATTAACCATGGTTACTCTAACGAAAGAACCCAAGGCATCCCTAAAATATTTGATCTGTACATTAATCAAAACTTTAAGACATAAAAAGGGTTGTGCCTCAAAATAATGTTAAACTCACTCTAGACGACTATAGATTGTACATTATACAATAAATATTACCCCATTCATGCACGGGGCTTGTGCCTTCTCATCCTTGACGAGCTTCTCCACCACAAGTTATACAACTGCTAGAAGGTCAACATTTGTATCGAGACTATTCTTGTATTGGTACTTCGGTTTCAAGTAATACGTTGGAGATGAACAATTCTCAAATTTTAATCCTTCTATAATACCTCAAAATGGATTAAAAATATTTATTAGATAATAATACATACCAGCCTTGTGAAGACGATGTGAGAGCATCTTGGACCATCGTCTATGATGTCCAACCATGCTTTATATCCTCTCCTAACTGCTTCTCTAACCTTCTCCCTCATGCAGCGCATTACCTCGTAGATGACTCCCATAGTTGGCTTCTTGTCCCCATCTACAATACGCAATGCAGAAATGACAGGTTCCATTATCTTCGTGACCATTGTCACTTCATCCCAGAAATGGAGATCATTGATGATTGTCTCCACCCTTCGTCCTCCTTCGGTCCGAGCTTCTAGGTTCTCGAACCATTCACCTTGGCAGCACATGTTCTTCAACCCTGCCTTGTGTTGTTTGAGGCTTTGCAACGCTATAAAATTGGTTGCAAAGTTTGTGATGACAGGCCTCACCAACTCACCATTGCACGTTTGTCTCATTAAAGACAGCACTTTGGAATGGTTGTAAATGAAAGTCGTGATCGCTCGTGCTTATTCCATCACCTTCGCGACGAGCTTCCTCTTGCCGAAGTCCTTTATAATCAGATCTATGCAATGCGCAGCATAAGGTGTCCAAAAAATGTCGTAGCTGCTAGACTTCATTATTGTTTCACCTGCTTTCTTGAAGTTGTTGTCGTTATCCATCACAATCTGTACAATGTTCTCTTTCCCAACGTCCTTAATGATGTCCTTCATCAATTTCAGCAGGTACTTATAGTCCTTGACCTATTCAGATGCATCGACAGATTTAAGAAAATGGTCTTATCGTCGCAGTAAACGAGGAAGTTGATGATCTACTTCCTCGTATAACTTGTACAGCCATTACACATCAGCGTCACGTCGTACTCTGGCCATCTCTTCCTCAGGTCCGAGATGTACTCGTTCATCTCCCCCTTCTCATGCGCAAGATACTTGTTCATCAACTCCTTGGTAATGGGAGCCTTCACTCCCGTTCCAGCTGCGGCGATCTCATCAATGGCGTGCTGTAAAAAAGGTTCACTAGCGGCATGGGCTTAGATGCTCTCCCCAAAGAAGAGCTTGTCGATGGCCTTCCTACTCTCTCCCGTGCATTGGTGAACATCCACTTCACCGTCTTTTGCTTCGGGTTCTTGCTTGGCTTGTACTGCATTGACCCACTCCTCGTCAAGAATGGTTTTAGTCTCTTCCCCTTGTGTTTATTAGTGGGTGGTGGTACTAGTACACCTCCAGAACCACTTCCACTGCCACCGGCACCAGGGAAGCCGCCCCGTGCACCAGCAAGTTCTCTTCTCTCAAACTTGCTCCTCATGGACTCTTTTGTCACCCTCCTGTACGCCCTCCTCTCCGATTCGGTCTGAATGTCATCGGGTAGACAAAGTCCTCGTCGTCTGAATCTGAGAGGACATTGAACTCCTTCTCAAATATGAATTCCTTGAACTGTTCAACCCGCCTGAACCTTTACACATCCTTCTCCTTTTTCCCCTCCATGCTGGCCTTCACCAAGTCCCTCGCGTCTTTTGGACAATGAGTGCACTTGGCAACATTTTTATTGCTGCCAACAAGATGACGCTTCAGTCTAATATACCCCCTCCTCCCAACCTCTTCCCAACAGAAGTTGCATTGTGGTTTCGCTTTGTCGCCATCTGGAGCGATGGTATACTTCCAACCAATCTCTCCACCGTCCAAGTCCATCTGTCCATGAGAACCATCAGAGTCTGAACCGGAGTGTGCCATGATCTTGAATCATGAACAAAAAACACACAAAATGAAGGATATAGTACTATCCCCAAGCGCATCACGGAAACGTGATCGTCGTATCGGATACGACGCAGAACGACTAGTCGTACTAGTTGTTTTATGCATCGGAATTTAAAATTTTCATGCGATGAAACCACATGATCCAAGAACGATTCTCGGATCGTTTCATCTATAACCACAACAAGTATAAAGGAATACCTCTTAAAGCGTAGTTGATCGAGTCTCTAAGAAAAAAAGACCTCATGTCTCAAGTCCAATCGTCGGAGAGGTCGCTTGCAAGTGCGGGGATGAACCGCGTGATCCTTGCAATCAACCAAGTTGATCCAAGTACGGTTGGCTTCTGATCTCGTCGTACGAGATCGAAACGTCTTCTTTGTGAGCGAAGAACTCCAAGAAGACGGAGAACCAAAGAACGTCGAAGCGGCGGCGCAGTGGCAATGGTGACGACGAGTCTCTCCTCTTAGGGTTTGGTGGACGACCACCAAGAAGAGGGAGAGAGGGTTGGCGTGTGACAAGAATGAGAGAGAGAGAGAGAGTTTGCTCCAATATTTCATAGCCCTTGAGAGCATGGTATGCCTCTTTATTTATAAGATTTTGGGATCCATGGATCTCAATCCATGGGACATATAAAATCAATGGAGGAGATTGACTTATGTCCAATCCAATGGTCAAGATTATTGTTGGTAAAAAACAACAAATTACGATTTAATTTAGATCAAATATATTTGACAAAAATCAAATATAAATCAATCCTAAATTACAGCATCCAAATAAGGAGAGAATATACATGGAGATCACATCTCCATGTACATTCAATGTGGACGGCTACCCATTCCAATTAGGAATTGGGTGCCGCCCACTTGATTCCTCATGGAGGCAATCTCATGAGATTTTATGAGATTGCATATCTCCATGGAAATCTCTCATTATTTATTTCCAACAATTTTGTTGTGATATATTCTTCAAAAATAATCCACAATTAATTTTGAGAATATTGCAATCTTGCCATTGAAAAATTGTGAATCACAGTCACAACCCAAAACAACATATAATTTACATTATCAATTAATTACACAATGTTTATCCAATACACATAATAATTGATCAATAAATATGAATTATAATTAGATGTCTCTAATACATTATAAATCACATTTATAATATATTATGAATAATTAGATATTTCTATCCACATTATTCTTATCCACAATAATTAAATCACATTTAATTATGTTGGATAATTTCTACACACATCAAGATGATTAAATCACATTTAATCATTATTTCTTCATTGCTTAGATCTTATGCAATTATTCTTGAACCCTTCAAGAATAATGCGATTTCTCCGCAGATACTTGGAGATAAGGACAGGGCGATTGTATTGTTCCACGTATAGTGACTTGGACGTTGAGATCATATCTCAAATCCAGATCCCATGGACCTCCCACATATGTTTGATCAAATCAAGACCGTAGACCTAATCTTCTCATTGCATCTGAATCTCATTCAGATCAATGTCCAGTTCATGGACTAAGATTAGGTTACTTCTCTAATGAGAGGAGTCACTAAAATCCAAACATGTTTCATCACTCCCTCGGAATGGAAGCGTCATGGTTATACAATCATTTATGATCACATCACCCTCAGGTATTCCCAATACCTGTACATCCTGCACATTGGAAGACCTATGATGATTCTGAAGATAAAGATCACTTTTACACTGTCATCTTCAGGGTTTGATCATTAAGTTTCTCAATCTTGGTCACTGGGAATTGGTATAGATCATATATTTTTCCAAAGCACATATCTTACCTTCAAATTCATGTCATGCTTCCAAAGCATGAAGACCATGCATGGAATTTGATCAGTCCCAATACCTCATTAGTGAGCTCATGTCACCCGGTTCATAAGTGAACCTGTATGATCCCTTTGAGAGATCGTATTACTCATATGTCCTTACATGCACACCAGCTCGCCGGTGTATAGACCTTGGTTAGGTCATCAACCTATTGGTCTGCCAAATGTACATACTCAGACATATAGAAACGCATCTGTCTCCGGTCAGAGGATGCGTGCCTATAATGTGACAGCATTCAACATAGGTCTTTGGTTATCTCGATCTCGTTAAGTCAACTCATGGACTCAACTAATCCGACACCTCCGGATCACTATTCCCATGCAGAGGACCTGCATCAAGAGATCAGTCAGATATCAGCCATTTGAGAAAGGATTGCCATCTCCTACTCAGGCTGGAGATCATCACTTAACAATCATTTGACGATGCTTGATGAGTCCTCTATCTAACTCTTTAGATATCCATCCAAGCATCAGCCTTTATGATTCATTCAATGAATCAACAGTTCTACGATCATCAAGTTGGCCATGGTACATAACCCTTATTGTACAGAGGGACCCTATAGTGCATTCATTCATTCAATCTCAGAAAAGGGAATGAAAATAATCAATAACTTTTATTGATAAATCATTTATTACAATAACATTTATTGTAGCTCACTAGCCCTCAGAACCATTCAAATACAATCCTTAAACCCATACTCATTACATGTTGGTCAAAAACCTTCTGTGTCAGAGGTTTGGTAAGAGGATCAGCAACGTTGTCGGCAGAGGCCACCTTGGTGATGATGATGTCACCACGCTTTTGTATCTCCCAAATGATGTGGTATTTCCTTTCCACGTGCTTGCTCTTCTGATGACATCTGGGTTCCTTTGCCTGGGCAATGGCTCCCGTGTTATCGCAGAGTAACGGGATGGGAGTATCAGAGGAAACTACGCCAAGCTCCAAGACGAACTTGCGCAACCACACCGCCTCCTTTGCAGCATCCAATGCGGCAATGTATTCGGTTTCTGTTGTTGAATCTGCAGTAGTGTCCTTCTTCTTTCTTCTCCAGCTCACAACACCACCATTCAACAAGAACACAAACCCTGATGTCGACTTTCGATCATCAACATCCGATTGGAAGTCAGAATCTGTATATCCCAAGACTTGGAGATCACCATCTCCATAAATCAAGATGTAATCTTACGTTCGTCTTAGATATTTGAATATATTCTTTACTGCATTCCAGTGTTGTTCTCCATAGCAGGATTGGTAACGACTTACCACTCCCACTGCATGGTAGATATCTGGCCTAGTACACATCATGGCATACATTAAGATTCCTACAGCTGATGCATAAGGACATCCAGCCATGACCTTCTTTTCCTCAACAGTTTGAGGAGCCATTCCTTTGGACAGGTGGATACCATGTCTTAAGGGTAGAAATCCTTTCTTAGAACTATCCATACGGAATCGTTCAAGAATCTTTTTAATGTATCCATGTTGTGATAATCCCAAGATCCTCTTTTCTCGGTTCCTGAACAACTTCAGGCCAAAGATGTAAGAGGTTTCTCCAAGATCTTTCATCTCAAAGGTATGAGATAGCCAAATCTTCACACTGGTCATCATCCCTGTATCATTCCCAATGATAAGGATGTCATCTACGTAAAGCACGATGAAGACAATAGCGCTCCCACTAAGCTTCTTGTATATACAAGGTTCATCAGGATTCTGCACAAAATCATAACTCTTTATGGTTTCGTCAAATCTGATGTTCGAGCTACGAGAAGCTTGCTTGAGCCTATAGATGGATTTCTTCAGCTTGCATACTTTGCCATCCTCGGTTATGAAGCCCTGGGGCTGCTCCATGTAGATATCCTCATCGAGGTATCCATTGAGGAAAGCCGTCTTGACGTCCATCTGTCAGATGTCGTAGTCAAGATATGCAGCTATAGCTAGCAGTGTCCTGATGGATTTAAGCATAGTCACAGGAGAGAATGTCTCATCGTAATCGATGCCTTCTCTCTGTGTGTAGCCCTTGGCTACGAGCCGTGCCTTGAAAGTCTCTACTTTCCCATAAGGTCCCCTCTTTCTCTTGAAGATCCATTAACACCCAATGAGTTTTACCCCTTTAGGTGGACCATACACCATTCTTATGCATGGAGTCAATTTCTGACTTCATTGCTAGCATCCATCTATTCATGTCTTGATCCACGAGTGCTTCATCAAATGAAGTAGGATCAATGTCACTCTCATTAGACACATGTAATCCATACCTTTCAGCTGGTGCAACCACCCTCGAACTCCTTCGAAGAGGTATGTGTGTTTCATCTTTATTTATCTCTTCAGTTTATGATATAGGAAGCTCAGAATCCTCTGGGGATTCAATGAGTTCCTCTACTTCATTCTTGTCTTGACCTTTAAGGAAATCATTCTCCAGAAACTTCACAACTATAGAAACAAAAATCTTTTGGGTCTCAGGGTCATAAAACTGGTATCCAATACCATCTTTAACATACCCAATGAAGTAACACTCACGAGAGCGAGATTCTAGCTTACTTGCGTCCACGTTTTTCGCATGGACCAAGCAACCCCAAACCCTCAAGTGATTAACACTAGGTTTGGTTCCAAACCAAAGCTCATGAGGAGTCTTAGGTACAGATTTGCCAGGAATCTTATTCAGCATATATATTGCAGTCTCTACTGCATATCCCCATAAACTAAGAGGTAAATGTGCTTTACTCATCATTGAACGAACCATGTCCATGATGGTCCTGTTGCGTCTTTCAGCAACACCATTAAGTTGGGGAGTTCCAGGAGGAGTGAGATTGGAAACAATTCCATTCTCTTTAAGGTATTCCTTGAATTCATCCGAGAGGTACTCGCCACCTCGATCAGATCGAATCCGTTTAATCTTCCTATCAGTTTGGTTCTCAACTAAAGCCTTAAACTCTTTGAACTTTTCAAAGGTTTCACATTTATGACGTAATAGGAAGACAAACCTGTATTGCGAATGGTCATCGATAAACGGCAAATAATATCGATATCCATTTCGAGTCGTGGTACTAAAGGGGCCACATACATCGGTATGTATTAGGTCAATAATACCTTCGTACCTTGTAACCTTGTTACGGAAAGGCGTCCTAGTCATTTTACCCTGAATGCAATGTTTGCAAGTAGGCAAAGGTTGAACATATAAAAAATCTAAAGGTCCATCCTTTATCAATCTATTGATCCTATCAACAGATAAATGACCAAGCCTTTGATGCCAAATCTCATTTGAGAGATTTCTATCCTCCCTGGATCTTTTAGGGTTTTATTAGGGGCTGTAACATTCATGATACATTTATCAATGCACAGCTCATAGAGTCCACCAGAAGTCAAAATATCATCCGCAATATATTTATCATAACGATTTATGACTAATTTATTACAAAAAAGGAATGAATATCCGCTTCTAACAAGCTTATATACAGATATCAAATTCCTTCTGACTTCGGGTACATAAAGACACTCTCTAAGTATAAGGACTCTACCACTAGATAATGATAGTCGACAAGTCCCGACGGCTACTGCTGCAACACTTACATCAGATCCCATCTGGATGACTATCTCCCCTTCCTCAAGATTTCTAGTTTCCTGAAACAAATGCAACAAATTGCATACATGAACAGAAGCACCAGAATCTACAACCCAACTTCCTTCTCGTCCAACGAGAAAGCTAGTTTCAATGATGAAAGTAGATTTCATACCTGCTAAGGCTTTACCTTTGTCTGATGACTTCAGGTATTCTGGGCAGTTACGCCTCCAGTGCCCTGGCTTTTTGTAGTGGTGACAAACGTCGGATTTCTTCGACGCTATCAGTGTGGATGCACTAGAAGATGAGCCAACGTCTTGACTCTTCTTCTTTCTCTTCTGGGTCGGGCCCTTCCGAGAACCTTGTTTCTGACCGCACTTCCCTCTGACTTGTGCAACCATTGCATTGCCAGCGGGACCATCTTTCTTCATTACGTCTTCTGCAGACTTTAATGCAGCAAGAAGACCAGCGTTCGACAAGTCCAACTTGTTCATGTGGAATGAAACCACAAAATTATTGAAAGACTTGGGCAAGGATAGCAGAATGAAATCAGCTTGCATGTCTGCATCCATGTTGGCCCCAAGAGTCTCCAATTCAGACAAGTACCCAAACATTTTGAGTACGTGCTCTCGAACCGAAGTTCCTTCCTGCATCTTGCAGCAAACGAGCTCTTTCATAATATTGTAACGCTGGGTGCGGTTAATGTCACCAAACATATCTTTTAGATTCTGCATTATCTCCTGACATGTGCTCATCTCCACATGTTGCTTCTGTAGAACATTGGAGAGAGAACCCAGGATATAGCATCTAGCCAAGACATGATCTTCATCATACTTGTCATTGTATGCTTTTTCTTCCTCGGATTTAGGCCTTTCATGCTTGTCCTCGAAGAGCACATAACTTATGCGCTCAGCAGAGAGAACAAGCTCCAAATTACGGATCCAATTCGAATAATTTGGACCGGTCAACTGATTGACCTCAAGAAGCCTGCTTAGTGGGTTCAAGGACTTCATTTTTCTGAAATTAAGAATGTACTATATTAGAACATATAAACATATTTTCAAATTTATGATATTTGATTAAGGTATTTTAAATCAAATTATTCTTGCATTGTCGACTTTGAAAGTGCATTCCCTTAATCACTTTCAAAGCAAGAGATATACTTACCGCTATATCTCTAGCAAGAATTGGGATCTCCTCTTTATCTTTGTCACATTCCAATAATATGAGAATCTGCGACTCCAATAAAGAGAAGCGGGAATACATTCCGCCTTTCAAGTCCAACTTGCATTTCTCAATTCGGTCTTTAACACCTGAGCCCACCACCCCTAAGGTAATGTTGACCCGTTGTTAATTGAACCAACCGTATCGCCCCAATAATATGAGGATCCGATATTGGGGTCACTACGCATACGGCCTTACTCTTTCGAGAAGCAAAGAGCCCGATCCAGATGGGCTTGCATACAGGAGCTGTCACTTCGGACAGGCGTCTCCCACATGCAATCCCTGGCGACGGAACCCTTCGCCTTGACGGGAGACCATGGATGTCACTTATGTGATACTCCATCTCATATTCAAATTTTAATTAATTATTATGAATCACATTCATATAATTAATTCTTCCAAGGGAAATAATAACTCTATTCATAATAGAGTGTCTTAATTTGGACATAATCAATTTAATCATATTAAATTAATTATCAATCCAATTCAATCAACAAACTTGATTATTTTATTTGAATATATATACGGTAATATCTCAAAGTACGTGTTAATTCGAATTTTAATAATTAGAAAATACACCTTGATTTTCTCCGGCATTATCGAGTCCCTACCCGTTGTCATGGCCAGTACAGACGAGAGTGGGACAGACCACATACTTTGCAACCCGCAACCCCAATGCTCTCCGACTAGACACAATATCCACCTCAGGAAAGGAGAATGCCAAATATATCAATTTGTACTTGAGATGATAATCGGTTCTTTAACCGAAATTATACCATATAGTAATAATCAAAACATTTTTTATTATAAGTAAATTTGCTACACAAATTCTCAATCCTATTCAAGCATCAAGTTTGATGATTGTGTTTCCAATTATGATGTAGATCAAATCTAATCAATTAATTGGTTGATGCCAAGTCAATTAAGGAAATAATCATCTTCCAATATTTCACATATATTTTCCAAAATTATTTCATGAAATTAATAATTAATTTCACTAACTAACAATCACATGGTTCTTGATTAGGATTGTAATTTCAGTAGTGACCCCTACTCACTAAAATTAACATATCTCAATCAATTTAAATCCAAATTAGACAAACTCAATTTTCAAAGATTGCTAACTTGATTTAGGACAGGACCCAAGTGATATTTCACGCATTTCGAAACGGATCAAAACAGTAATTAACTCTTTAATCATGTTAAGATTCGCAGTTCTCGCAACAGTGCATACATGCTCATTAAAACAATCATATCTCGAGCAAACGGAATCCGAATTACGCAAACTCAGATCCTATGGTTTCCTTATTTAATGGGGAACAAAATACAAGTGAATAATTCGGGCTTAAACATTTTAAACATGGCCGAAATTATTCACTAAACAGATCTGCGAAAAACAAATGCGACAAAAACTTTCGCGACCTTAACGAACTCAAGTCGTCCTAGGTTTGTGAATTATATTCGAAACCCTCGATCTAAGGCTCTGATACCACTTGAAGAATATAGTATTATCCTCAAGCGCATCACGGAAGTGTGATCGTCGTATCGGATACGACGCAGAACGACTAGTCGTACTAGTTGTTCTATGCAACGGAATTTAAAATTTTCATGCGATGAAACCACATGATCCAAGAATGATTCTCAGATCGTTTCATCTATAACCACAACAAGTATAAAGGAATACCTCTTGAAGCGTAGTTGATCGAGTCTCTAAGAAAAAAAAGACCTCATGTTTCAAGTCCGATCGTCGGAGAGGTCGCTTGCAAGCGCGGGGATAAACCGCGTGATCCTTGCAATCCAACAAGTTGATTCAAGCACGGTTGGCTCCTGATCTCGTCATACGAGATCGAAACGTCTTCTTTGTGAGCGAAGAACTCCAAGAATACGGAGAACCGAAGAACGTCGAAGTGGCGGCGCAGTGGCGATGGCAACGACGAGTCTCTCTTCTTAGGGTTTGGTGGACGGCCACCAAGAAGAGGGAGAGAGGGTTGGCGTGTGACAAGAATGAGAGAGAGAGAGAGAGAGAGTTTGCTCCAATATTGCATAGCCCTTGAGAGCATGGTATGCCTCTCTATTTATAAGGATTTGGGATCCATGGATCTCAATCCATGGGACATATAAATCAATGGATGAGATTGATTTATGTCCAATCCAATGGTCAAGATTGTTGTTGGTAAAAACCAAGAAATTATGATTTAATTTAGATCAAATATATTTGACAAAAATCAAATATAAATCAATCCTAAATTACATCATCCAAATAAGGAGAGAATATACATGGAGATCACATCTCGACGTACATTCAATGTGGACGGCTACCCATTCCAATTAGGAATTGGGTGCCGTCCACTTGATTCCTCATGGAGGCAATCTCATGAGATTGCATATCTCTATGGAAATCTCTCATTATTTATTTCCAACAATTTTGTTGTGATATATTCTTCAAAAATAATCCACAATTAATTTTGAGAATATTGCAATCTTGTCATCAAGAGGTCAGTCAGATATCAGTCATTTGAGAAAGGATTGACATCTCCTACTCAGGCTAGAGATCATAACTTAACAATCATTTGACGATGCTTGATGAGTCCTCTATCTAACTCTTTAGATATCCATCCAAGCATCAGCCTCTATGATTCATTCAATGAATCAACAGCTGTATGATCGTCAAGTTGGCCATGGAACATAACTCTTATTGTACAGAGGGACCCTATAGTGCATTCATTCATTCAATCTCTGAAAAAGGAGTGAAAATAATCAATAACTTTTATTGATAAATCATTTATTACAATAACATTTATTGTAGGAATGGTTCGTCAAGGGCTCACATTGCTAACACAAAAATCAAAAGCCCCAAATTTCATGAACAAAAACTTCAATAAATTGTAGATCTATTTTTGTTTAATTTTCGGATTTATTTAAATAGACACATTTTGTTAACAAAAATCACCACCAAATCATGTTTCCTAACTCCTAAACAAGAGATCCAAACCAATTCATCCATAAGATCTCTTAATTACCACAAACATCAAAAGCCCCAAAATTTGGAGCCAAATTACATGAAAAAGGAAATTATGCAACAGATAACAAACATAAGAATAAAATCACTAACGAAGAGGAAATCTCACCTCAAAATGCAAAGGAAGAGGAAATCGATGAGCTCCTTGCAAGGTTGGAATGCCAAGGTTGAGATGGTGGAAATGATTGCTGATATGCCTCATTTAAAGGCAAAAAAAGAACCCAAAACTTAGCAAGCAAGAAAAGAATCTGCACTGTGTCAGCGATATATCGCCAACACCCAATATATCACCGATATATCAGCGATATATCGCCTATACCGTGTAAAAAGATATACATCTGAATATCGAAATGGGGGATTGTCGAAACCGATATATCGCCTATATATCGTAGACATGGCCTTCCATGGATGTACCTATTCCTACGCAGTTACAATGCAATAACCAAGCAGCCCTGTTAATTGCAAACCATGGTTTCAGATTTCGTGAAATTTCGATTTCCATAAGGAATCGAAATCTCGAGCGAAATGGCGATATGAGGGCAGTTTTCGATATTGGCAAAATTTCGTCGAAATTTCTTATCGTCAGTGTATCGATACGATATCCGAAACCGATATTTAAACCCTTTGTTGCAAACAATCCTGCATTTCATGAGAGAACCAAACATCTATTGAAGTAGACTTCCCCTGCACGAGGGCTATGATTCAGAAAGGATTCATCTCTACTTCTCATGGCAGCTCAGGGGATCAAAATGCAGATATTTTCACTAAGGCTTTGCTCAGAGGGCTATTTCAGAAATGTTCATCCAAGCTGTAAGTGATTGACATATATGCTCCATCTTGAGGGGAGCATAGAGTTATATCTATGTCTTTGTAGTGTTTTCTTATTTTTCGTTCTTCAGTCTATCATATATAATTTACCCATAAGTCTCTTCCATATATAAGAGAGTCTAGGGTTCAAGGAATAAACAACTTTGTTATTTTTCCCAACAAATACAAAAAAAAAATATTTCTTACATGGTGGCAGGAGGAAACATAATACAATTGATAGTATGCTGGTTAACAACAAGGAGGTGGAGGATAAGATGGAGATTAGGCTGCTTTAGCCTCCCATTTTAGATAGTTTACAGGTGAGGGGATTAAGGGTCGTGGAGATGGCTGGAGATGGCAAGGATATAGGGCATACAGGATGGTGTCGGAGACTATAGGCAGCTTAGTGAGGGAGGTTACTAAAGAGTGTAGTGATGGCTTTGAAATGTCAGAAGTGGGAGGGATCGTTAGGTCCAAATGAATTTCCAGTTAAGTTCTTGTAGAGACCGATATTATTATATGTTATATACATTTTTATAATTTCCTATTGTTCTCTGGACTACTTTGTATTTTACCCTTGAGGTCTCTCCCTATATAAGAGAGCCTAGGGTTCCCTGGAATAATAGGTTGCTCATTTTTCTCAACATGGTATCAGAGCCTAAACCCTAGGGCTCTCTCTCCACCCGCCGCCCCCCTCCCTTTCCCCCACCCCCTCTCTTTCCGTCGTCGTCGCTGCCCTCTTCTCGGGCTCCTCTCCGCCACCCTCCTCTCAAACCCCTCGCTGGCCCCCAATCCCGGCCTCTCTGTCGGGCTCGCTCGCCGGCTCCCTGCCCTAACTGGCCCCGCCACCCGCCGTCGGCCGGCTTTTGTTCTAGCCGGCACCGCGATGCCTCCTGTCGTCTTGATCGTAGCAGTCTCTTTCTCCGGATCGATGGATTTGGGTGCGTAACATCTACATACGCACTCGAATCCTATGCAGTTTGTGTAGACACCTGTTACTCTGTCTATAAACCCTAGTTCTTGTCCAGCGGCGATATGTCAGAATCCAAGGTTGATATGCCCTCCATAGGCGCGTTCAAAGGTACCGTGCCAATAGTAAAGATGGACGGGTCGAACTATGAGCTTTGGTCGATGCAGTTCATGAGTCTCATGAAGTCGAACGGTAAGAAGCACATTCTTACCGAGGATGAGCCAGCAGAGAAGACAGGGATATATGCCTCGTGGGAGGCTGATGATTCGTATGCCAAGGTCTGGTTGTCAGGAACACTATCGATGGAGATTGCCAATGATGTCCTCCATCAGCCCACTGCCAAGGCAATGTAGGATATTCTCGCTGCTACGTATTCCCAGGTGCGGAATGAGACCAAAATGTTACAACTTCAGCATGATATATTCACGATGAAGCAGAACGACAGACCTCTTCACTCCTTGTACACGTCTCTGAGAAGGATGTTTGAGAAGTTATACAGTACCATTCCACTCACAGCGACTCCTGAGCAGCAAAAGACATTTCGGAATGCCACCATGGTGGACGTTTTACTTGCAGCCCTAGATCCTGAGTATGAGGTCGTCCGCTCTCAGATTTTGGTCGATGCAGTTATTCCTCCAATGGAGGATGTTTACAGGAGGCTCGGTCGCATATCAGTTTCTTCCATCTCATCTACTCCACCCCCATCGGCGATGGCAGTATCGCGTGGGAGAGGTGGTCGGTCTTCTGGTCGTGGACGTAGACCTCGTGGTAGGGGTGGTTGCTTTCGTCAGCCGTGTTCATACTGTCACCGCACAGGCCACTCGGAGGATACATACTACTCAAAGCATGGATTCCCAGCATCGGCGCGTGTAGCCGAACATGCTCTGCCCCAATCAGCATCCATTGCAGACAATCGTTTCGAGGAACTTGTGGCACGTCTACGTGATATTATGCCGCAATCGTCCGGTGATTCTTCTGGTGGACCTTCAGATGTTGCTACTACAGCATCTGCCAATTCCTCTGCTGTTGCTAGTACCTCAGGTAGTGCTACTGCATTTACGTCTTCTCACGATATATCTGATTGGATTATAGACTCTGGTGCCACACATCACCTCTGCCGAGATCGCGACAGACTTGAGTCGTACAGGGACATTCCCCATGGTTGTTCAGTACAGATCGCAAATGGTACTCATTCCCCCCTTGTTGGACAGGGGGAGGTCTTCATATCTCCTTCTATGAGTCTACAGAATGTTCTGCATGCTCCTCATTTCTCCATGAATCTGTTGTCTATTAGTCAGATTACGAAGGATTTGCACTGTCGTGCTATATTTGACCCCACTTCTCTTATTTTTCAGGACATACTAACAGGCAGGGTGATTGGCTGTGGCTCTGAGCAGAATGGTCTGTATCGGCTGGTCCGGAATTCTTATGCTGGCATCTCTTCTCATTCCGTCGGACCTGTCTCTCCGTACATCTGGCATCTTCGCTTTGGTCATCTCCCGCTCCAGAAAATGCGACATGTTCTGCCTCAGATCTCTCCCCGGTCCTCCTTTCGCTGTGAAGCGTGTCAGTTGGAAAAGCATCACCGGTCTAGCTTTTCTAGTCGTCAGAGTCGGAGCAGTAGCTCCCCGTTCGAGTTGTTTCACATTGACATTTGGGGTCCAAGTCGTGTACCCGATCATCAGGGACACAGGTTCTATTTAGTTGTAGTGGATGATTTTAGTCGTGTATCTTTGGTCTTTCTTTTGAAGAATAAATCTGAAGCAGGAGATGTGATTAAAAACTTGATTAATGAAGTGCAGAATGTTTTTTCTTCTACTGTCAAATATTTTTGTACAAATAATGCTCTCGAATTCTGCACGCGGTTTCTCTCTCAGTTTCTCTCGTCGAAGGGCATCATTCACCAAACTACTTGTGCTTACACATCTCAGCAGAATGGTGTGGCATAAAGAAAGCATTGTCATCTTCTTGACATCACTCGAACTCTCCTTATTCAGAGTTGTGCTCCTATCTCTTTCTGGGGGGATGTTGTTCTTACAGCTTGTTATCTGGTCAATCGTTTGTCATTATCTGTCCTTGGTGAGAAAATTCCTCTTTCTCTCATTTTTCCTGATAAGGAATTATTCCCACTAACTCCTCGTGTCTTTGGTACTGTCGCATTTGTTCACCTTCTGACTCCTGGACTTGACAAACTCTCTCCTAGAGCTGTCAAGTGTGTCTTTGTCGGTTACTCTCGGACTCAGAAGGGCTACCGTTGTTATGACCCCGTCAACAAGAAATACTTTGTTAGTGCTGATGTCACGTTCTTCGAGTCTGTTATGTATTTTTCCCCTGCAGGTGACCGAACGGTACCATCCACTACCAACGATGATGTCTATGTCCCTCCGCCTCCTAGTTGGAGATCACCTGAGTCCACTCCAGTTTCAATTACCACATCGTCTTCACCATCATCTCCACCACCACCACTTCCACCACCACTACCTCCACAACCTCATATTCCACCTTTACCAAAATTCTATACGCGTCGGTCAGGTCCTGCTCAGGCTACACGTCAGCCATCCATCACGTCTCGGGTATGTTCAGATGGTAGTACTACTGACGGGTCAGATATAGTACATGTGCAGGATTCTTCTTTGCAGGAGGAGATTACCCCATCCAGTACAGTAGACGATGACCTTGATATTCCCATTGCTATCAGGAAGCAAAAGCGGACATGTGCATCTTATCCCTTTGCTTCTCAGGTGTCCTTTCATCGCTTCATAGGCAACTTCCAGAGGTTTGCTGCAGCTTTGTCCTCCGTGGACATCTCACGAACCTATCAGGAAGTTATGAAGATTGATTGCTGGCGAACGGCTATGGAAGACGAGATGTGTGCCTTACAGTCTCGTGGCACATGGAGCTTGATTATTGCTCCTCCTGATGCATCCATTGTTAGATGTAAATGGGTATTCACAGTGAAATACCACGCTGATGGCAGTCTAGACAGATACAAGGCACGGCTGGTCGTGCGAGGTTTCACACAAACCTATGGCGTGGACTATATAGATACATTTTCTCCGGTGGCCCGTCATTCTACTCTCTGCATTCTCTTATCAGTTGTTGTGGTACGTGAGTGACTGGACAATATCTCAACTTGATGTCAAGAATGCCTTCTTGTATGGAGATTTGCAGGATTCACTGCTAATTGTTGTTGATGTGAAGGAATGGGGAGAAGGCTCGAGCTGCACCGCCCGTAAATAGGAGGACAATGCATCAGATTAGCAGTGAATCGTACCTTTATTTGTAAAATATGATGTTCATGTATGGATCTACATGCAGCAGCCACCACGGTTCACTGCTGAGGGGGAGAAGCATATGGTGTGTAGACTTCACAAGGCAATTTATGGTCTCAAACAGAGCCCAAGGGCGTGGTTCCAGAAGCTTTCTCATCTGATTGAGCGACAGGGATTCAAAAGATCGAATGCAGACCACTCGTTGTTCATTCAGAAGTCTTTTGCAGGTACGGTTGTCATCATGGTCTACGTTGATGATATTCTGGTTACAGGAGATGATGTTCGAGGAATAGAAAAGGCAAAAGCATTTCTAGGATGTCAGTTCGTTACGAAGGATCTTGGAACCCTAAGATACTTTCTGGGGTTGGAATTTGCTAGGAATGCACAGGGTCTGGTGATGACCCAAAGGAAGTACATTACAGATTTTTTGACTGAGATAGGCATGGTTGGATGCAAACCATCGAGTATTCCCATGGATCCAAGCATGAAGCTGTATGATAATGACACTACTGAAGTAGATAAGAGGAGGTATAGAGAAATGGTGGGTAAGCTCTTTTAAACTCGACCCGATATTGCCTTTGCAGTAAGCCGGGTGAGTCAATTCGTGGAGCAGCCAAGACAAGTTCATATGGATGCCATATACATGATACTGAGGTATCTAAAGTCTTCTCTAGGTTCAAGGTTACTATTTCGAAAAGGCACAGATTTATCTATTTCAGCATGTGCAGATGCCGATTATGCAGGATGTCCTAAGGATCGAAAGTCGACCTCAAGATTTGCCGTCTTTGTTGGGAGCTCTCTGATTTCTTGGAAAAGCAAGAAACAAACTGTTGTGGCAAGATCCAGTGCTGAATCTGAATATAGGGCCATGGCGCAAGCAAGCACTGAAATGATGTGGGTCCGATCTGTGCTAGAAGATTTACATGTAGCCGTACCTTTACCTATGCAGCTTCAGTGCGACAATCAGGCAGCAATGTTTATCGCCAACAATCCAGCATTCCATGAAAGAACAAAGCATATTGAAGTTGACTGCCACTACACTAGAGACTTGATCCAGAGAGGCTTGATATCTATAGCTCACGTGAGCTTGGGGGATCAGACTGCTGACATACTCACCAAGTCGTTGCTCAGAGGACCCTTCCAGAGATGTTCTTCCAAGCTAAGCATGATAGACATCTATGCTCCACCTTGAGGGGGAGTGTAGAGACCAATATTATTATATGTTATGTACCTTTTTATAATTTCCTATTGTTCTCTAGACTACTTTGTATTTTACCCTTGAGGTCTCTCCCTATATAAGAGAGCCTAGGGTTCACTGGAATAATAGGTTGCTCATTTTTCTCAACAGTTCTCTAGAGTGTTTTAGTATTGGTTGATAGGATGTGATGGCAATGACTCTAGATATCATAGAGAGGAATGCTAGGGTGAAGTTGCTTGATATATTCTTTATCTTCGACTACCAAAGAAAACCATCGCGACTCAAGATATTGTGGAGAGGAATGCTAAGGGTGAAATTGCTTTATAGATTCTTTAGCTTTGACTACTAAAGAAAACCATCATGAAGCAGCTAGAGGCAAGGTTCAGGAAAGCGGTATGTGTATGCGTTCGAATAGGTCACTGAATAGCGATTAAGCGGTATGCGGGGGCATACGCGGGGTATATGTGGTTCTACATGATTTTCTATTTTTTATTTAAAAATAAACAAATATCTACAAAAGTTGTAGAGACTTATATATGTTACGTTTTATTGTTCCGTAATTTCTATTTATATTTTGTAAGACTCTATAATTTACCCAAGGGTTTTCTCCCTATATAAGAGACCCTAGGGCTCTATGGAATAACATATCAGAGTTTCGATTACTCTAACATGGTATCAGAGCCAAAACCCTAACCCTAGGGTTTGCTCTCCACCCGCCCCCCCCCCCTCTCTTCCAGCCGCCACCGCCAGCCCTTCATCGGATCCTTTCCTCCGCCGCCAGGCCTTCAGGGCTCCACCGCAGGGCTTCAGGGCTCCGCCGCAGTCAGGCCCCCAGTCCTTCAGCCCTTCGCCGCAGGGCTCCCAGCCCTCCTGCGGCGCCGCCGGCCCTCCCCCGGCGCCACCTGCTCTCTGTTGGGCCCCTCCCAGCCGCCCGTAGGTGCAGCCAGCCCTCCGTCGGGCACCCCCCAGCCGCAAACGGTGCCCAGCCCAGCCGCCGTGTATCCCTAGTTGCTGCATATCTCTTCCGCCAGGCTTCCACAGCCTCTATTCGTCCCCGGGGCGGCGCACCTTCGGTCGGTTCCGGATTGATGATGGATTCAAGTGCATAACGTCTACATATGCACTTGAATCCTCACATGTCGTGGTAGACACATGTTACTTGGTCTATTATTCCTAGTTGTTCTTCTCCAGCAGTATGTCAGATCAAAAGGTCGATATGCCCGCCATCGGTGCCTTCAAAGGTTCGGCACCTATCGTCAAAATGGACGGGACGAATTACGAACTGTGGGCTATGCAGTTCCTCAGTCTCATGAAGTCGTGTGGTAAGAAGCATATTCTTACCGAAGATGAACCGCCGGAGAAGACAGGAATATATGCCTCATGGGAGGCCGATGACGCGTACGCAAAAGTCTGGTTGTCAGGTACGCTCACAACGGAGATTGCAAATGATGTCCTTCATCAACCCACCGCCAAGGCGATGTGGGATATTCTGGCCACAACGTACTCCCAGGTACGGAACGAGACCAAGATGCTGCAGTTGCAGCATGATATCTTTACCACGAAACAAAATGGGAGGCCTCTTCATTCTCTATACACTTCTCTTCGTGGAATGTTCGAGAAACTTTATAGCACAATTCCACTCACAGCCACGCCGGAACAACAGAAGACGTTCCGCAACGCTACTATGGTTGGCGTCTTACTTTTTTTTTTTGAAATCAAAACGTTTCGGGGGAGACACATGGTGGTGTTCACCCCAAATTTTATTAAAAACCAGACGAGGGAGAGGAGAAGAGAAGTACAAAGTGATACAAACATCAGGGATCGAGAGGATCCCTGACGATACCCCAGACCACAACCCAATCACCAACACGCGGCCACAGCATTACCGGAGCATCCAGTCACTCAGAAGTAAATCAACATGCGCTAAAACGTTCTCCTTGTAGAACCTTTGGCCCCTGAAAATCTTCGCGTTCCTGGCGAGCCACAGCGCCCAGATGCAAGCGAGGTTGACGTCTTACTTGCTGCCCTTGATCCTGAATATGAGGCAGCACGCTCTCAGATCCTTGCTGATGCCACCATTCCACCAATGGAAGAAGTATACAGACGGCTCAGTCGTGTCCCTGTTCCATCGAACACCACGACTACACCTCCCTCGGCAATGGCTGTCTCCAGAGGACGAGGTAGTTTCTCCTCATTTCGTGGCAGAGGAAGTGGTGGACGTGGTCGTGGAGGTCGCATACGTTCTACGTGCTCCTTCTGTCGTCGTACAGGTCATTCGGAGGATACATGCTATTCCAAGCATGGCTTCCCTCCTTCTGCACGTGTCGCTGATCATGTTCAGGGTCCACCAGCATCTACCCCAGATCACAGGTTCGAGGAACTAGTGGCACGGCTTCGTGATATCATGCCACAGTCATCATCAGAGGGTGCTGATGCGTCTGATGTTGCGGCTTCGGCATCAGCAAGTACATCTGCCTCAGGTAGTCCCCCCGGCTCATATCATAACCATGATCTCACAGGATGGATTGTTGATTCTGGAGCCACTCATCATCTCTGTCGTGAGAAAGAGATTCTGCAGTCCTATAGAGCTGTCCAGCCTGGTCGTTCTGTACTCATTGCTTATGGCACTCATTCCCCTATCATCGATCAGGGGGAGACGACTTTGCTGCCATCTATGCACTTACAGAATGTTTTACATGCACCAGAATTCTCGATGAATCTTTTATCCATTAGTCAGATTACACGAGATTTGCATTGTCGTGCTATTTTTGACCCATCGTCTGTTATTTTTCAGGACATACTAACGGGCAAGGTGATTGGCTGTGGTTCTGAGCACAATGGCCTCTATCGTCTTGTACGGAACTCTTATGCTGGCGTCTCACTACATTCCCAGGGCTCCGTGTCTCCGTATACCTGGCATCTTCGATTCGGTCACCTGCCATTACAGAAAATGCGTCACCTCCTGCCTCAGATTTCTCCGAGTTCATCCTTTCGTTGTGAAGCTTGTCAGTTAGGGAAGCATCATCGGTCCAGCTTCCCCAGTCGTCAGAGTCTGAGCAGTCGCTCCCCATTTGAGTTATTTCACATAGATATATGGGGTCTCAGTCGTGTCCCAGATCATCAGGGGCACAGGTTCTATTTAGTTGTAGTCGATGATTTTTCTAGAGTGCCCTGGACTTTTCTTCTCAAAAATAGATCCGAAGCAGGAAGTGTTATTCAAAATCTTATCAATGAAGTTCAAAATATTTTTTCGTCTACGGTTAAGTATGTGCGTACTGACAATGCATTGGAGTTCTGCACTCATTCCCTTGCTAGTTTTCTTTCTTCTAAAGGCATTATCCACCAAACAACATGTGCATACACATCTCAACAAAATGGGGTTGCAGAACGGAAACATCGCCATTTCCTTGATATTGCTCGCACATTACTTATTCAGAGTTGTGCCCCATTATCTTTTGGGGGGGATGCTATTCTTACAGCATGCTATCTGGTCAACCGCATGCCTACAACTATTCTTGGGGAAAAGTCTCCTATCTCTGTTCTCTTTCCTGACAGAGATTTGTTTACTCTTACACCTCGGGTCTTTGGCACTGTTGCTTTTGTCCACCGCTTGTCTCCAGGACTTGATAAGCTTTCTCCTAGGGCTATCAAGTGTGTTTTTGTGGGCTACTCCAGGACACAGAAAGGATATAGTTGCTATGACCCCGTTCATGACAAGTACTATGTGAGCGCTGATGTTACATTTTTCGAACCCGTCATGTACTTTTCTCCTACAGGTGACAGATTGGTCTCCTCCACATCCACAGATTCTAGTGTCTATGTACCTCCACCTCCAAGCATGGGTCAATCCTCTACACAACCACCATCACCACCACCACCTCCAATTGAACCTTTTCCTAAGTTCTATACAAGGCGTACAGGACCAGCTCAAGCTACATGTCAACCATCCAATACGCCTCAGGTATGTTCTGATGTTATCACTAATGATGGGTTAGAAAATGCACCAATGCAGGAGCCTCTACAGCAGGACGAGGATCATCCGGTCGACACAATGATAGATGATCTGGATCGGCCCATTGCTCACAGGAAGCAGCGAAGACAATGTGTTTCATATCCTCTTGCCTCTCAATGCTCATTTCATCGTCTCAATGGGGACTTCCAGAAGTTTGTAGCTGTTGTCTCGTCTGTTAAGATTCCACGGACCTATCAAGATGCCATGAAGATTGATTGCTGGCGTCTAGCCATGGAAGAGGAGATGTGTGCTCTGCAGTCTCGAGGGACTTGGTCTCTTGTTCCCATTCCTCCAGGTGCCTCCGTGGTGAGTTGCAAGTGGATCTTTACGGTGAAATATCATGCGGATGGACGTATTGATAGATACAAGGCAAGACTTAACTTGTAGCACGGGGATTTACCCAGACATATGGGGTAGATTATTTGGATACTTTTTCACCAGTGGCTAGACACTCCACTCTTCGCATCCTCCTATCTGTTGCTGTGGTACGTAACTGGACCATTTTTCAGCTTGACATCAAGAATGCTTTCTTGTATGGAGACCTGCAGGAGGAAGTCTACATGCAGCAGCCACCAGGATTTGCTGCTGAGGGGGAGACTCAGATGGTGTGTAGACTTCATAAGGCTATCTATGGCCTCAAACAAAGTCCCCGAGCATGGTTCCAGAAGCTTTCTCAGCTAATTGAACAACAGGGGTTCAGGAGATCAAATGCGGACCATTCGTTGTTCATCCAGAAGACCTCTAGAGGTACAGTTGTTGTTATGATATATGTTGATGACATCTTGGTCACAGGAGATGATGATCAGGGGATTGAGATAACCAAGTCCTTGTTGGGAAACCAGTTCATTACAAAGGATCTGGGCACAATACGATACTTTCTAGGGATAGAGTTTGCACGAAATGCACAAGGAATGGTGATGACTCAAAGAAAATATGTCACGGACATGCTAGCTGAAGCAGGAATGACTGGATGCAGACCTTCAAGTACACCTATGGACCCAAGCATGAAGCTGTACGATGATGATATTCCCGAAGAGGTGGACAAAAGAAGGTACAGAGAGATGGTGGGTAAGCTCTTATATATTACTATAACTCGACCGGATATTGCCTTTGCAGTAAACCGGGTGAGTCAATTTGTGGAGCAGCCAAGGCAAGTTCATATGGATGCCTTGAATATGATATTAAGATATCTGAAGTCTTCCCCAGGCACAGGGTTGCTATTAAGGAAAGATACGGACCTGTCTATTTCAGCTTGTGCAGATGCAGATTATGCAGGATGTCCAAGGGATCGTAAATCCACTTCTGGATTTGCTATCTTCATAGGAAGCTCTTTAGTTTCTTGGAAAAGCAAGAAACAGACTGTTGTGGCGAGGTCCAGTGCGGAATCCGAGTACAGAGCCATGGCACAAGCAACTGCAGAAATGATGTGGGTTAGAGCAGTCTTAGAAGATTTGACTGTAGATGTCCCCGTGCCTATGAATCTCCAATGTGACAATCAGGCAGCTTTGTTTATTGCCAATAATCCGGCGTTTCACGAGAGAACAAAGCACATCGAGGTGGATTGTCACTTTACTAAAGGCATGATTCAGAAGGGCTTCATTTCCACCTCTTATGTCAGTTCAGAGGATCAGACTGCTGACATATTCACCAAGCCACTGCTCAGAGGACCTTTCCAGAGATGTTCTTCCAAGCTAAGCATGATAGATATCCATGCTCCATCTTGAGGGGGAGTGTAGAGACTTATATATGTTACGTTTTATTGTTCCGTAATTTTTATTTATATTTTGTAAGACTCTGTAATTTACCCAAGGGTTTTCTCCCTATATAAGAGAACCTAGGGCTCTATGGAATAACATATCAGAGTTTCGATTACTCTAACAAAAGTGACTACAATTAAACTAAATTTATGAATAAATGTGGTCCAACAGGAGATCTAAGACAAATGACTTCATTTAGAGCTCAAAATAGTACAACAAAATATCAAAATCATCTAAGGTCGTATTACATGATCTAATTTAGTATATAGAGAATCAAAATAATACAACTAAAATTCAAAATCAAAGAAAAATTAAATAAAACTAAACTCAATATAAACAATTTAAACCTTGAAAGTATAAAACAAAAGTAATCAAAATAGTAAGCTATACAGTAAAAATTGAAATTCAAACCTATTCAGATCAAACTAAATAGATCAAGAAACTAAATCGAAAGCAATTGAAATTGAGACATCGGTAATTTAAAAAATAAACATCAAACCTCATTAATAAAAAAATCATCGCAGATATTTTCTTAAAGAAGAGTAGGGGGTCAGGCTTATTCTAACCCCTATCATATCTAGATCTTAAGATCCGAATCCGATTACCCAACTGGAGCTTAAGCATGCGCATAGAACGCATATGTAGCCGTACAGTCCGCATATGTGGTCGTATATGCACAAAGGGCGTATAAAGGGGGCTTCATGTATCGATGCGTTGAAGAGGCCGATCAGGCTTATGCGGTCGCACGGACCGCTTTCATGAACACTGGCTAAAGGAGTTCAACCCTATTATATTGTCTCTCGTATTCGAGAGATCATGACTCCTATTGTTGGCACCACCACTACAAATACCGCAGCTGCAGTCACAACCTCATCAAGCTCCTCAGGTATTGTCTATGCTTTTACTAGCAGTACTGGTGCAGACATGACAGAGTGGTTTATGGACTTTGGTGCTTCCCACCATCAGTGGAGACAGAGCGCAACTAAGGTCCTACAGGACTATACCACCTAGCAGATGGGTTGTCATTGCTAATGGTGACTACTTACCTGTTATAGGACATGGGGGAGATGCATTTGACGCCGTCCATGCACCTTCAAAATGTTTTTTTATGCTCCCGACTTTCAGATGAATTTACTCTCCATTAGTCAGATTACTAAGGATCTGCATTGTCGTGTCATTTTAACCATTCGTCTCTTGTGTTTTAGGACATACTCACGGGCAGGGTGATTGGATGTGGCCATAAGCAGCAAGGGCTCTATAGACTGGTCCAACCTCCTCATGTTGGTGTTTCTACTATACCTACTAACCAATCTCTCCATATCTGTGGCACCTTCGTTTTGGCCACCTTCCTCTGCAAAAATCGTGTTATGTTCTTCCTTAGATTTCTACGATATCCTCCTTTCAATGTGAGGCATGCCATCTTGGAAAGCATCACCGTTCTTCATTTCCATCATGTCAGAGTCAGAGCAGTTCTCAGCTATTCGAGCTCCTTCATTTAGACATTTGGAGTCCAAGTCGTGTTCCTGATTACCAAAGACATTGTTTTTATCTAGTTGTGATCAATGATTTTTCTAGACTTTCCTGTATCTTTTTATTGAAGAATAAGTCTGAGGTTGGATCTGTAATCAGATATTTTATTAATGAGATAAAGAATATTTATTCTGCCAATGTCAAATATCTTCGTTCTGATAATGCCTTAGAACTCTGCAGCTTTCTGAATTTCTTAGATCTCTTGACATTGTTCACGAGACCTCATATGCTTATACTTCCCAGCAGAACGGTGTTGCCGAACGCAAACATTATCACTTACTTGATGTAACAGAACCTTGTTGATACAGTGTCGTGCTCCTCACACTTATTGGGGCAATGCTGCCCTTACCGCATGCAATCTGGTGAACCGCATGCCCTCGTCTGTGTTGGGAGAGAAGATTCCTTTCTCGGTTGTGTTTCACGAGAAGGATCTTTTCTCCCTTACACCTTGTGTGATCAGATCTGTTGCTTTTTTCACGATATCTCTACAGGTTGTAACAAGCTCTCTTCTAGAGCTGTCAAGTGTGTGTTTGTTGACTACTCTCGTACCCAGAAGGGGTACCGTTGCTTTGATCCGCTAAGGCGAAAATACCATCTCAGTGCAAATGTTACTTTCCTTGAGTTTATTAAGTATTTTTCTCCTACACGTGACAAACTAGCCCCATCTGACTTGGAAGATGAAATCTACATGCCTCCACCTCCTATTGGCATTCCTCCACCCGTCCCTCTACTCTTGCTCTACCATCACTTCCTCAGCCGCCACCACCACCACCTGCCTCTACACCTGCTCATGTGGTTCCATCTCTTATTGTGACTCAATTTTTGCCACGTGTTTTTACTCGCATGTCTCACTCGGTTCCCCCTGCTCACAAGTCTTGCCCATCATCCAGCACGCCTCAAGTATGTAATGAGCACATTGTTTCTAATGATGGCACTACTGAATTGTCTGTGCAGCAGGATTCCATGTAGGAAGAGCAAGTGCCCTCTACAGAAGAGAAATATAGGCTCAGGACTTGGCAGATGATTTTGATGTGCCGATTGCTCTGCAAAAGCAGAAATGTACGTGTGCTACTTATCCTCTTGCAGCTCAAGTTTCCTTAAGTAGACTGTCAGACAAGGTTTTAAATCTAGACTTCGATTTCGTTTCAAGATGTTGAAAAAAATGAAACAATTTCGAAATTTCGTCGAATCGACGAAATTTCGCCAATTTCAGCCAAAATCGATCTAGATTCCGAAGGAAGGGTATATATCGAGATTTTGATTTAGACTTTGGTAGGGTATCGAAATGAAATTTCGTCGAAGGTTTACCTTGGCACTATCAGTCGCGGAGATACCACGGACATATCAAGAGGCTCTTCAAGACAGTCAGTGGAGGTTGGCCATAGAGGAGGATATGAACGCGCTACAGTCACGTGGTACATGGAGTCTTGTTCCTGCTCTAATCGGTGCATCTGTTGTGGGATGCAAATGGGTATTCACTGTGAAACACTATGCAGATGGCAGTGTGTATCGCTATAAGGCGAGACTTGTGGCACATGGGTTCACCCAGATATATAGGGTGGACTATCAGGATACTTTCCCTTCAGTGCCAGGCATTCTACTGTGCATATTCTACTTTCTGTTGTTGTGACCCGAGATTGGCCCCTTTACCAGCTTGATGTGAATAATGCATTCCTCTATGGTGATCTACAGGAGGAAGTCTACATGCAGCAACCATCCGTGTTTGCTATTGAGGGGGAGTGTCAGAAGGTTTGTAGGGTACATAAGGTTATCTATGGCCTTAAGCAAAGTCCAAGAGCATGGTTTCAAAAGCTCTCAGACTTGGAGCAGCACGGGTTTGTGCGATCGACTACCGATCATTCTTTGTCTGTGCACAGGACCCAGAGAGGCACTATTATCATTCTCGTTTATGTTGATGACATTATTGTTACAAGGGATGACGAGCAGGGCATTCAGGGTGCCAAGGACTTTCTAGGTCAGCAGCTTGTGACAAAGGACCTTGGTAATTTATGTTACTTCCTTGGACTAGAGTTTACCAGGAACCAGCAAGGTTTTGTGATGACCCAGAGGAAGTACATTACAGATCTTCTTATAGAGACAGGCATGGCAGATTGCAGACCTGTCACTAATCCTATTGACCCGAGCATGAAGCTCTATGATGAAGACACTGAGGAGGTCGAGAAGATGAGGTACAGGGAGCTTGTTGGCAAGCTAATGTGATTATTGACAGACCCGACATATCCTTTGTCGTGAGCAATGTGATTCAGTTTATGGAGCAGCCCAGACATGCACATATGGATGCAGTCCATATGATTTTACGGTATCTGAAGACATCACCAGGTACGGGACTTCTTTTTAGCAGAGGTACATCTCTTTTAATTATAACGTGAGAAAATGCAGATTATGTTGGGTATACAAAGGATAAGAAGTCTACTTCAGGCTTCGTTGTAATCATAGGGAATCCCATGATTTCATGGAAGAGCAAGAAGCAGACTGTGGTTACTAGATCGAGTGCTGAGTCAGAATACAAGACCATGGCACAGGCTAGCACAGAGATGATGTAGGTCAGATCTGTTCTTATTGACCTGACTATAAAGATGTCTCTTCCCAAGCACCTCCAATGTGATAATCGGGTTTCTCTTTTCATTGCCAACAACCCATTCTTCCATGAGATGACCAAGCACATAGAGGTGGGATGTCACTATACTCGTGACAGGATACATAATGGTCTTATCGCCACTACGCATGTCAGCTCTGGACACCATACAACAAATGTTCTTAGTCTTACTAAGGCCCTAGCTAGAGGGCCTTACCAGAGATGTTGTTCCAAGATGAGTCTGATCAATATCTGCGCTCCAGCTTAAGGGAGATGTTGAGATATTTACTATTTTTCTTATTGCTTTCTTATTATCTATTTATTTTGTCTTTTACTTGTAATTTGCCTAATAGGTTCCTCTCCTATATAAGAAAACCTAATGACCTCTCATTAATGTTTTTCCCTCTACAAATTTCAAACTCTTTCTATCTTATCATTGATTCATTGCCCGATTGAAGGATGCGGAATGCATGGGCGATTGCTTGATGAAGAATAGTTCCAAGGAGATGGTGATAGAACTCTAGGTCGAATTCGATGCATATTGGTTATTGTTCATGTAGTGCCAAAGTTGGCAACTCTTAGGAGAAGGCTAATATATTATAAAAAGGAGGTTTGATGAGGCATACTCTAAACTATCATAAGGCTCGAGATCAAATATCCAAAATAAACAAGGTTGAGGATGAGAGAGACCTCTTGATGGAGGAACTTGAAGAATGCGTGAAGTAGCAGAAGTGGTAATGGATGACAAGAAGTTCAAAATTGAATGGCAGTAGAGATCTGCACAGAAACGAATCAGAGAAGAAGACGTGAATACAAAGTTCTTCCACGTAATTGCGAGTGGAAGGAGAACGCGAAATCTGATTCGTGACTTTTGGCGCGGCGGTGTAGACTGGAGATGGTTAGGTATTGGTGCATCCAAATTGCAGCAAGGACATGAGGTTGACCTTACTCGAACCTTTGGGGTGAATGATCTCCAGATGATGGTATTCGAATTGAATGCAGAGGAGTTACCTAGGCTAGATGGTTCCCGATTTTTTTTCTTCAAACATTTTGGGAGGTGGTTCATGGAGACACTATGGCTCTTTTCGAGTTCACTATTGGAATTTTGCAGTTTGAGCATGTAAATAAGGTGCTTATTTTCTTTTGCCTAAGAAAGATGTTTTTGAGAGGTTGGAAATTTTACAACGAATGCTATGTCAAACACTGCTTACCTTATTATGGCAAAGTTGCTCGCCAACATGTTGCATTTAGTCATGAATAAGATTATTTTATCTGATGAAATAGCATTTAACCGACATGCAAATTAAGCATAGTCTAGTGATTGCCACTATCATGGTTGCAAATTAGAAGCGGTGACAAGTCAGGGGCATGATTTGGAAAGTGAATTTCTCTCAGGTCTTTGATCACATGAATTGGCGTTTTTTGTGGGTTTCATTTGCCAGGAGGGGTTTCTCGAATACGTGGATAGCAACGATGAATAAATGTATTACTACTACTTCTTGTTATGTTTTGATCAATGGTCTTTGGAAGATAGAGTTTTCAAACCTCAAAGTGGTATCAGGTAGGTTTTCTTGCTTACCCATCATTCTATTTGTTTGGTTGTCGGTGCTTTGGCTATCATGATGGCAGGCAGCCCAAATGGGTGTTGCACAATATACAAGCTTGGTAGGAATCCATCCATGTACTCCAGAATGTTGATGATACTATTCTTTTCTTTGTGAGGTGTGGTAGAGGCTAGAGGGGTCTCCACGGGGCTATCTTTGGGGAGTTTACTGGCCTTTGTATAAATCGCACAAAGTCTAGGCTCATTTCTTTTGACCTTTCTCATTTCTTTTGACCTTCTTGTTGAATCACGTGATAATCCGCCTCACTCACTTGGGGCTCCTTTTGACTTATGGTTATATAAAGCAGGTTGATTGGATGCCGTTAGAAGAAATTTTTTCCAGAAGGAAAATTATGTGCCTCTCTCTTGGGGCATCTTGTGCTCCCAAAGGTGGTTCTCTTGGCTGATACAATGTCATTCGTCTAAACTAGACTTCTGCACGTTGTTGTATGCAATCACTTGGAGGTGATGATGAGGATTTTCTTTTTTGAAAAAAGATCCTTTTGGTCAGCTCTGGATAGGGATCCACCGGGCACTCCACCGGTGGATTGGAACTCTATAATGTGGACCAAGGACGACAGGTGTCTGATGTGCTGGAGGGCTTTTCTTTTGTCAGAGGGCACTCCACCCGATGGATTCGAATGTTCATTTTGCACTGGTTATTCTAACCAAAGGTTGCAAGAGTTCCCAAATTTGTCCGAGGGGCTCGGGTCAATTACAGGACCCTCAGTTTGTAGGGTTCATTAGTACTAGAAAGACGGCGACTTTTTGATCAAGTCATACACGATTTTTCTCCTGCCGCTATTTTTGATCTGGGGGACCTGCAAAGGGTTACAAGCTGATCTGGAGTGTTCTAAGGTATATGGTTGGTAAGGCATGGACGGAACATGATGAAAATCTGCAATATGACATTCTCTAGCATTGTGGATTGACTGCTCGCTTTAAAGTGACGGTCCAGAAGATATTGAAAACCTGTTCTTTACAAATCACACATTATGGAGAGTTTCACGTGAAGTTAAACTTGAATGGGTGGACTTCTCCTCTCTAAAAGTATTTTAGCCGCCTTTGCACGCCGCTCTGTTTAGGTCGTTTGGTAACAGCTCGTACCTCTTTTCATGTTTTAGGGCCTCTGACTAGCACATGATGGTATTATTTTTCATTAGAAGAGATTTTATGAGGAGAAAGTTGTGACTCGTGCCAAAGCTCTCCTGAGTCGTGGATTATGTAATTTTTTGTGTGTTGTATGTTAGTATGTAGTGGAGCAAACACCTTTTTGGTGTTCGCTCTTTTTCCATTAAAATTATTATAATAATAAGTTCGAACTAGCAAAAGACGAGCTTGATAAGGGAGGCAAAGTGGAATGTCCCACTAGATGGTGGACTTGGGAGGGAAAACTACTTGGCAAGACTTGGACTTGGCTTCCTGGCACTATGAAAAAATATTTATTTGTTAATCATAAGAATTACAACAAACATCCTAGAAGGTAATATACATGTATATGTTTATATGTACCACTAGAAAACGAAATACATACACACATCTATTGAATTTTCAACATTCATATTAACATTTATTTTTTTTTTATAATAGATGGATGAACATATATTTATATTCATATTCACATTTATATTTATCGAACTACAAATGTCACTTTTTATATATCCATAATCATCATACATGAAGATATGCGTATCTTCTTTAGTAGTGAAGCCCTCTCCCACTTCTACGTAAGGTCGACTACATGGATTCTTGCTCAAATTCATGTTGAAAGATCCGACTATTTTTACGATGGTTGTCGACTGGTGAACGCAACCTCCCTTCAATGGTATGGTGGTAGTGTAGTGTACATACCCCCCAAAAGAATATAAATATGAGCGACTACAAATATAAATATATTCAAGTCCATTTGCATACATACCCTATCATCATGAACCACATTATAGAAAATAACTTCTCCCATATGATTATTTTGTTAGCTACTTGTTAAGAACCTCAGCGGACCCCAAGATGCATCAAAAGATTTGTCTGCAATTAACTCAGGAAGACAATTTCCATGATATCTGAGTGGACTGATTGATGTCAGGGACTTTCCACCACCTCAACAATAAACTGACGATTAGTTTCAGGCCATCTTATATGGATTCATATAAAGCATTTTCTGAGAGCAACTACGAAAAAAAGGCAAATGTCTAGACATCAAGATCAGGACCAAAGAACTGAGTTCTAAGGGACTAACTGCTATAGAGCGTTCCACAGCATGGATGAAATCTATTTTCTCCACGACAAATTTGTTTGATCTTCCAGCCAACAAAGCAGCTTCATTCACTAAATTAGCTAAATCTGCACTGCAGAAAGTCCAGCCAAATGTTCCAATAAATCTACCATCACAAAGCAGTAAAATACTGTATGATACTAAAATCCATACCCAGTGAACCCTGTGGTCATGGATGCAATTTCACATAGATTCACGTCTTTTCCCAGAGGCAAATCCTTTTTAGATACATGAACCTTCAAAATGGCTTCTCTTCCAAGTTTGTCAGGGGTTTCCACCTACAAGGTGAAAGAGACCCTCAGATCTCAAAACTAAAAGCCATATGTGATCTAGAGCAGACTATTTATTAGTGTTGGTGTAATAGTCATAAAAAAACTAACCATCACTACACGATCGAATCTTCCAGGCCGACGAAGTGCAGGATCCAAGACATCTGCACGGTTGGTAGCTCCAAGGACTATAACTGAAGAGTTGCTATCAAAACCATCCATCTCCTGATAATTTTCATTATAGAATAAACACATGGGGAAATAAAAGGAGCAACACAAAGATGATTACCCAAGTATAACTTACAGTAAGCAATTGATTTAGAGTCTGTTCACGTTCATCATTGCTAACAATTCTATAACGGCCATCTCGGCTTTTTGCCACAGCATCTATCTAGAGGGAAAATGTACGTTGGCAAATAAAATTTAAAAGATATGCTGAGGGCAGCAGATATTTTAAGCCATGTTCTAGTTCTACCTCATCAATAAAAATTATAGAGGGAGCCTCCTTCTTGGCTCTTGCAAATAACTCCCTCACTCGTGAGGCTCCCATGCCAACATACAACTCCACAAATTCACTTGCAGAACAGCTTGTGAATGGAACCTCAGCTTCACCTGCAACAGCTTTTGCAAGGAGTGTCTTCCCTGTCCCAGGAAGGCCAACCTACAATGTTGATCGATCGTCAAATAAGAAATCCTTTACAAAAAGTACAGAAAAAATAATGCTCGGCCCTTAAGAGCTTATGAGAATGCTCACCAATAGCACGCCTCGAGGAGGACGTGCTCCAAGCCTCAAATATCTCTCAGGATTCCTGAGAAATTCCTATTATAAAACATGTCTTAAGCCACAGAATGTATGTATAATACATTTACAGATAGAAAGGGTCTTTGGCATTACAATAATCATTTAACACACCACAATTTCTTCAAGCTCCTCCTTCGCCTCATCAACCCCAGCAACATCGGCGAATGTGACAATTTCTGTATGTTCTGATTCTCTCGTTACATTTGATCCAGCACCCTTTCTGCTTCTTAATTGCCCAATGGTATTCTGAGAAGATTAAAGAATATAAAATGTTATCCAATATGCATAAAGTTAACATAAATTACATCCAACATGTCTAAAGCAGAAAAAATGCACATTACCTGAGTAAAGTTTATTGGAAAACGTTGGAGAAATCCTATGATAATGGTTACGTAGAAAAGAGCTACCTGAAATTAAAAATAAAACATCAAGATCACGGATGCTCTTGTCTACAACTTTGATGATTTTGGTCAAAAAAAAACACTTTCGAAATGTCGAGTAATGAATATTCATCACTCTAAAAGATGAAAGGAGTGCTCCGATCCCAAGTAATTAATTGCATTTATTCATTTAAATTGCATTTTTATCATTCATGCATATATTTTTAATTGTGGGAAAAGGCTTTGTTATTATTGTATGCATATGTAATTAATATTCACATTTTACCATGCATAATTGCAGTAAATAAGAAGCCCAAAAATCTTGTACATTATCACCTATATATTACCACAATTTCTCCTATTTTTAATTATTTTTTACTAACTCCAAATAAAGTAAAATTAATTTTATAGTGTACATGTTACTAACCTTAATCACAGAAAATTACCAAAAAAATATTAACATGTATATTTGCTCAATAAAATCCAAACCCTGGTATAAAGACAAAAGTTGTAAATGTGAATACGCTCTTATACAATCTCATATGGACCCCTACTCACTTTTGAATTAAAATACATTCAATTATCTACAAAACAAGATCAAATTCAAAAGAATCGAAGTTCATGTGTGAAACTTGGATTTTGAGACCTCATTGTATATCGCATATTTTATCTGATTTAACCCTATTACTTTATATAAAAAAACTCTTTTTAATTTATTTCTTTTTCATTTATTTCCGAATTATGTTTTAATAAAATATGCAAAAATCCAAATAAAAATTGAAACAAAAATCAAAGAAATTAAATCACTCTTATATATGTCCTTTTTATTTTATTTCTTTATTTTCTTAATTATCAAAAATGTCAGAAAATAGATTAATATGTAATTATTTATTTTATATTTTATCTGATTTTATTTTCATTTTTACCTTATTTTAAAAATTACAAAAAAATTGTAAAATATAAAAATATGATATTTTATACCAGTTCAATGGGGCTGTCCCCTGCCTCATTTTCGACATTTTTTTATTTTTTCAAAAGTATCACCATGTATATTCATATATACATCCCTCCTAATATGTCATTCGAATTTCGTCAGAAACAGGGACTCATATGCCCTCATCTAGAACATGTCGATTACAGCAATGTTTAGACCGTTAAAATTACATGTTCTAGATTGAGGGCATAAGAGTCTATGTTTCTGACGAAATTCGAATGGCATATTGGAGGGATATATAGATGAATATACATGGTGATATTTTTCAAAAAATAAAAAAATATGGAAAAATAGGGGCGGGGGTAGCCATGTTGGGGCAGCCCTATTTTTTCCTGTTATATCTATAGAGTGCCACCAAAAATATGTTTTGTACAAATGATTTCTTTTGATTTTGGTTCCTTTACAAAAGTTGTTGATCTCGACGAGACGAACAACTTTCCTGTAGACCACTTTTTTATTGAATTTTTTATTTCATTTCTAAATTTTCTGGGAGCTACACGTGGCAGCTCCTGGAGCCACCACATGTCGCCCCCTTTATTTCCTTTTTGTTTTTTATTTTTATTTATTTTATTTTATTTCTATTTCTATTTATTATTTTATTGCATACCCACTTAAATGGTTTAGTGGTAGTGCAGTATGTCTACCACCCAAAAGACCAAGTTCAAATCCCTAATTTGTGGGGGTTACGTTAGGTGCTCGATAGCCAACGTAAAAATAGTCAAATCTTTCAACATGGATTTGAGCAAGAATCCATGTAGTCGATCCTACTTATAATGGGAGAAGGCTTCGTCATTTTTTTATTGTTTATTGCACCACATGGCACGTTCCCCAACCTTGGATCTAGGCCGGTCCAATAGCCCAAACTCCTCCTTTCTCCGCTTCTTGCGACCAACGCCGTCCACCTCATCGCTCGCTCCGCCGCCCTCGTTCTGTTCCTATTGCCTCTGCCTTCCTCGGGGTAACTCCACCCACGATCGCCCAAACATCTCCGTGGCACTTGCTCCTCTCCTCCTACGACCAAGCCCCACCTTTGAAACCCTTAGCTCCAGCCACCCTCCAGTTATCTGCCATTCACGACATCGAGGGCCCAACTCCTTCCAAGTCGTCGGTGACAGCTTCGACAGCGGAGGTAGAAGTCGATGATGACCCTCTTCTCATGTCAAGATCCAGGAGGCCGCCACCTCCTGCCACAGCTTCAACAGAAGATTGCTTGGGCCTCGTGTGACCCGCCATATGCTCGAGGCGATGATGGAGCTCCATCGAGCTTTATCTCCCCAGGCGAACCGTCTACGTAGTACCCCTTCTTCCAAATCCCCTTTCTCCCCTTCTTCTTCTTTTACTTCTTCTTCCTCTGCTTCTTTTTCTTTTTTCGTTCTTCATTTTTTCCCTCTTCCTTTTTCCCCCAAATCAAGCATCCCCACCTTCCGTCTTTCGATGCCATGCTCCACCGCCTCGCATCGCCACCACTTCCTCGACCCGATCGCCACTCGCCACCCTTGACTCATCCACCTCACGTAGCTCCGCCCTCTACGCTTTGGTCGACGGCTGCTCCACCCTCGCCCACAACATTGCCATGATTGTCCTCATTCGCAACGCACCTCCGCCTCGTGCCACATGGAGTGCATCGCCTTCGAGCTGGAGCTCTGCCAACTGAGCCACCGCACCCATCCATCATCATTCCTCCCCGTCGGTCGCCTCGTCTCGCCCTACAGGTACCACCCGATCAAGATCGAGTGGCCTTGAACCAGCCACGTCTCTCCATCCGAGCCCATCAGATGGTGCGACCAAGGTTTTAGGGTTCATCAGATGGTGCTGTTACCGAGGAGGCACGGCTTAGGTTGATATTTAAGCAATTTAGAAATTAAGTTTTCCACCTCTCGGGTAGTCTGACCCCCAAGCTTTCTTATAAATTTCCTCCTTTATTTTTCCAGCATTTTATTTATTTATTTATTTATTTACTTGAATCATCTCTCTGACCACCATCTGATTTTTTTACGAGGGACTCGACACGATCGGATCGACTGCTTAGGTAGCCGAGCAACTCAGGAGCATTGGAGGTCAACTTTTTCAAGAAGCAAGCCGATTGAACAAACGCATTAAAAATTAAGATCAAGTCGAGTCGTGAGAGATTGTAGAGTCCTTAGATTTTCTTTTTGCATTTTATTTAATTTTTATAATAATTGCATATTCACGGTGGTTCCCGTTTGAAATCTCGCGTGTGTAAATCGGACTCTGGACATTTATTCTTGTAGTGTGTCGAGACATGTTTCACTCTCGTGTTGAGGGCAGGGCTCAACTTGAGTGGCTTGTATGTTAGACATGTACTCGCGGTTCTTAGAGCTTTACATAGGTCAATTATCATTTGCTTGTACTCGTTTAATTTAGTATCGAACTTTCCTTATTTAATAATACGCACCTTAGAACATTCTACTTAGTCAAATTAAATTCAAATTCTTCATGACTAATAGAAGTTCCTGTTAGGTGCGGTTTTCTCTAACTTGCATTCATTTAGCATAAAAAATTTAATTCGATATTGCATCACGTATGTAGAGCGCGAGGATCATTGTAGGTCTTCTAAACTGGGGATGCATCATTAATTTTATCGATTCACCGGCTTTTCTCGACTCCCTCCCCATTAGTTTTATAATTTAGGATAAATGAAAATCGGGATTGATCGTTCGGCATGCCGTGTTTGGGGGAGTTACTCAAGTGATAACCTAACTTAAAATCGGGATATAATTAGAATTGACCAAAAAATTGATTAAAATTAACAATTGTTTTCTGGAGAGCAACCCCATCATAGTACGCATGTACCTATCTCCAAATAGAGTGGGTGAGGATGTACACACTAAGGTTAGAACTCAAATCCTTGAACTTGTGTCCAAAGTCTCCAAGTCTGACTCTTACAGGCTTGGGAGCTGCAAGCGCTTGCCTTCAACCTTAGTAAGACGTTTTGGTGTATATCTTCTCACTATTATCTGTAGAAGCATTATATAACTCGACAGTCCAGGCAGATCGTCTCTTTAATTGGGATATAGTGGGAGTGTACGTTGAACGTCAGGTGACTCGCCTAGTGTGCTTGCGTGACAAGATTATTTTATCACTTAACTAAAATCGAAAAGATAACAATCGGACCTTTGCGACCATCACCGTATTAAGTTGGTGAAACCAGGGTTTGATCTTGCGTTTGTTGTTAGAGTTATTGTATTTACATTTATATTTGTAACTCTTCGGGTTCCGTAACACCCCATGACCCTTCGAGTTCCGTAACCCTCTCTGATCCTTCGAGTTCTGTAACCCCCTATGACTATTCGGGTTTCGTAACTCTTGTACTCTCTAGGGTTTTCTCTCTATTTAAGAGAACCTTGCTCTATGGAATAAGCATCTCATTCGTTCCTCTTATCAACATGGTATCAGAGCGATGATCTTAGATCGGAGCATAATACCCTAAATCTGTCGCCACCACCAACCCTCTCTCCACTGATAGGAGAGAGGGTTGGACATCCTGCATCGCTTGTGGATTCAATGATCTTGCGCAAGGCAGTCTGAGTCCCCAGGAGCACTAGTCGCCACCTCCAGCGACACCTAAAGCGTTACCCGAGGCTCCAACAACTCCAACCGCACCTCCTGCGCCGTCGACATCGTTTGGAGCCCCCTTCTCCAATAGCTCATGCTTCACTACGACTTGTTTCTCCCAACTTGATGTTCCATACTTTTTATTCTATCAAGTATGGGAGAAAGGATGAATCAGATATGAGTCTTCAAGATGTTTGTTGCCCTACCACGACTGACAGACTGACACTTCAGACTATTACTGAAATCATCCGTCTTCACTAAGCATCGACTTCTTCGTCAGGGTGTATACTTCTTTTATGACCCGATTACTACTCCTCGCCGGACTTCTTTTACAATGATTCTTCTCCGGGCACGACAGAGATATGTTCTGGTGACCTGCAGGCACAACAAAGATACATTTCGGTGACCTGAAAGCCGTAAACCCGTCCTCGAGCGAGGTCTTCTAGCAGCAGCGGACATATGTTTTTATGATGCATCGTGTGAAGATGTGGTGTATACTTTTTCTTTTGTTACAAGCTGCAGCTTTCTTAGCTCCTACTTGAGGGCGAGTGTTAGAGTTATTGTATTTACATTTATATTTGTAACCCTTCGGGTTCCGTAACACCACATGACCTTTCGGGTTCCGTAACCCTCTGTGATCCTTCGAGTTCCGTAACCCACTGTGACCATTCGGGTTCCGTAACTCTTGTACTCTTTAGGTTTTTCTCTCTATTTAAGAGACCCTTGCTCTATGGAATAAGCATCTCATTCGTTCCTCTTCTCAACATTTATTTTTGTGTCTGTTTTTGTGAGTTATCCTTCTGTTTGCATGTTTTTTGCATAAATTTGCTTTCATCTCTTTTCGAAGATGTTGGCTTATCGGTCTCTGCACCCAAACTCTGCATGTAACTTTTCCTTAACCGATTACCGATCATCTTCACCATTTCACTCCTCTGTGAACCCTCTCTTTGAAATGGTTCCTCCTCAGTCACCTTTCTTCCCTCTATCCTACCCGAAAATGAAAGTCGGAACTTCGACTGACTTCTTCACTTCTTCGCACTTCTCACATGCCCAACATTCTTACACTCCGGATCCATTTCCATCCTAAGTTGACTCACCATATTCACGAACGCTTTCTGGTATCAGAGAACTATTCCAAAAGCAAGCCACTATTGAGATGAATGACTGGCAGAGTTATTTACCTCAACAGACCTCATTTTCTACTCATATGAATGTTGGGACAGGACAACAAATTACACATACAAATCCTAACTTGACCTTAGGATATAGCATGGTCGAAAGAATGAACTGAATGGAGAGGCGTGCACCTTATGAATTCCCAGACTTGATTGACCTTAGTAACCAAGCATACATTGACCTGCCCTCGTACCACCCATTCGAAGAGCCAGCACATATAGGGGATTGGACCCAAGAGCTCAATCTACAAATCCCTTTTTTATCGACTCCATCATATGAGGATCCAACTAATGTCGCCAAACGGATGGTCTATACTCAACCCAACATTGCAAGCCAGAGTCTAGGTATGTTGAGTATGAGACGTCAAGTTCTCAATAGTATCCTCCAATTGAGCAGACTTCTCCCATGATTTGTCAAGAGAACTTTTTGGATGATGATATTTCTAGACTTGTCGAGGGATATGAATCGTTTGGTGATAAGTTGAGAAATGTCATGACATGTTGAATTCAAGTGTTGCCATCTCGGGTATGGAAGTGGAGAATGAAAAGATCGAATTTGATGTTGAAAACCTAGAGGACACTAGGAAAATCACACACTTTGTACAACTTGAGTCCTTTCTACCTCCCTCTTCTGTTAACCACTTGCCTTCCAATCTAGAGTCTGTACATTCTCCTATTCCTCCTTCACCTATTCTCAAACAGACAAAAATGAAAAATCAGAAGATATCATAAAAATTGAAAATGAAAAGGATCTAAAAAATATGGACCCTACCCTGAGGGAAGCGATCGCTAAGGAACTAATTCTTAAGCTTCCCTTAATAAAGGTTATAGATCACTTTTCCGACCTCAAAAGATTCGTAAGGAGTAGATTGATGTCCAAGAGGTCAGGCAATAAGAGAACAAGGACTGATAGACACATAGTGTCTATGGTCATCTCCTTGGTGATGGGGAGAATGACTAAAGGCCGCGAAGTGAAGCGATTGCCTAGGGTTTAATAAGAAATCAGAGACATCATCTTTACCCATGCTAGAATCGATGATGACTCATCTGTGAACATCCTCCCGACCTCTGTTTTTGACAAGCTCAAATTCGGACCACTAAGGAAATCGAGAGTGATCGTTCGGCTGGTTGATCAATCCACAAAACGATCGAGAGGGATTATTCCAGTCATCATTACTTTCTAAAGTGCTCCGTTCAAAGTGAACTTTACAGTAATTGATATTGAGCACCAAGGAGAGTTCACCCAATCTCCTATTATTTTTTGAAAGTTGTTCTTAGCATTGGCTAAGGCAATTATAGATTGTGAGACTAGGGAGATCGATTCATCTACATTAGGTAAACAACGCCCACACGTAACCTTTAAGGACACACTCCATCCCATGGAAGGTCGTATCTCGATATATCGGCGATATATCTGTATCGACAGGTCACCGATATATCGCCGATATGTCCGATATCGGGTATCGACACGCAAAAAAGGCAAGCTGAATACCGATGTCGGCGATATGGCGTCGATATATCGCCGATATATCGGCGATATATCGGTATCGACATGGTACCGATATCGATACCGATATCGATATGTCCTTCCATGCCATCCCAATGCGAGCTACGTAGTTGTTGATAGTCGTGATCATCGAGAAACAGGTGACTCCTATCTCTCTACTATACCTGAGGGCTGTCGAGCCAACCATTGGTTCAGAGATTCCCCACACAACCATATTTCATGTTGCTTGCTCACCACCACTGTGACAACTTCTATAGAGGACTCACAAATAGAAGCTCTCTCCGAGTCGAACACCATCTTTTCATATTGTTTTGACTGTTTCGGTGACTCGATTCTTGTGCCTCCATTGCCACAGTCAACCGCATCCTTCTGCAGGTCACCTTCAAGACTTAGACTTAGATAGACAGCCATTACCATACCACTCCGATCCAAGAAGCAGTTGTTCCCTCTAATTGGTTATCTAGTGATAAGAAAATGGGGCCCGACTACACGAGGCGTTCCCCTGAACCCATCAAGGCACGTCATTCTCCTCTTCCTCTCTCTACTTCAGGTTCTAAATCATCGACCAAAATGGTCCACACAGACGTGGACCGATGACGTGATCATTGTATATACAAGCGATAAGGTTGTTCTTCAATCCCACTCAAGCAAGTAGTCATGTGTCGATCCTCGTTGGACTTTCCATCCTCCTCATTACCATTCTTCAGAGGATGATTCTGACGTCGACACATATCCTCAGTTCATCTTCATTCTCCTTTCACGCAAGAAGATTCGTCACAAACCTTCTTGATCATTGTATATCCTTACTTTATCTTGTATAATTTTTCTTATTTTTGTTCTCTCTCTCCCGTGATTCGCATCACTCGCCTCAATTCCTGATTGATTTAGATTTTCTAATGTTAGTTAATTTAACCTTAAAAATTGACATCTTGCATTCGCATCCATCATCCTTTGCATAAAAAATACCCAAAAAATCCTTCTTGAAAACCTAACATTTTTATTATCTGAAAATTAACCTAAGGAGATGGTGGCCTCCCTGAGTTCGACTTTGAGGTTGCTCAAGTAAAATAAATTTGACTGCTTGCATCTAATTGAAAATTAACTTAGCGGTATATGATTGATCTGAATTTGCCCGCCTATAACGAACATAACGTTAGTTTCACATTATTAGCAAGTGAAAATTGCAGGTTTGTCACTGTGTGATGAAGTTTTTGTTGATTTTAACTTCTTAAAAGAGCATCGGTTTAAAAAACATCTTCAACTTCCAGGTCTATGTTATCATTTGTTGTGAGAAATGAAGTGAATGCATTAGAAGAGACCATAGGGCTCTCTTATATAAGAGAAAAGTCCTGGATTAATTACATGAGAGGTACACAAGGAAAATAGAAATAAGAAAAACAATAATGTGAGATATAAATATCTCAACACTCCTTCTCAAGCTGGAGCATATATATCTATCATACTCAGCTTGGAACAACACTTCTGAAATGGACCTTTAGCAAGGGCCTTGGTGAAAATATCCACAGTCTGATCTCCGGTAACAACATGGAAGGTGGATATGAGACCTTTCTGGATCATGTCTCTAGTTTAATGGCAATCCACCTCTATATGTTTGATCCGCTCATTAAATGCAGGATTATTGGCAATAAATAGTCACTTGATTATCACATAGAAGATTACATGGGAAGAGAAACCTTAACATCAAGATCAGTCAACACAGATCTAACCCACATCATATACGCGCTTCCATGTGCCATGGCCATGTACTCAGATTCTGCATTGGAACTAGCAACCATTGTCTGCTTCTTGCTTTTCCGTGATATTAGCGAGCTCCCAACGAAAATAGCAAAGCCAGAAGTAGACTTCCTATCTCTTGGGCAACCTGCATAGTCTGCATCTGCACAAGTTGTCACCTCAAGAGATGTATCTCTTCTGAATATAAGACCAGAACCAAGTGACGTCTTCAAATATCTCAATATCATATAGACTGCATCCATATGAACCTTCTTAGGCTGCTCCATGTACTCGTTAACCTTGCTCACAGCAAAAGATATATCCAGTCTGGTGATAGGGGCATATAGGAGCTTCCCAACAAGTTCTCTATATCTCCTCCTACCTACCTCCTCAGTGTCATCATCATATAATCTCATACTCGAATCCATAGGGTAGTAGCAAGCTTGCACCCTGTCATACATGTCTCTAAAAAAAGATACGTCACAAACTTCTATTGGGTCATTATAAGACCACGTTGGTTCCTGGTGAACTCTAATTCAAGGAAGTATCGAAGATTGCCAAGGTCCTTAGTCACAAACTGCTGACTTAGGAACTCCTTGGCAACATGAATGTCATGCTCATCATCTCCTTTGACAATAATATCATCCACGTAGACAAGAATAGCAACAGTACCTCTCTGTATCCATTGAACAAAAAGTGAGTGATCCGCAATAGACCGCACAAACCCATGTTGCTCTATCAACTCTGATAGCTTCCGGTACCAAGCTCTTGGACTCTGCTTCAAGCCGTAAATCGCCTTATGAAGCCTACACGCCTGTTGAGACTCCCCCTCAGTAGCAAACCCTGGTGGCTATTGCACATACAGCTCCTCCTGTAGATCACCATATAAAAACGCATTCTTCACATCAAGTTGGTAAAGAGGCTAGTCCCATGAAACAGCAACTGATAGAAGAATGCGAAGTGTCGAGTGTCTGGCTTATGGAGAGAATGTATCATGATAGTCCACCCTATAAGTTTGGGTGAACCCACGTGCCACAAGCCTCTCCTTGTAGCGATCCACACTACCATATGCCCGTTGTTTCACCATAAAGATCCATTTGCATCCCACAATAGAGACATTTGAAGGAGCAGCAATGCTCCAGGTACCATGTGACTGCAAAGCGGCCATTTCCTCCTTCATGGCAAGTCGCCACCAACTGTCTTGTATAACCTCATATGTTCGTGGGATAGTAACAGTTGAGAGCCCCACAACGAACTTCGTAATTCCTCTGAAAGATGGTCCAAAGAAAAATGTGCAACGAGAGGATACGCGGCACATTGGCGACGTGGCTTCCTCAAGGCAATAGGTATATCCGGGTCATCAACCTCTCGATTCGCTGGTATCAATTCATCATGTGCAATGCCTTGTGGAACAATCAAATCTCCAGTGACATCAGTAGAAACAATGTGCTCATTATATACCTAAGGCATGCTGGATGATGGGGAAGGCGCATGAGCAGAGAGGTGAGTAGAAGACCTGCAAATGTAAAATCGCGATAAGAACTGCGTTAAGGTAGGAAGAGGTGGAGATGACTGTCAATATGAGGTACAGATGGTAGAGATAACGAAGGTGGATGAACAACAACATCCACACCATAAACAGCATTAGACAACATGTCACCTCTAGGAGAAAAGTACATAATAGATTCAAAAAATGTGACATCAGCACTAACATAATACATTCGCCCAACATGATCAAAACATCGATACACTTTTTGGGTACAAGAATAACCAACACAGACATACTTGACAACTCTAGGTGAGAGCTTGTCACGGCTAGGAGTGAAATTGTGGACAAAAGCCACATATCCAAAAACTCTCGGAGTAAGAGAGAATAGATCCTTCTCGGAAAATGCAATCGAGAAGGGAACCTTTTCTCCAACAATAGTGGACGGCATGCGATTCACCAAGTAGCAAGCAGTGAGAACAGCATCACCTCAGAAAGAATGAGGAGCACGACTCTGAATCAAAAGTGTCCTCGTGACATTTAGAAGATGATGATGTTTGCGTTCGGCCACACCATTCTGTTGTGAAGCATAAGCACAAGAGGTCTGATGAACAATACCAAGAGATTGGAGAAATTTAGAAAATGTAAGGTAGAAAACTCCAAGGCATTGTTAGTACGAATAGATTTCACACTAGTAGAGAAGATATTTTGATTTCAATAAGAAAAGATTTAATAATAGCACAGCACTTGCTTCAGACTTATGTTTCAACAAGAACACCCAAGATAATCTAGAAAAGTCATCCACAGCAACCATATAAAAACGGTGTCCCTGATGATCGGGAACACAACTAGGACCCCAAATGTCAAAATGAAACAACTCAAAAGACTGACTGCTATGACGAATATTATAACTCAGAAGAGAAGAACGATGATGCTTCCCAAGCTGACAGGCTTCACAATCCAAGGTAGCATGAGTAGAGATCAGAGGTAGAACATGGCACATCTTTTGTAGAGGAAGATGTCCAAAGCGAAGATACCACATGAAAAAAGAAATTAATCCAAAAGGAAAAGTAGCAGCTCCAGCACACGATGGCAGGGCAAGCTTGTACAATCCTCTCTGTTCATTGCCAAATCCAATCACTATGCCCGTGAGTATGTCCTGAAATACAAGAAAAGATGGATCAAATATGGCACGGCAATGTAATTCTTTTGTAATTTGACTAATAGACAAAAGATTTATCCGAAACCCTAAAGCATATAAAACATTCTGCAGATGCATACAAGGATCTAGAACAATCTTCCCCTGACCAACAATGGGTAGATGGACCACATTATCAATCACCATGGATTTATCAAGCGGGATAGACCTGTAAGAACTGAACTGTGTCCGATCACAACACATATGATGTGATGCTCCAGAGTCCATATCCAGTCTGTCAAATCTGAATTGCTACAACTAGTAAGCGCATAAACAATACCTGATGAACTAGACGAAGTTCTGGCATTAGCAGCTACGTTTGAAGAACCTGCAGCTAAAGTGGTAGGTGTGCTCATCATCTCTCGTAATCTGGACACAATATCATCAAAGCGTGCATCATGAACAGGGGCAGAATAGGCTCGGTCTGCTCAACAACACGGGCAGACACAGGATATCCATGTTTCTGATAGCCAAGGAAGGTCGTATTGCTATCGATATCATTTCGGTCCGCTCGGAAATGGATATATCGGGATATATCGTCGATATATCGACGATATCGGTAGAAATATTGGAAATGGCTCAAAAAATCTATTTTTTGTCATTTTTTCAGAAATTAAGATCATCCAAGATATTAAAGCAACAAATAACCTACAAATACACACTTATGCCACACATATCGGTCATTTATAGCCCATATATCGCACATATCAGTCATCATACCGAACATATCGTTGTTAGTGTTTATTCCTGACCTTTAGATATTAGAAATGGATTCCATTCAAGTTCTTATAAGAATAAATAACTTACAAATATACACTTAGATGATGCATATAGATCATTTGTGAAGACTATGATCCTTATATTGCATATATCAGTCATATCGAACATATCGTTGTTACTATTAGTTGTTGACCTATATATATTGAAAATGGAATTCATCCAAATCTTAGATCACTAAATAGCTTACAAATATACTCTTAGATCACACATATCGATAAATCTATGAAGCTTATATCGCATATATCGATCATTTTGAACATATCGATATTAATGTTTGATTCTTGACTTATAAATATTTTTGTTTTGAATAATTGACTTATAGATATTGGAAATCAATTTCATTCAAGTCTTACAACATGAAATAACTTGTAAACATATACCAAGTTGAAGAACCATTATATGCACCCTCCTGTCCCACCATACCCTACCAGTACGGGGGTCTTGTTGCCCGGTCAGCGAGCCTGGGGGGGCTAGTGGGGGCCCAGGTTAGCCCTCCCTTGCGAGGGTGCGGGGGCAGCACCCCTAATCCAAAACAAAAAATATATAAATCATTGTGTATTTTAATATTAGGTGTAGCTAGATATATGTGTTTTAATACTAGGTGTAGCTAGATAAGTAGTTGAATCAATCTTGCATGAATAATAGCATTAATATATAGATATATCGGCGAAATATCGACGATATCAATCGAGATCCATGATTTTTTTCTACTGAATCCAGTCATTTTTGACCGATATGACGATATATCGTCGATATATCGCCGATATCCCTGTAAAAGGAGATATTGGGTAATATCGAAACCCCTACCCTGTCGAAACCAATATATCGGTAATATATCGCCGATATATCACCGATACGGCCTTCCATGCTGATAGCATGTCTCCTCGAAATGACCAGGACGGTGGCAATGAGAACATGGGCCACGTTGGCGTCCTCCTCCTCGACCACGCGGTCTACGTCTGCAAAATTGTGAAGTTCCCCCTCTGCCACGAGAGGCTGCCATAGTAGAGGGGGTCTGGACTGTAGTGGTAGATGAGGTAGTGAGCCTACTCAATCTCTTATAGACCTCCTCCATTGGAGGTATCGTCTCTCCATTCAGTAGTTGAGTACATGATGCATCGTACTCCAAGTCAACAGATGACAAAATGACTCATGTCATAGTGGCATTCCGATATGACTGTTGTTGCTCTGTGTTGGTAGTAATAGGCATGAAGTTGTGTAGTCGCTCAAACATACTCCTAAGATGTGAGAAGTGGGCATGAAGTGGTCGACCATTCTGCTTGGTCGAGAAAATATCATACTGCAGCTGAAGAATCTTGTTGTCATTCTTTTCCTGCATGTATGTGTCTGCTAAGATATCTCACATAGCCTTAGTTGTGGGTTGATTGACAATATCGTTGGCGATCTCCGTAGTGAGTAACCTGGAGAGCCAAATATAAGCATAGACATTGTCCTGCTTCCGAGAAGCATTAGCCCCAGTCTTGTCCGTCGTCTCTGAATCCGTCATAATGTGCTCCTTGTTATGGCACTAGATAAGGGTGCGAAAGTGCATGGACCAAAACTCATAGTTGGTTTCATCCATCTTCGCGATAGGAGCCGGACCCTTTAAGACACCAGACAATGAGAAGATGCCACCCTTGTTCTCTGACATTGTAATAAAAACGCCGAAACTCGGAACAAACTGAGGAGTAGACTGAGATGAGAGTCTACACAATCATATGGAGGAATGGTTGCATCTGTAGACTCATACAACCATCCTCACTACTTTTGTTGTTGTCTAGAGTCGGAAGACGTGATTTATGTGTAAAATCATGAAATCCAAACAAAATCAGACCTTAACAGCCTGCGGAAACGACCAAACTGTAGCACGAACATGAAGTTGGGGCCAAACCGGTGAGAGGAGTGGCCGGTCTGAACACGTCGGCCACCGCGGATCGAAGGGTTGTTGATCGGCAGCCCCTTGGCGGCACGGGAAAGCCCCGGTGGCAGCCTATGGATGGTTGGGCTGCTCGCGACAGCGGCGGGAGGAGGGGTAGCAGCGACGGCAGGGAGGGGGGAGATGTTCCCGCTGGCGGCGGCGAGGTAGGGGAGGGTTAGGATTGGTGGGATACGGGAACCCCGGTATAGGATCATTGCTCTGATACCATGTTGTGAGAAATGAAGTGAATGCATTAGAAGAGATCCTAGGGCTATCTTATATAGGAAAAAAGCTCTGGGTTAATTACGTGAGAGATACAAAATGAAAATAAAAATAAGAAAAACAATAATGTGAGATACAAATATCTCAACATCATTCAGAAAACAGCAAGCAAAAATCACGTGCTTGTTTTGCTTTTGGCTTCCATAGAACATGTTACTTGTTCAGCTTATCCAGAAAGAAGCAAAGGAGACAAAGTTAGCTCTTTTCCTGATCCCACTGCAACAATTGGATGCTGGCTGACACTAAATTTAGAGGGAAAAGTGAGAGAAAGTAAAGAAATTTAGAAGAAAAGATCTTACCAAGGGAGAACTGAAAAATCCACCAGATCGACGGTCTGGAGAACCAAATTCAACTTGATTCTCCAGCATCTTCTCATAGGGCGTTTTAATGTCAGTGGGTCTTGTTGTCGTGTATACAATCCTCTTGGTAGGGGTGACAGTCTTCAGCAGCAATGCATCAGCTTCCTGGGGGCGAGCGGGCACGGTACTTGTGTCAGTCACAGCTTCGGTGTCTGATTTCAATCTGAAGATAATCCGGACCCCGTCGACTTCCACCTTCTGAACCTGATTGTTGTAAACCTTGCTCAAGAAGTCACTGAAAGGGACGCTGATGATGGACGTTTGAATACGAGGCTCCGATCCTGGCAAGGGGATGCCAGGCCTCAACAACCTCATAGCAAATATGACAATGCCTAATTGCAATAGGATGGTCCCGATCTCCTGGACCTGTATCAAGGGCTGCCACTGTCGTTTGCTGCCCCCTTTCCACCGTTCGCCGCCTCCACCTCCTCCGCCCTTCCAACTGGGGCGAGGGGACGAGGACGGTGTACTTACGGTGGCACCGGTGGATTGGGCATCATTGGGGTTCGAAACTGGTTGGCCGCTATCCTTCTCAGCAGAACCGTTGGCCTTGGTATTCTCTTCTTGCGAACTATCATCGGTACCATCATCGCTCTGGTGTTTGGCTCGAATCAGATAAGTATAAGTATCCCACCATCGTCGATCGCAATTAGATGCAAATCTAAATGCTAGAACATAAACAAGTGTGATATAAGCAAAGCTAACTGTTATGATTAAAGAAAGTAACATCCGTTAGGATATGGTAAGACATCTTGAGCGACATGGGACTTCAAAAAAAAAGTTATGGATTGCCTCCAAAAGCATTACAAATTCCGTGAGAGCAGAATCGATGCAAAGAAAAGAGTCAGCAGAACGGAAAGTTGTTACCCACGGCGGAATCGTGGAGGATAGCATGCGAAACCTTGCATGGATTTGGAGCTTGGGGAGTTGAAGGAGAGAGATTGGAGGCGGGGGCGGAGGTGGTTGATGGAGGGGACGGTGATGGCGGAGGTGGAGAGGAGAGGATGGCGGCGGTGGAGAGGAGGGGAGAGGTGCAGCATGGCGCCGCGGTAGAACACTGGGAATGAGAAAGATGGGGGATGAGATCGGGGTAAACAAAGGGGTGGGAAGGGAGGTAGAGACCAAACGCCCAAGCGGGCCCGACCCCGCTGCGGGTGTGTTTTTTTTCTTCTTCTTTCCAGGGAGGGAGATAAAGCTGCTGCTAAGCTGGTTTGATCCAATGTGCGGTTTTTTGTGGCAATCCGACCCCCATTTTTTAATTTGTTTAGGGATAGGCTTTGATGTATCTTGTTTTGATTCGATCAGTCCTTATCATTGGGAGTTAAGATTGGTGAAAGTATTATATTTTATATTGAAGATTTTTTTAAAATTTGTTGCTTAATTTGTGTAAGAAATAATTTTTTTGTTTTTTAAGGGTGTATATAGATAGGATAAAATACGTAATCCAATCCAATCCGTTGTCGGATCGATTTGGATTTATAAGTCTAACGGATCGGATTGAAATTTTACAAATCAGTTAAATTATGGATTATGTTGAATTATTATCAAAATTCGATCCGATCCAATTCGTCAATCCGTTAATAAATAAATAATATATAAGAGTTTATTCTCACCATTAAAGTACATTATATATCTAATTTTACTTGAAAGCTATGTGTAAATATCCAAACTACTATCTTTATAGTTTAAATGCATTCTGACTCAAACTTCATTTTAGACTTGAAACCTCCTTACCCCACTTTCAGTTGTTAGTTTAGAAAAAAAGTAATACCTACCTACATTGTTCTTTAAGCCCTTCTAATTTTTCAAACGAAACATCCTTCTTGGAAAACTAATACCAGAGCTTAAACCCCCTTAAGACCCTTCCAAACAAAACATTCACACGTGATGCACACATCTCCACCCTCGGGTGCATGATGAACCCTAGGATGCCCTTAGTTAATCGTGCAAAATTAATTTTAGATTTTTCATTGCGGTTAAGCGAATTTGGATTAATCAAAATCGTAATTTATTTATTTTCCCAATTAAAGTGATCGATCAACTTTTTTTTACTTGGACAAGTCTAAGGTCGAACTCAGGGAGGCCATTGTCTCCTTAGGTTGGTTTAAAATCGATCTAGATATTAGATTTTCAGATAGGTATCTTTAAAATTTTAAATGCAATAAATGAGCGAAATGCACAATTAGCAAAGTTCAGAGACTAAAATGCAATTTTTCATTCAAACAATGCCCAAAAATATGAAACTTGGCCAGAATTTGAAATATAATGAAATTAGACTACTCTAATTTTTTGGAATTTTTGGATGCAAAATGAACTAATTATGAATTAAATATGCAGATTAGGTGATTTTGAGTTAACTAATTTGAATAAATATCAAACGTCAATATTTTCAGAAATTGAATTATCCTATATAGGTCTATATTAGAGGTATCCAGAACAATTTTTAATTACTAAAAATATTATGTGAGGAATTAATTAAAAATAAATTATTAAATTTACCTTTTCATTTATTTTGGCCTCTATATGCATGCAAATGAGATGAAATTTTGGCATAATGTAGAAAATCTTAAAATCTACCAACTTTGAGTTTTTTGGATTTTTTAAAGCAACAGACAATTTGATATTATTTCCAAAATATGCAGTGGGTAAAATATACTATTTTCTATAGAAATAATTATATTAAAGAAACCATGGCCCACAAAAATATAGCTAACATTCACAATGATAGAGAATAAAATATTATACACAGTGCATCTTTTAAAATGTTGAAATGATGCCAAATGCATGTTCAAAATAAGGTTCAAACACAAGGGTATGAATGCAATTACAAAAACAAAATTGAAAAAAAATGCTGACGGGACTTCTATGCAATTACCTATTCTCTAGTGATGCTTATGCAAATTTCTCAACATAGCACATGTTGGGCATGCGCTTGGTGGCTGGAGAGGACTGCTTTGCAAACAGCGTGATATGTAGGGGGCTTGGCATAATTTTTCCACACCTCACATGCGTAGCACGTGATCTTCCATTATTGGGTTTTGGTTCTGATATGCTAGAAAATGGAGGGGCACAGCTGCAAGATTACCTCGCCCCACGTGCTCTTCACGTGGGGGAAGGATAACGACGGAGGCGTAGGCTCGATGGGTGGATGGAGGCGAGGTACAGGAGGGTCGATGGAAGTTCTTGGTCGCATGTGGTGAAGGGAAACCCCCCAGTCGACACATGATGCGAGGCGGCTGTCGTCTCTGGTCGACGAAGGTTGTGTGGGCTTGGTTGCAGCTTGCTGGAAGGGTGGTGTTGTGCGTCTGGATCAGCTGTAGGAGATGGAGGGGATGTTGTGTGGTTGAAGAAGAACGTTGCGGTATATAGCGATGGTTTTGCTCCTACATTTGTTGCTACCAATCTTCATCTTGGTGCAAGCAATGGCGATTGGATAGAAATGGTGAACGGAGGTGCATGCTCTCGGGGATGACTGTGAGGTCGCAGAGGAGGGTCCACGTGCGGTGAAGGCATGAGAAGGATGCGACCGCGATGAAGTGTGGTTTCTGGGGCAACAAAGGAGTGTGGGTGGCCTACTGCAGGAGCACAAGCTGAAAAGGATCGGTGCAATAGCCGTGATTGTGTGGTTGTAGGTGGTTGAGGGCTGAGAGATGGAGAGTGGTGTGTTAATGTGCGTGAGCAGCCGTAGCTATGGCTAATGTTGCACATGTGTGCGTATAGGAGGAGTATAGAGGGAGTAAGGTTTAACAACATGAAGATGTCTATAGATGACCAAGGCAAGGGTAGAGTGTGAAGGAGATGAAGGAGAGGAGAATAGAGGAATAACGAAGAGTGGAAGAAGAAGAAGGAAAAGTGAAAGAAGAAGATAAGGAATTACCATACGTGATGAATACCCATTCATCACTCTTTATTCTTATATTTTAGCTACAAAAACCCTTTGCAAATATATGTATATTCTTGTAAATACAAATAATTACCAAATTGCATGCATTGTATAAAAGTTAATAATTGGCATGTTTTTGTGCATAAATAAAAGAATAAAGAGACAAAAGAAAAGGAGGGAAATATTTAGAATAAATATTGAGCAACCTAATCCCAAGGGAGGGCTCAACATGGGCTGATCGCATAAAAACCCAAGTAGAGAGAGATAAGGAAGCTCATATGTGTAAATATACATGTAAATATAATAAAAATATTTTCCTCTAAAAATAAAATAAAAATAGGTTTGTATATATTTGTAAATATGTGTAAATACAAAATCAAAATAAAAAGAGAAAAATTAAAAAATAAAATAAAAATAACCTTTCTTGTACATATTCACCATGTACATAAGATCACACATATATTTATTGTACCTTGTAAATAAATAAATCAAAATCCCATAAAACTTGTATATATTCTATACTTCAGAATGTAAATAAATAAAATAAAAACCATAAAAACAAAAAATAAAATAAAAAGAATAAAAATAAAAATCAAAACAAAACATTGTGTATATATCATGTACATACTTGTATATATCTATTTATTTACCCTTGTAAATAAATAATAAAAATAAAATAAAAATACTAAAATATTCCTAATTTTATCCTATAAATAAATAAAATATAAAATTGGAATAAAAATGTACATAAATAAATAAAAATCAAAAATCAAAAACCCAATATTGTATATGTGCCTATATATAATACTATATTGTAAATACCTAATTTTTATTTCAAAAAAATAAATAAAATTCACCAAAAAAAATTAAAATAAAAGAAACATTTTTTATGTTTTGAGTTTTTCGAAATTCGACCTATTTCTATCTATTATTGAATTTACAAAATTTTAATAAATGGCTGCACCTAATTGGTCCACGGGGGATTGTTGACCCCGGTCAACTCCCCCCCCCCTGGACCACCAGCCCGCGGATCTCGCGCCCGACCCGCTTTTCTCCGATTTTTCCTCGCGTGATCCGAGACCCATTCGACTAAACCCCGGGTCCCATTCTTTCCTCTTGCATCCGAGATCATTGCCGACACATCCGCATGGGGATCCGCGCTTCACAGAACCCTGCCCGATCTCTTCTTCTCGGACCTGAGTTACTATATAGTCCGAGCTCCGCCGCGCTTTTCACTCATCGTTCGATCAGTTCTCTCCACCCTAGGACCTCCATAGCCCTCGCCTGAGTGACAGCTTGCGTTCGGTCGTGTTGCAGCGAGGAGGGAGCAGCTGGACCATCGATCCGGTGACGTTACGCCGCCGTGCGCCGCCCAGACGTGGTGCTCGAGCCTCGGGCACCGACGACCCTCGAGGCTAGGACCTAGAGCTTCCCCAGCTCTTCCCCAGTCGATCTCATCCATCAGGTACCCCTAGTTCTCTCCGTCCTTAGCTAATTTTCATCTACACCCAAATCGACCCATCGCCGACAAACCCTGATTCCGACCACCCTAGCTCACCGCTCGATCATCGGAGTCGATCAACACCTTCGCCCTTCCCTCGCGCACCTTCTCCACCCCTTCGTTCAACCCAGTTCGCACAGGAACTGGGATTGGGGCTCCACCGTCGTCACTTCGCCGGAGCCCGTTCACCTCGACGCACCGTTCACCTTCACCGCCCCTAACCGGGTCGAGGCACTTTGCCCTCGACCCAGGAGTCTGTTGCAAAGCTTTGCAGGTCCAGAGGAGCCCATCTAAGGGCTCGACATTCAGGAGAAGCAGCTCCAGCTTCGTCGTGGTCGCTGGACCACCTCCGACGCCTCCAGCCTCATCGGAGGCTATCTTCAGATGCGGGAGGCCCAGACGTATCTTCTTCGATCTTCAGAAGCCTCCGAGGAGCTCTCCTGCACGCACACGAGCCCGGCGAAACTCACCGACGTCGAGTTCATCGAGCATCCTCCCCGACCGTCCAATCTTCCTCTAGCTCCAGATTAGATCGTAGCCGTTCACGCCAGGAGCAGCCACCACCGTCCGATCAGTGGAGGATAGATGAGGACCATCCGATCGTCGAGGGTTAGCCGCGCCTCTTCTCAACCGTCAGATCACCACGTGGCATCCATCTGGCCCTCGACTTAATAAAAGGGTAAATTACCCTTAGGCCCTCATCTTTTTAGTTGTTAATATTTAGCCCTGTAAATATTTTAGAAGTTGTATTTCAGTTTGGTAAATTGCATAGAGGACCTCGTCATTTAGATTATTTGCTTTTATACCCCTGTATGTTGTGCGACACGTGCTTCGACATGTGATTTATTGGGATAATTGCATGTATGGGTCGGAAGTTTTAGGGTGTTTATGAATGAAATTATGTTTTTAATATTTGCATAAATGCCCCTGTGAGTGCTTTAATTGTGCATGCGTCAAATATCGTGGGTATTTTACACTTTCGCCCCTAGACTTTTAGTATGTGTTACTATTTAGTCCAGGGACTTAAGTTTTATTGCAAATCGGTCCCTGAGTGCCCGGATCACGCGCGTGGTGCGTGAGACCTTGGAAAATTTGCATCGGACCCCCTGGAACTTATTTTAATTGCATACAGGTCCCTATGCACTGTGCCTTGGTTTTTAATTTTAATAAAATAGAAAAACTACTCCAAATTTGATGAAAAATGGATACATGGCTCCTGCCATGGTGTAAAATTTTCTCTAATTTTTGGAGACATTTTTGACTCTTTTTAATATTTTTAAAAATTCAAAAACAACCATTTTTCTTACTGCCCAGTTCTACAAATCACAAAAAAATATTAAGACACCTTTAAAAATTTCAAAAAATTAGATATTGTTTGTTTTGCTGTGTTTGATTTTCTGATCAATTTTGGTCATTTTTGGACTTAAAAAAATTATAAAAATTGAAAAACATTGAAAACCCTATAAAAATTCTAATAATTAAAAGAAAAATCCAAAAATAATAAACCCAGTGCCTAATTTTTCCTTGTATTCCACACTTTACAGGAAAATTACTTCCAGGCTTAGATAGGGCTATTATCCATTTTATTTTGGCCCTCCAAGCATGACTGGACATTGTCTTGCATTTTCTATCTTGTTTTATTTTTATAAAATTCCTAAAAAATCAGAAAAATACCAGAAATTGATCAAAAATAGTAAAAAATATAAAAAATATAAAAACATTTTTGTTTGAATTTTTTGAGCTTATTTGAGTAGTTAAATAATTGTGTGAAGTTCCTTGTTTCGTTGTTTTTCCTATTTTCTTTATTATTCAAAAATCCAAAAAATATAAAAATTATTAAAAACCCACCAAAAATAATTTTCTCTTGTTTATTTTCACTTTCGACTACTTCGTAGGCCGCAAGGCCATCACGTGCTCCCTGAGTCCGACCCTGGTCGCTATACCAGGCTAATCTAATAGCCAGGGCCAGTATTGATTTTATTTGATTTTTCTCTCGTTTTGGTGGTCTGATCTCACATTTTTCTTGCTGAACTGATTGATCTATCGACCCGGGTAGCAACGACCCGAGAGTGATTATTTTTATCTGATCCGGATTGATCGATTTTCGGTTCATCACAATGGCGCCGTTGCCGGGGAGCACGACTTAGTAGTCACATTTGATTTTTCCGCGGCTTTCTTTTTCTCGGTTTTCTGTATAGATTTTTGTATATATTTTTCTGACTTGTTTATATAATAATCTGGTCTGATCACACTCTTTGATTGTTATCTTGCGAGGGTCCGAGGATCGAGACGGCTTTCTTTGGAAGCCGAGCAACCGCGGGAATCGGAGGCGGTTCTCTTCTCTACAGAGCCGTAGGAGGACGCGAGGAGCGAGCAGGAGTGCGGGAGCCGCGAAATAGCCACGGATTAGATTAGCCGTAACTTAGATTTCATTTCCTGCATTATTTGAACTATTATTGTAATAAAACAGGGACAGGACTGAGACACTTGGACTTGCGATATTCTCGGGGTCTGTTTCGCCGAGCACCAGTGTGCTCGGGGGACCCCTCGGTTTTACGCGGTTTTTTACGCGATTTGATTTTCCTTACTGCCTTTTCCGATTTCTTGCGAATTTTCGAGCCCCTAGCTTTAGGATTTTCTGCTTGATTGTGACGTAATTCATAGGATCCAAACACCGTAATATATTTGCATGTTCCTATAGTTTGGTAATTGGACCTATAATAAAATATTAATAGAAATAGTTGATTCACTACCTTCGAGCCTACGCGCCGCGAGCCCACCCCGTCAAGCGCTACTCCTGAACTCGACATGTCGAGAAGAGGAGGGGTGGGTCTAGACCGGACTCTCTAGATTGGAGGCTGGTGGTCAGCTAGTTGGTCTTTCGAGTAGCACTGCTGTTTAGGGACTCGGTTTTCTGCCTGCACCATTTAGGTAGTTTATTTTCTGTCTTTCAATTCTACGCGGATCATCTTGCATGTAGACTGTTGGAGTCAGGTATGCATTTCTTACTCTGCATGCATCATTGATTTCATCGCGCATCGGCTTTTTCGTCTTCTCCTCCCTGTTTTGGACTTAATAACCAGGAGAACCGAAAAATTCGATAGGCGATTTGTTTGATTATTGAAAAATACTTAAAAAGAAAAACAATAAAATTTAGGACTGCTAACTCTATCGACCCTAAAGACACCTCACTTAAAAATTTATCTTAGGGAGAGCAACCCCCTCATTGTCTGGTTTGCTTGCGTGGGAGAGTGACCCCGCACACTAGGTAGAGCCCTCCGATATTCTTCTCGACTGATTACCGGCTATTTCTGTACGGGACAGTCGGTGGAGAAAATATCGGGTAACCCAACAGGTCACGTAATCGCTCTGCTATCCTGACTGATCACCAAAATAAAATTGACAAGATAATTGACCGAGCCCTTACGGTCTTCAGCTCGCGTTGCGTTGGTGAATCGGTGGTTTGCTTGTGATCATAATTGTTACCAGCTCTCATCCGCACTACTCGTCAGATCACGATGATGGGTAGGAGGTCTCTTAGGCAGCCTCTGGCTGCACCGCTTTTTAGCACTCCAGCCCACTCATCTAGGTCGGTTCGTGGGAGCTCAGACCCGCTCTCCGAACCCGAGTTTGATTCCGCCCTGTTCCCCCTTAATCCCCCTCCTTCTGAGACCGAGGTACTAGTGCCAGAGAAGAGACAGACAGATGATTTATCGGTACCTGAGTTTGGATGTTTTGATTTTTCAGAGACTATGACCGACAGCAGTGATGACCGCACTGGAGGTCCACGAGGAGATCAGACATTCGTCTTGGACCAGGGTGCGATCAACTCCATCCTGATCGCCTCCCTAGACTCAGTTCAACAGCAGTTGAGGGATCAGGGAGCATTCATGATAGAGATGAGGCACGAGCTTGAGCAGATGAGAGCCGACCGCGAGCAGCGCGGCCCAGGGGGAGTACCCGACGCAGCCGCAGCCGCAGCGACAGTCGCTGCAACAGCCGCAGCCGCAGCAGGAGCAGCAGGACCTCCGAGACCGATGCGGGAGTTATACAACCCCGGATCGACCTTGACGCACCGTTGGGTGGTACTACCAGCTATCGAGGGGGACTTCAAGTTCCCCCCGAACACCTTGCAGCTTCTACCATGGTTTCATGGGCTGGCTACTAAGGAGCCTCATCTCCACCTTCAGGAGTTCGAGATAATATGCAGCACTGTCCATGATCGTCAGGTGGACTAGGATACCATACGGATGATTGCCTTCCCCTTCTCCTTAGCAGACAGAGCCGCTACCTGGCTGAAGCACTTGGGGAAGTTCGTCTACACCTGGGAGCAGCTCCGCGTCGAGTACTTGCATAAGTACTATCCACTCGGGCGGACGAACGCCGCTAGAGCCCTGATCAGCAACTTCTCCATGCTCCCCAACGAGCAGTTCCACAAGGCATGGGAGAGGTTCAGAGAGCTGACTGACAGATGCCCGCACCACAACATTTCCAAGCCGAACCTTGTGCAGAGCTTTTTCAGCGGGCTGACACTAGAGCTTCAGGGCTTGGTGAACGCTAAGGATCACGATCAGGTCTGGGCCATCTACGAGGAGATGGCCGAGAACTATATGATGATGTCCCAGACCCGATTGTATACACATGGCAGACCCCAGCAACCACAGACCGTGCAGTACCAGAGGAGAGCACGGGTCGACGCCGGTCCATCCAGTTCGTCAGCGGTAGCAGTAGCACGGGCCGAGTCCACAGCCGCAGACATGGGGATCATCAGCGAGAAGTTGGATCAGATGGAGATTATCAAGAAGAAGCAGTACCAGGGCATCACGCAGATGGAGCAAATGACACAGACTCTGAGTGACCTGAAGACACAGCTCATGTGTCTCCAGGAGGCACAGACAGCTTCACACCCTCGTCTTCAGGTACGAGGCGATCCAAGTAGCAGCGGCAGCTCGTCCCAGTGCTCTAGCTCCCACCAGCAGCCTTGACAGGTCCATCTTGTACAGGCAGAGCCGTACCAGTAGCCGCAGCTCACCTACCAGGCACCACCATCCGCTGACACTCAGATGGTGGTATACCAGCCGGATCAGCCTCTGGCAGTACTCCCGCCAGACCCTTACGATTCAAAGCCGTTGATGGATGTCAACGGGATTTGGTATGACCACCCCCAGCCCGGTATCCGACGAGACCATCTCGGATTCCGTTGGGCGGTCGGAGGTGCCCAGCCCCAGCAGCAGCCGTCAGGACAGGGTGGCCAGTACAGCCATCAGAGGGATCACTAGCAGCAACAGCTCCCAGCATATATCCAGCCACAGCCACAGCAGTCACCACAGTATGGTCCTCGTCCCCATCAGCAGGGACAGTCTTGGAGGCGTGAGCAGCCTCATCAGCAGCAGCATCCACAGTCTTACCCCTCTCACCCACAGCAGCACCAACAGCAATAGCCTCATTACCATAGAGGCTACCCGTCAGATTCTCATGGGCCATCCTATGAGAACCCCGCCTTGGATGACATAGCCCGCATCCTCACAGATCAGCATGCTACTTTTCGACGGGAGATGGATGAGTTCCGCCAGGAGATGCGGGACATTGTGAGAGGGAAGGTCGTCATCCCTGCCTAGATAGAGCCCAATCCGAACAACCTCAAGAGGAAGTCTGAGCAGGTATTTTGTACAGAGTATGTCACTCCGAGTGATGTTTTTGGTGATATGTCTGCATATCTTTTTGATACTGACTTTGTCACACTTAGGAGCGGTAGGATGCCAGCAGGTGGCGAGTCGTCTGAGCGACACCCTAAGGATACATCCAGAGCGCCAAGCGGGGAGGAGAGCGGTACTGAGGCCGCTAGAGATGATGACGGTGGTACTGATGCCACCAGGGATGCTGATTCCACCGGTGATACTGAGGTCGCCGTTTCACCAGTTGGAGGAGGTGGTACTGAGGTCAACCATTTTGCCGAGCCAGAGCGCGGTACTGAGGCCGCCCGTCTACCTGCCGATGGTGGTGTTGATGCCACCAGTTCTTCTGAGATTCCTGTTGTTTTTCCTATTACTGATGTATCTCGGAACACTTTTGTGAATAAAGGAAAGGTTTTATATACTTCTGGTCCCACTGTGGTGCTTGATGTATGTGTGGATCCGGCCGTCGAACCGTCTAGGCCCTCTCGTAGTCCTTTATCTGAGAAGGACCCTGTGATCCCCTTCCCTAGAGCCCTTCAGATGGGGAAGGGGAAGAAAAATGAAAAATCCAAAAAAGAGGCAGCAGGAAGAGTTCAGCCAGCAGATGATAGATTGGTTTCATATTCAGCTGACTCTTCAGGAGGCTTTGCAGCACATCCCCCTACTCCAGCATTCACTTAGAGACAGGACCACAGTCAGGAGGAAGAGGAGGAACCACCATTCAGAGATTCATGTGCTGACGAGAGCCACTTGTTTCGCGATCCAGAACCGTCTGCCGGCCAAGAGGCCAGATTCAGGAGCCCCTTATGTCAGATGCCATATCAGTAAGCAGAGGTTCGACCATACTCTATTAGACAGCGGATCGTCGATCAACTTACTTCCGACAGCCCTTCTCGACCGCTTCAAGTTGGGCACTCTTAGATAGAGCAGGACAGTCCTTCAGTTTGCTGATCGATCTGTCAAGAGACCGAAGGGGTTGCTTAGAGACGTTGTCGTCACGATTCAGGGCCTGCAATTCCCCGTGGACTTCGTACTGTTGGACATGGATATCCCTGAGTCAGTGACTGATACCCCCATCATTCTAGGTCGCCCGTTCTTGGCCACAGCCAAGGCAGTGACCGATCATGATAGTGGGAAGGTATACTTTCGCGTCGAGGGCGAGAGTGTACAAATAGAGACGGTCGATGACATCAAAGCCAGAGACAGAGCATGCTCAAAGACTACTTCCGATACAGAGCAGATGACAGATGCCGGGCTAGACATCCACCAGGACTGCGACTTTGTGATTACAGATGATGAGGCAGTTTGGGCAGATCCTGACGCACAGGCTATCCTCTCACCTTCAGAGACCGCTGATGCAGAGACGACAGTAGAGGACAGCTTGGAGAGCACATTCCTGGTCCAGGATACTTTTGAGGCAGCAGAGCCGGTTCTCGACCGCGAGACTGATTTTTGTGATGATGGTGGTACTGAGGCCACCTTGGATGATACAGATCCCTCGGAGTCAGGTTTTGACTGGGCAGAGTTTGATGACTACATACCAGATCTGACTTCCGCTGAGCCTGCAGATAGGGAGGAGGCAGATGCCGAGCAGAGCAGAGACAGTCCAGGTGAGCAGTCTTCCTCCGATCCAGTTTGCTAGAGAGAGCTCTCATTTTCCCGAGCAGATTTGGCCGCATACACTCAGATTCTTCAGAAGCCAGATTTGCCAGCACCAGTGTGTCCAGAGTTGAAGCCGCTTCCTGCGTCGCTGAAGTATAGGTTCCTTGCGGGTGAGATGAGATGTACCCAGTCATTATCTCCGCCGATTTGACTGGAGAGCAAGAATCCCGTTTGATAGGGGTTCTTGAAAAGAACCACAAGGCGATAGGATGGAGCGTAGGGGATCTCTAGGGGATCAGTCCGGCTTTGTGCTCTCACCACATCTATCTCGAAGATAAGGCAAAGACGTCGCGTGAGTTCCAGCTGCGGCTGAACCCGAATCTGAGAGAGGTTGTTATGAAGGAAATTTCGAAGTGGTGGAGCGTAGATTTTATCTACCCCATCTCCGACTCCAAGTGGGTCAGTCCGTTACATGTGGTGCCCAAGAAGACGGGCATCACTACAGTGGTTACGGTGTCTGGAGAGGAGATCGCTACACAAGTACCCACTTCTTGGAGGGTCTGCGCAGATTACAGACGACTCAACCAGGCCACCAAGAAGGATCATTTCCCCCTGCCCTTTATTGATCAGATCATTGAGAGACTAGCAGGGAAGAGCCATTATTGTTTTCTGGATGGGTACTCGGGCTACAACCAGGTGGCCATCGCTCCCGAGGACCAGGACAAGACGACCTTTACCTGTCCCTTCGGCACATACGCCTTCCAACGCATGCCATTTGGGCTATGCAATGCCCCTACGACTTTTTAAGGATGCATGCTATCGATCTTTTCGGACATGGTAGGGGAGTGCTTGGAGGTCTTCATGGATGATTTCTCGGTTTACGACGAAGGATTCGACTCCTGTCTTGACTGCCTAGATCGAGTATTTCAGTGATGTATAGAGGTTCGCCTGGTATTATCTTGGGAGAAGAGTCACTTCATGGTGACTCAAGGGACGGTGCTTGGCTACATCATCTCCAACAGGGGCATGGAGGTTGATCCGGCCAAGGTGGATGTCATTAGCAAACTTGCACCACCGTCCAACTTGCGACAGTTACGGTCTTTTCTGGGGCACGTTGGTTTCTACCGGCGATTCATTCGTGATTTCAGTAGAGTTGCCCGACCGTTGACTGATCTGTTGATGAAAGACACCGAGTTCCTTGTTGATGACAAGTGTCTTTCGTCGTTCGAGACTCTCAAGAGATGTGTGATAGAGGCTCTTGTCCTTCAGTCACCCGATTGATCTCTCCCATTCGAGATCATGACGGACGCCTCCGATTTTGCCGTAGGGGCTGTGCTAGGACAAAGGAGGGATGGGGTCCCATTTGTTATCCACTACGCTAGCCGCACATTGGATTCCGCACAGCAGAACTACACAGTCACAGAAAAGAGATGGTAGCCGTAGTATTCGCCCTAGATAAGTTCAGATTGTACATTATTGGATCTAGAGTGACTTTGTATACTGATCATACCGCCATCAGGTACCTCATGGCAAAGAAGGATGCCAAGGCCAGACTGACTAGATGGATCCTTCTACTCTAGGAGTTTGGCATAGAGATTAAGGATAAGCCTGGAGTCAAGAATGTGGTTGCGGATCATCTCTCTCGATTGGAGTATCTTGAGGATTCTGAGCAGATTGACCCTATTTGTGAGACCTTTCCAGATGAGGTGATCCTTGCTATCGCCTCGCTCCCATGGTACGTCGATATTGTGAACTATCTTGTCGCCAAGAAAGTTCCACAAGATTGGCCCAAGCAGAAACTTGAGACCTTCCTCGCGAAGGCCAAGTTTTACCATTGGGAGGATCCCATCCTTTACCATGAGGGAGGGGATAGTATCTGGCGTAGGTGCATTCCTCAGGAGGAGCATCACAGCATCCTCACTTATTGCCACAAGCTTGAGGCAGGAGGACATCACTCAGGGAGGAGAACGGCACAGAAAGTGCTCCAATCCGACCTATGGTGGCTTACTCTCTTCAAGGACTCTGATGAGTTCGTGAAGAGATGTACTGACTGTCAGAGGATGGGCACTTGTGGACAGCGTGATATGATGCCGATGTAGCCCATACACTTCTGTGAGGTTTTTGACGCATGGGGCATCGATTTCATGGGTCCATTCCCTAAGAGTCAGGGATTTGAGTACATTCTGTTGGCCGTGGATTATGTGAGTCGTTGGGTTGAGGCCATCCCCGCCCGAACCGCTGATGCCAGGACAGTTTGCAGATTTTTGAGGAAGCACATCATTACACGGTTCGGGGTACCTCGAGTATTGATATCTGACGGGGGATCTCATTTCATCAACGACCAGGTGAAGGCCCTTGCTAACGAGTTCGGCATAGACCATCGAGTTGCCACTCCATACCATCCACAGACGAATGGTCTAGCCGAGGTGTCGAATAGGGAGATTAAGACTATATTGCAGAAAGTCGTCCGCCCTGACCGAAAGGATTGGTCACAGCTTTTGGACTCGGTCTTGTGGGCATATAGGACGTCTTTCAAGACACCTTTGGGCACATCTCCCTTTCGCCTCGTATATGGCAAGCCGTGCCATTTACCTGTTGAGTTGAGACATAGGTCACTTTGGGCAGTTACAGATATTCTTTTGGATCCAGATAGTGTAGGAGACCAGAGGAGGGCAGAGTTAGCAGCCCTGGAGGAGCTTCGTGATACCGCCTTCTCAAACAGCCTACAGTACAAGGAGAGAGTGAAGGAGTGGCATGATTCTCATATCAGCCACAAGCAATTTGAGCCTGGACAGAGAGTATGGCTGTTTGATGCTAGGCTTCATCTATTTTCAGGGAAGGTACAGAGAAAATGGGAGGGACCTTAACTTGTGAGAAAGGTACACGACAACGGAAGCATTTATATATCTGAGTTGTCTTCTGAGAGTACCTTTCGAGTGAACGGCCAATGGCTTAAGCCATTTCTAGATCATGAGCCGCGGGTCGTTGATGTTGCCCCTATTCACTTTGCGTGAGATGTGGTCTCTTGACTCACATCTAATGCATCTCATGCATGATTATCACTGTTCTTCCGACCTGTATAGATCCAGTTGTCCATATCACTCTATTCTTTAGTCCCACATCCCTTTTCTCATCATATGATTATGCTATACTTACGGTGTATTTTACCCTAAGTATAGGGGGGATGTAAGACCTTCGGGTATTCTTTTGATTCTTTCTACCCCTGTTTTGCTGCCTATACTTAGGGATATTTTACCTTAAGTATGGGGGGGGGGGGGTAGACTCTGTATATCCTTCACTCGGATTTCCCTTCATGTATAGCTTGCTATACTTAGGATTACTTGATCCTAAGTATAGGGGAAAACACCGAGTTCTCCTCATTCTATTATTTCATTTATCTCTGTATCTAGCCATTCCTTTTCACTTCCCTATACTAAGCACGAGTTATGTCTTCTTCATCGCTCTTGATCACTCTGAGGACATCGTTCGAGCTAAGTATAGGGGGTGTGTATATATTTCATATATACTTTAGCCATAACTCGTACTTTGTGTGAGTGTGTGAGTAAATAAAAATGGCTAAAAACTCATAAAAATTGGAAAAAAATTCCCTTGTATATAAAATTCATTTTGCACATACTTATTTATACAAATTATTTTTGTAAAAATAAATTCAAAAACTTTTTGTGTAAAGGATTTGTAAATATTTTCATATAAAATTATGTATATAGTATGAAATTTTTCCAAAATGTTTTGAAAATAAGAAGTTTGCAAAAACCTTGTGTAAATATTTGTAAATATTTTGCAAAACTTGCATTCATTCATACATTCATGGTTTCAAAATATTTTTCAAAAATTTTGCATATGTGTAAACATTTGTAAATAGCATCTTTGTAAATAATTGTATAGTTTTTCCTGGATTATAGTTGACATTTAAACTAGCCTGGAATTAAATTGGGAAATGGAGCTTGATTAAGATCTTAATCCACCTAATTATAAGAGGAACCTTATAGGGCTTAGGGTTAAGGCTTTTCAGGTCCATGGTGACTTAATTCTTTGAGTCCACTAGGCTATGAGCATATGCCATCTTGATGAGCCTAAGTAGAGCACTTAACAACACACGCATGACTCTTAGAGACAATGGCTTGACTTGCACCAGCACTTTACACATAGCTCTCCACGGATGAGGTGGTGAGGAGGCAGTTTCCTTTGGCTTGGGGTAGCATATGAGGGTAGTACTTCTAGGCGGAACCTCTCTTCTTCTTCTAGTGAAGGAAGTGCGCCTCAACTCGGTCTGGTGGTGATGAAGTCTAAAGACAGAAGTTGTGGGTTGCAATAAAGCTTCAAAAGAGGGATAGTCTATTGGCTCAAGAGGAAAAACTCCTTGTATATATGCTGCACTATGTAGATATGTTGTACAGTTGCACATGAAAACAATGTGCAAAAAGAAAAGAACTCCAAAAAAGTGGTGGGTCGGATTGAAAATTTAATAACCCCACCGGAGTGTATATAGTCAAATAAAGAAAAAGCTTATGGTATACATGTTACATCTCATGAAGCTTGCAACGGGAGACTCAGCTACACTGGCCATGGTCCATTCTCTTCTTCCCCCTCTTCTTGAGCCGGTTGCACTTGAACTTAGAAGGGAATACCTCGCTTCTCGAGGAAAGAGTTGCTAGACCAAGGCATTAGAGTTACGAGGTTGGGGGAGGTTGTTTCTTTGTTACTTCTGAGGTGGGGAGCTACATATCACTTACACCGCATGGAAAGATTCATAGTCATTAGAGTTTGTATATGTAGACTTGTTCTGATCTGGTTTATTGAGGAGTCTTGCCCATAGAATGGTGGAACTTAGAGGCTATTGAATTTTAAGTTTAAGTCCAAATAAGGCTCTGACACATTAATAATCCAAAGATCTGATCGAGCTCCATATTTCAATTTAATGAAGGCAAGTTTAATAATCAGCCTTAATCCATGTATATTCTCCTCTTTTTCTTTTTCTTTCTCTTTTTCACTTCTTTTTCAAATAAGTGTTTGCTAAGGGACTAGCAAAGTTAAGTATAGGGGGGTGATGAATACCCATTCATCACTCTTTATTCTTATATTTTAGCTACAAAAACCCTTTGCAAATACATGTATATTCTTGTAAATACAAATAATTACCAAATTGCATGCATTGTATAAAAGTTAATAATTGGCATGTTTTTGTGCATAAATAAAAGAATAAAGAGACAAAAGAAAAAGAGGGAAATATTTAGAATAAAAGAATAAAGAGACAAAAGAAAAAGAGGGAAATATTTAGAATAAATATTGAGCAACCTAATCCCAAGGGAGGGCTCAACATGGGCCTGGCCGCATAAAAACCCAAGTAGAGAGAGATAAGAAGCTCATATGTGTAAATATACCGGTAAATATAATAAAAATATTTTCCTCTAAAATAAAATAAAAATAGGTTTGTATATATTTGTAAATACGTTAAATACAAAATCAAAATAAAAAGAGAAAAATTTAAAAAGAAAATAAAAATAACCTTTCTTGTACATATTCACCATGTACATAAGACCACACATATATTTACTGTACCTTGTAAATAAATAAATCAAAATCCCGTAAAACTTGTATATATTCTATACTTCAGAATGTAAATAAATAAAATAAAAACCATAAAAACAAAAAATAAAATAAAAAGAATAAAAGTAAAAATCAAAATAAAACATTATGTATATATCATGTGCATACTTGTATATATCTAATTATTTACCCTTGTAAATAAATAATAAAAATAAAATTAAAATACTAAAATATTCCAAATTTTATCCTATAAATAAATAAAATTGGAATAAAAATGTACATAAATAAATAAATAAAAATCAAAAATCAAAAACCCAATATTGTATATATACCTATATATAATACTATATTGTAAATACCTAATTTTTATTTCAAAAAAATAAATAAAATTCACCAAAAATTAATTTAGAGACATTTTTTATGTTTTGAGTTTTCGAAATTCGACCTATTTCTATTTATTATTGAATTTACAAAATTTTAATAAATGGCTGCACCTGATTGGTCCACGGGGGATTGTTGACCTCGCAACTCCCCCCCCCTTGGACCACCATCCCGCGGATCTCGCACCCGACCCGCTTTTCTTCGATTTTTCCTCGCATGATCCGAGACCCATTCGACTAAAACCTGGGTCCCATTCTTTCCTCTTGCATCTGAGATCCTCGCCGACACATCCGCATGGGGATCCGCGCTTCACGGAACCCTGCCCGATCTCTTCTTCTCGGACCTGAGTTACTATATAGTCCGAGCTTCGCTGTGCTTTTCACTCATCGTTGGATCAGTTCTCTCCACCCTAGGACCTCCATAGCCCTCGCCTGAGTGACAGCTTGCGTTCGGCCGTGTTGCAGCGAGGAGGGAGCAACTGGACCATCGATCCAGCGACGTTACGCCGCCGTGCGCCGCCCAGACGGGGTGCTCGAGCCTCGGGCACCGAGGGCCCTCGAGGCTAGGACCTAGAGCTTCCCCAGCTCTTCCCCAGTCGATCTCATCCATCAGGTACCCCTAGTTCTCTCTGTCCTTAGCTAATTTTCATCTATACCCAAATCGACCCATCGCTGACAAACCCCGATTCCGACCACCCTAGCTCACCGTTCGATCATCGGAGTCGACCAACAACTTCTCCCTTCTCTCGCGCACCTTCTCCACCCCTTCGTTCAACCCAGTTCGCACAGGAACTGGGATTGGGGCTCCACCGCCGTCGCTTCGCCGGAGCCCCTTCACCTCGACGCACCGTTCACCTTCACCATCCCTAACCAGATCGAGGCACTTTGCCCTCGACCCAGGAGTCTGTTGCATAGCTTTGCAGGTCCAGAGGAGCCCATCTGAGGGCTCGACATTCAGGAGCAGCAGCTCCAGCTCCGCCGTGGTCGCTGGACCACTTCCGACGCCTCCAGCCTCATCGGAGGCCATCTTCAGACGCGGGAGGCCCAGGCGTATCTTCTCCGATCTTCATAAGCCTCCGAGGAGCTCTCCTGCACGCACACGAGCCCGGCGAAACTCGCCGGCGTTGAGTTCATCGAGCATCCTCCCCGACCATCCGTTCTTCCTCCAGCTCCAGTTTAGATCGTAGCCGTTCATGCCAGGAGCAACCACCACCGTCCGATCAGTGGAGGATAGACGAGGACCGTCCGATCGTCGAGGGTTAGCCACACCTCTTCTCAACCGTCAGATCACCACGTGGCATCCATCTGGCCCTCGACTTAATAAAAGGGTAAATTACCTTAAGGCCCTCATCTTTTTAGTTGTTAATATTTAGCCCTGTAAATATTTTAGAAGTTTTATTTCAGTTTGGTAAATTGCATAGAGGACCTCGTCATTTAGATTATTTGCTTTTATACCCCTGTATGTTGTGGGACACGTGCTTCGACACGTGATTTATTGGGATAATTGCATGTATGGGTCGGAAGTTTTATGGTGTTTATGAATGAAATTATGTTTTTAATATTTGCAAAAATGCCCCTGTGAGTGCTTTAATTGTGCATGCGTCAAATATCGTGGGTATTTTACACTTTTGCCCCTGGACTTTTAGTATGTGTCACTATTTAGTCCAGGGACTTAAGTTTTATTGCAAATCGGTCCCTGAGTGCCCGGATCACGCGCATGGCGCGTGAGACCTTGGAAAATTTGCACCGGACCCCCAGGAACTTATTTTAATTGCATACAGGTCCCTGTGCACTGTGCCTAATTTTTAATTTTAATAAAATAGAAAAGCTACTCCAAATTTGATGAAAATCGGATACATGGCTCCTGCCATGGTGTAAAATTTTCTCTAATTTTTGGAGACATTTTTGACACTTTTTAGTATTTTTAAAAAATTCAAAAACAGCTATTTTTCTTACTGTCCAGTTCTAAAAATCACAAAAAATATTAAAACACCTTTAAAAATTACAAAAAATTAGATATTGTTTGTTTTGCTGTGTTTGATTTTTTGACCAATTTTGGTCATTTTTGGACTTACAAAAATTATAAAAATTGAAAAACATTTAAAACCCCATAAAAATTCTAATAATTAAAAGAAAACCCAAAAATAATAAACCCAATGCCTAAATTTTCCTTGTATTCCACACTTTACAGGAAAATTACCTCCAGGCTTAGATAGGGCCATTATCCATTTTATTTTGGCCCTCCAAACCTGACTGGACATTGTCTTGCATTTTCTGTCTTGTTTCATTTTTATAAAATTCCAAAAAAATCAGAAAAATACCAAAAATTGAACAAAAACAGTAAAAAATATAAAAAACATAAAAACATTTTTGTTTGATTTTTTGAGCTTATTTGAGTAGTTAAATAATTGTGTGAAGTTGCTTATTTCCTTGTTTTTCCTATTTTCTTTATTATTCAAAAATCCAAAAAAATATAAAAATTATTAAAAACCTACCAAAAATAATTTTCTCTTGTTTATTTTCACTTTCGACTACTTCGTAGGCCACAAAGCCATGACGTGCTCCCTGAGTCCGACCCTGGTCGCTATACCAGGCTAATCTAATAGCCAGGGCCACTATTGATTTTATTTGATTTTTCTCTTGTTTTGGTGGTCTGATCTCACATTTTTCTTACTGAGCTGATTGATCTATCGATCCAGGTCGTAACGACCCGAGAGTGATTATTTTTATCTGATCCGGATTGATCGATTTTCAGTTCATCAAAATGCTGGAGGGAAGTTAGCCCAACGTGGAGCTTACGGAGGCGCTCTGGTTGTTTCTCTAGACTTCGGTCGAAGTCGAGCTCAGCAGCTTGCAGTGGTTGCGACAAGGGACACGGAGGTCCCTTGGATCTCGCTTGGCAAAAGGGACATGTCTTTGCTCAGCGCAATGGCTCTCACTCGCTGTCACCAAGAAAATGGTGGAGCTCGAGGACTTTGTGTTCAAGATGGTGAATGATGCATGAAGGTGGAGAAGAAACCCTTTTAAGGGTTGCTACGTCGTGTGTCGCATGTTGCGGAGGGGCAGGGGCGCAAGAGTGAGAAGGATGGCACAAGTGCGGTTGGCGAGCTGGGCGGACAGAATGGGGAGGTTAGAGGTGTGAGAATGGAGAGAGGTGCAGGTCGTGCGGGCGTGGGTGCGAACGGCCGTGCAAGGTGTGAGATTACATGGGCACTAGGACGTACGTGGGAGGAGAAAGAGAAAGAGAGATGAGAGAGTCAAGTGGTCCGCGTTGCATGGGGTGGCGGGGATAGAAGAGAGAGAGTGAGGAGAAGAGAAAGAAATGGAGAGAGGGAGTACGTGCATGTGAGAGGGGGAGATAAGAGAGAGAAAAATGGGGTGACATGTGGCGGCTCTAGGAGCTGTCATGTGTCACTCCCAGAAAAAATAAAAAATTAAATCGAAAGAAAAATAAGAAAGAAATAATAAAAGAGGTTAAATCAAATGGCCTTAAGCATTTAAAGATTTGGAAATTTATATTATCACCCCTTCCCATTTCTTTCCAACAAAAAGCTATAGGCTTTTGTAGAGCCTAGATAAAAGAGTTGGTTATTTTGTCAAACTATGATCCCAATACATTTTTCTTTCTCTTAAAAATATAGTTGTTTTTTGTGAGACTAATGGACGATTTATTAATCTCGATATTTGAATAATCCCGCTAAATAAAATATCGATCGACGTCTTTTAAAATATTTTCCCCGATATAAAACCATGATTTGTCGATTTATGCTAAGATTTAGTTGATTATGTGTAATTAAGGGGTTTTCTCTTGTTGTGTACATGGAATAATTTAGATATAGATTATGTGATTTTAGAGTTTACAAATCAAGAATTGATATTGTCTTCCACATAATTTAAGCCTATTATCACAACATATCATGTAATCATCGGTATTCAACATGATGCTCATCTCGATGAGAACTACAACTTCCGTGAAGGATCGAAAATCAAAAGAAATACCATATTTTTATCTTTTGCAGAAATTTTTTGTCATTTTTAAATAAGAGAAAATTCAAAATAAAAGTAGAGAAAATGTAAAAAGAATATTTACAACTTAACATATTTTTTATATTTTTAATAGATAAGAAAATAAAAAGATAAATAAAGGGTAGTTTGGTCAATATGTATACAATAGGAGCCCAAAACTCAAGTTTCACATACGAACTCCGATTTTTATGATTTTGGTTTTGTTTTGAAGGTCTTTGAATGTGTATTATTTTAGAAGTAAGTAGACCTAAATTGGACATATATGGGAGAGATGTACACAATTTAAGGTTCTTAGTCTCAAACTAGGGCTCGGGTTTTATTAGACATTTTTTACAAGTTAGTATTTTTTATATTTTTTTCTTTATTAGTGTTAGTAATATATACACTATAGATTTGATTTTATTAGATTTAGGGTTAGTATAAAATAGATATAAATAGGTGAAGTTAGCTATATACGGGTAAATGTGTACAAGTGAATTTGGCTCCTTATTTAATGCAAACTAATTGGTTCTAAATGCATGAATGCTAATAATGCAAATAAAGGGAGATATGCAGCTAATTGCTTGAAAACTAAGCTCTATTTTCAAATTTTAGAGTGATAAATCATATATTCATCAATGCACACATCTCTGTTGAATGCAGTCTTCGTCCCCAATTGTGTGTGAATGTAGCCATATCTCCCTCGCATAGCACAACCAGGCCTCGTCATAGGCTCTCCCAAACCTCCCTCGTGCACATTTAGCTAGATTACTTCCTTAGTCAGTTGTCGCCTCATCCCCAGCGACATACCCTCGTCTCCAACCACGCCACGCGTAGCTAGACACCCCTTACGCATGCGTAGATAGACCTTGTCTTTAGCTCTCCTAAATCTCATTCAAGCATGCACAACCATGAATCTTAGATCACCTCGCCCCACCCCCACCCCTCACACCGCATTGTGCAGTCATGCATGGTTCTTGTCCCGGACCTCCTTCGTGTACGGTCCTCTCTCCTCTATCATCAAGCAGGTTAGTTTTAGTTCCTAATTGATATATACAAACTTGCAATTTTAACCAGATCGAGGTGATGCTTTGATGAATCTCAGATTCAACACTCTAAATCTCATTATTTAAGCTCAAATCCCTCAAAATCATCAGCATTTCTGCATCTATTCCTCATAATTAGCATTCATGCATGTTTTAATAAGAATTGCATTTAGCACGTATTTCTACACAAAATAAGAAGCCAAAAATCCCAGCCAAAATTGATCTGTAAATAGCTTAAATTCCCTAATTTTTAACTAATTCATGCTAACTCTAAATGACCCAAAACCACCTCCACTGTGTACATATCACTAACAAGAATAAAAGAAAAATACGAAAAAAATCGCTAACCCAAATAAGTGGACCAAAAACCCAAACCCTAATTCTAGGATTCCAGGACTAAAACCTTCTATCTTCCCCATCCAGTGTCAGTTTTAATCATACTCACTTTTGAACTATTGTACATTCAATTACCTTCAAAACAAGACCAAGGTCAAGTGAATCAGAGCTCATATGTAAAAGTTGGGTTTTGGACCTCTTTTGTACATTTTGTATTTTAGCTGATTTTGACCTATTATTTTATGTATATAATTAACCTATTTTAACTTATTTCTTTTTCATTTATCATATTTGATGAAAGTTTTATTAAAATGCGTAAAAATCTAAATCCAAACTGAGCTTGAAATCAAAGAAACAAATTGAGTCCAAGTCTTCATTAACTGTCTGTACAAAATTGGTCGTTTTCGTGTTTTATTTTAGTTCTTCTTTTTCTTAAATTAATAAAAATCCAAAAAAATTAGATTAATGTGTAAATATTTATTTTTGATTTTATCATATTTTTTCCGTATTTTTATCTCATTTAAAAATGACAAAAAATTATAAAACCCAAAATTCAAGAATGGGATAGCCCAAAAATATCACTTTGTGTAATTGATCGATTTTGATTTTGATGTCTTCATGAAAGTTGTATATCTCATCGAGATGAGAAATTTTTGTGAAGAAACATTTTCGATCTGAGGTCGTTTGCTATTTATTTGTATTTTTTTAAAGTTTTTATTTTCTGAATTTTTGCGGTGCTGACACGTGATTACTCCTGGAGCCGCCACGTGTCAGCCATTTTTAGGTTTTTATTAATTTGTTTTTATAAAAAAAATCACCGCACATGCGGGGCACCTGCCTCCCATGCACGTGCCACGCACGTGCATCACCAGGCGCCCCTTCTCGCCGCCACTTGGCACGATCACAGCCGTCCCATCTCGGCCGATCGGACGACCGTTGTACTTCTGCTTCCTCCTCCGATTCCTCCGCCCCGCGATCCCCGATATCTCGCCGCCGCGTATCTCGCACCTCCGCGCTGCCTTCCCCCTTCAATTATCCCCCCACGATCTCTCCTATCTCCGATCTTCGTCGTCTCCTCGAATCAAATCAAATCCTCGACGATCCCTTCCAATCCCAGATCTCGCCCCAAATCACCCCGACTACTTCCATGTCCGTCCTCATCACAACGCCTATAAAATCTCCTCCTTCACCCTCTGTCTATGCCATCCGCCGTTCTACTCTTCCATTCAGCTGCCGGGGTGACAGGTCGGCGAGCATCTCTCGACTGCAAGATCCGAGGATCATCGTCCTTGTTGCAGCGCCGCTTCAGGCGAACTGCCACTGCTCCGGCACACATCGTCGTAGAGCCAACTACCTTCGACAACGCCACGACTCCAACCTCCGACTTCATCGACGTACTCCACCGACTTCGTATTCGCATCCACCTGCAACAAGTCATCTTCTCCGGCATCGCCAGAAGCTTCGACCTGCTACGCTTCCGCCACCGACTTCACCGTTGACAAAGCTGCTCCGCCAAGGGCATCGTTGCTCAGCCCGAGCCCGGCCCTCCGTCTCCGCCCCTCCCGTCGCTCCACTGCGTCGCCGGGTCAAACTCGAGGCCCCCCGCGCACATGCGAGGCATGTTCGTCCTAGGGGGGACGTCAGCATCACCTGGGGTCACCCGTGGGTAAATTGTGAAGACACCCCCGGCACTTCCCCTTTTTGCGGACAAGACCCCACCAACCAGGACACGTGCATTGCACGTGACCTGCTGGGAATTTAGCAGAAAGCCCCCGTCTTTATCGGTAATTACACCTAGGTCCCCCGACTGAATTTTTACATTCATTTTGTTTATTATAATTACAGTTTTACCCATGTCTCTCCCCTTTGTTTTGGATAGCTACATCACACTATTTTATTCATCCAAAAATAGCATTTTGTTCCGCATTTAATTCTCTACATCTTGACATATTGTGGTAATTTTTATGATTAATGATTGATTAATAATTAATTATTTTGTGGAAAATTGCATATTTTGTCCTTTTTGTACTCTGATTTTTATAATTAATTAATAGTTGCTCTAAAAATTCCTGAAAAATCACAGATTGTAGAATTAATTGTGTTTAACATTGTATCCAAAAGGAATTGCATTTGTATGCATGGTTTGCCTTGTAAAATTTATTTTTCATATTTCAATGTTTGATTTTTAATAGGTATTAAATCTCACATTTTCGAGGGTTATGATTTTTCTGAGATCCATTAGCTAGTGATAGAGCTCGGATAATTTTATTCCTTGAAAATAATTAAGTTTAATATTTATTATAATAAATATTGAAATTATCTTTGTTTACATTTACAAATTCATAAAAAATTCATCTTGCATCCAAAAATTACAAAATAATTTATGTGTATTCATTTCATCATAATTTTCATCTTGACCAAGTTTCATATTTTTCGGATATTGTTTGATTGATAATTATATTTTAGTCCCTAAAATAGCCCGAAATTGCATTTTGCATCTCTTATTCCATTAAAAATTACAAAAAAAAAGACCGCCTCGAAAATCGTGTAAGAACTTAGATAGATAAAATTCTAGGTTGTTACTTTGCCTCCTTGTGTTTGACCTTGGGAGTTGCCCAAGTAAAATAAACATAAAATCACGTGATTAAAAATTGACTAAATAATTATGGTTATTCTCTTGCCTGATTTCGATTGCCGCCTACAACGAAACGACACACATATTTTTAACACACGACAAATCCATGATATATATTTAACCAGTGCAATATCAGACTCGTCAGATGGTGCCGTTGTCGGGGAGGCAAACAGCTTAGTTTTTTATCTTAATCTTTTTATTCGATTTTCCGCGTTCGGGTATTCTGACCCCAGAACTTCTCACTGTAAATCCCATTTTTTTCTACATTTGTTTTATTTTATTTTCTAGCATTTATTTTCTTGTTTTATTTTTTTATTATTTTTTGAGTCACTCTCTTACATTTTCTCTCTTATTTACTTGTGAGGTACCCGACGTACGTGGAGCGGTTTTTCAAGAACCAATGCATCTTCACTGACTTCCGAAAAACCACATTAAAATTAAGATCGAGTCGAGTCGTGAGAGAGCGTAGAGTTTAGGATTTTATTTTCTACAATTTTAAATTCTGTAATTAATTGCTCATTTATAGTGGTATCAGTTTGGACTCTCGCGTGTGTAAAAGACTTTAAACTTTTTCTGTGGTGTGTCGTGGCTTGTTTCACTCTACGGTGAGGGTGGGGCCCGACTTGAGTGGTGTTTAGAAGAGACATGCACATATGGCTTTTAGAGCATTTAAATTTTTGATTGTGCTCGTAGGTTTTGAGGCCACACTTCACTTTAATTGAGACGCACATTAGATCGTTCAATCTAAAGCCAAATTCAACTCAATTCTTCCCCGCTAATAGAACTTTCTGCTAGGTGCGTTTTTCATTGGTTTGCATTCATTTAGATTAGTTTTCAATTTCTATATTGCATCCCAATGGAGATTGTGAGGATTCACTGTAAGTCTTCTAACTGAGCACACATCATTATTTTCACGTGCATCGGCTTTCCCGAATTTCTCCCTGATGATTTATCACATAATTCTAAAGGAAATTGGGACTGGACGGTAGACATATTTGTGCTCATTTAATTCTTCAGTGATCGCCTAATTAAAATTGGGACTGCTAAATATAGCCGACTTTAAATAACTCATAAAATCGAGAATTTTTGCGGGAGAGCAACCCCAACCTTAGATTCTTTTACTTTTTTTGAGTGAGCGAGAGACGACACTTAAGGCTAGATCCCAGCTCCGATATTTTCATTCAGACTACTGATTTTAAAATTTATTAGGTACTTCTCAGTGAGGAATACGGGTAGCCGGTAAACGGTCCGGATTTCCATAGCAGAGTGGGTGGTTTAAAGGACACTGCATAAGGCTCCATCCTTAAGTAACACGGGTAGCCGTTTTACGGTCTGTACTTATACCCAAACTGGCTGTAAGTAGTGCAACTAGTCATAAGAATTTGGGCCAGTCATTAAGAAAATTTCGGCACCTAACAGCTCTCTAAATTATTTTCAAGATTGATTTATTACCAACTCTCTAAATTGAAAAGGTAATTGTCGAACTCTTACAGCTTCATTGTGGGAGTTGGTGAAAACCTAATTAATCCAATGCAACGAGATGCCAAATATATATTTTTTGAAATTTTTAGTGTTAAAATACACCAATTTAAAATGCAAAATTTTTTGAGGTTTTTATGCAATTTTTCATGCAAACAAAATGCAAAAATTATGAAATTTTTACTGGAAGTGAAATACGATGAATTGAAACTACACTATTTTTTAAAAATTTTCTGATAATATATGATTTTTTATGACTTTTTACTAAAAACAGAGCGACTGAGTATTTAATTCCTAATTAATCCACGAAATAAATTTACCCAGAGAAAAATTATCTCAAAAAGATATTTTAATAAGGAATCAGAAGAATTGAAATTTATAAAAAATGATCTTAATGGATTTAATTATAAATCATTTACCGAAATCACTCAACAATTTATTGTACGCTCAAGACAACTCCAATTTAGATGAAATTTGGGTAGTAGTTAAAGCATAGCTAGAGGCATCTAATTGAATTTTTTCACAATTTTTGGAGTAATATTTGATTAAATATGAATAACAGACCACAAAATGGGTAAAATATATAATTTTTACCAAACTAATTTAAGTTAATTACCCAATATTCGCAAAAATATAAATAAATATCCAAATTATAAAGAATTACTTTCTCAAAAATCTGCTATTTTTCATTAAAATAAATAATGCAAGAAAGATGTCAAAATTATCATGCAATGCCAGGGGTCTCTTTGCAATACAAAAATTGAAATTGAATGAAATGATATGCACAGGGGTACTTTTGAAATTATTGAAACATGCAGGTAAAAAAATGCTATTTTCATAGTAAAAAATGAGACCCTATGCTAGGGCACACATAGGGGTTGCAGTTAGGGAATGTGGCGGCCGCTCAAGCGTCTCGTGGACACGGTGGAGCAGGGACGCGGATGAGCGCGATTGTGCGCAGGAGAAGGCGCAGAGGCTGGTGGCTGGCGTGATGGATCTACGTTCAAGGGAGTACGACAATCGGAGGAGCATGGACACACATAGCTATGCGCGGTGCAGCGATGGTTGGCAGCTTTTCTGCACCGGCGCATGCGGCGAACGCGTGAAGAGCGGAGAGAGGCCGCGTTGCTGGGTGGGGAGCAGCTACTTGGAGGCGGCTTTCTGGCGGAGGGGGTGCTTTGGTAGGGAGGTATGTGACAGCAAAGGCGTTGGCAGCCGCACGCGACGACTGGTCTGGTGGTCGGCGCGCATCTCGGTGGAGTCGGGCGGCAGCACACGTGGTGGGGCGCGTGATGGCTGGGTGAAGCATCAACGCAGGAGGAGGCGTGTTGGGTGGAGTGCACGGTTGGAGGGAGATGGTGTGGCAGTGGAGCGCGCCTGGGGGCTGGCGTTGCAGAGCCGGCCAGGGGCTGCACGCGGTTGTGGCTAGCGATCGGCTGGAGTAGAAGCAACTTTTTTTTTATTTTTTTTATTTTTTTGCAATTCGTTTCTTGTAAACAGGAAATGAAAATGGTAGTGTAAAAATGGTAGTGATTTAGGGATGATTTGGTGATGGTGTAGTGATCATGACGATTGATGTGATAATGGTGGTGACAGATCAATGTCATGTGGTGATAAATGGTGTAGAACAAGAAATAAAAAAATTGTTTGATAAATAAAATAATAAGGAGAATGTGAGGGATTACTTACCTCATATTTCTCCAGGTGGACCTACGATGTGCGGCTCTCATCATGGCCTCGATCCGACGAGGCGAAAAATCGGAGAAGCTATGCAGCTTGGATGTGGCTGCGGCGAGGTCGATTTCTCTACCTCGGATCTTATCAAATATGATGGAATCCATCGTCGCGTTGAAGACTTACTCGGCCATTGTCACTGTCGAGCAGGCTAAGCTGGTGGTTCCCTTTCTCTCTCGATTATGGCAGATGGGGAAAATGACGGATGAGAAGAGAATAAAAAGGAGGAGGAGGGAGTTAGAAAGGAAGCAGAGAAAGTGGATGAAATGGGAAGTTGATGACTTGGAGTGGGGAACAAGTAGAGGGAGAAGAACTAAAAGGGGGAGAAATAAATAAATAAAGTAATATAAGTAGGCTACTAAAAATAGTATAATATAATATAATATAAATAGTTAAAAGAATAAATAAATAAATTCGAAAATAATAAAATAAAAAATGGGGTAACATGTGGCGGCTCTAGGAGCTGCCACATGTCACTCCCAGAAAATTCAAAAATTAAATGTAAAAAAATAAAAATGAAATGACAAAAGGGGTTAAATCTAAATGTGGTCAACATGAAATTGCTCGTCTTGATGAGATCTACAACTTTTGTGAAGGACCGAAAATCAAATGAAATCATCTCTACAAAGTGTATTTTTGGGTGGTATCTTATAGGTATAAAATACTGTTTTTTTATCTTTTGCATTTTTTGTCATTATTAATTCGAGAAAAATCAAAATAAAGTTAAAAAAATATGAAAGAAAATATACAACTAAATCTAACTTTTTGATTTTTAATAATTAAGCAAATAAAAAGATAAAATGGAGGGTATAATGGTCAATATGTATAATATACAATAGGGGCCCAAAACCTAAGCTTCACATACGATCTCTGATTTTAATGAAAATGGTCTTGTTTTGAAGGTCTTTGAATGTATATTATTTAAAAATAAGTAGACCTAAATCGGACATTGTATGAGAGAGATATGTGCATTTTAAGGGTCTTGGTCTCAAACTTGGATTTGAGTTTTATTGAACAATTTTACAGGTTAGTATTTTTTTAATTCCCTTAACTAGTGTTAGTAATATATACACATTAGAGTCAATTTTACTGAATTTGGAGTTAGTACAAAATAGATACAAATATGATATTACATGTGATTTTTACAAGTGAATTTGGCTCCTTATTTAATGCAAATATGAATGCTAAAGTATACATGCATGAATACTAATTATGCAATATAAGTGGAAATATACAGCTATTTGCTCCGGAACAAAGCTCTATTTTCAATTTTTGGAGTGATGAATCACATATTCATCAACCCCCTATACTTAAATCTTGCTCGCTCCTGAGCAACTAAAATGAAATGCAAAAGTTAAATGATTTTGGGTTCCATACCAAGGTCATGAACAAAAGGTGAAAATGGAGCTTGACTCGACCTTTAGATTAATTGTGTGATGGAACCTTATTAGGATCTGAATTTAAGACCTAACTGCCTTTAAGTTCCACAAGTCTTCTATTCAAGACGCCTCTACAGTCATGTCAAATTAAATCCTCATACGCAAATTCTGATGACCATGAATCTTACTTGTACTGTGTAAGTGAAATATAGCTCTCCACATCAGAAATGACAAAGAACCAGCCTCCTCTAACAAGGTAACTCTAGTTCCCTGGTCTAGTAACTCTTTCCGCGAGGAGCGGGGTATTCCCTTCTAAATTCAAGTTGAACCAACTCAAGAAGAGGGGTGGAGAGATGAATGGACGGTAGCCAGTGTAGCTACCTATCTTAGGATGCTTGACCAACATAGCCAAGTCATCCAGCTGCAAGATTCTATGGTGTGAGGCTTTGAAGCATATGCCTTGCAAATATACATACTCCAACAGGCATGTACATAAGGAGTTTTTCTCCTTGAGCTAGTAGACTATCTCACTTTTGAAGTTTTATTGCAACCCAAAACATCCCATCCTTAGATGTCAACATCACCATTGTAGGTTGAGATGCACTTCCCTCCATAAAGGAGGACAAATGTTTCCACCCATGTGCTACTCCAAATTAAGGATTCTACCTCCTCACCACCTCATCAATGAAAAGTTACGTGCATGGTGCTTGCCTAAGTTAGGTCACTCTCTAAAAGAATCGTGTATGTGCATGAAATATTCTACTTAGACCAATCAAGATGACATGTGAACATATACTTGTAGACTTAAAGATTAAGTCACTCGACCTGAAAAATCTTAACTCCAGTTCCTATAAGGTTCCTCTGAAATTAGGTAGATTAAGGTCAAATTAAATCCATCCTCGACATCTATTCATAACTTGGTTCAGAACCCACTAACTTTTCACTCTACATATGCTAGATATGAAAATGAGATGCATATGACATGCTATAGAGATGAATGACATGCAAGACTCTTTTTTTCGATGCAGAGTAAATAAGAAGCCTATTTTTATGTAATTTACAACACTTTTAGAAGAGTATTTTATAACAATTTTTAGTTTACATAATATACATATTTTACAACTTGCACACAATATACATATTATAAGTATACATGCAGAGATTTTTTTGGTATACATACTATTTCATCCATATGTAATTATTGCATAATATATACAAAAATATGCGAAAATATGCAAAAGTACGAGCTATGGGTAAATTATATATGTGATGTATACATGCCCCCCTATATGTAGCATGTGCTATGTCCTCAGAGCACGAAAAGTGAGGAAAAAAGACATATCTCGTGCTAAGTGTAGGAGAGCTAAAATTACAAAAAGTAGAAGTCGCTCCACCCCCTATACAAGAAGTTAAAAAATGGGGAGGACGAGGTCAAGAGGAGAAATGGATGAGTATATACGTGGCGGGCATCGGTCTCCCTATACTTAGGCTCTGGTCAACCTAAGTCGATGACAGAAGTGAGTGTGAGAACAGACGACATCTGGAGGATGTATAACGAATGGTGAATAGACTCGGGTCACTCTCCTCCCTATACTTAGGATATGTTCATCCTAAGTATGAAATGATATAGAGCTAGGGTGAGTGATTTGAATCACGGGGAGGGAGGGAAAAATATTTACAAGAAGGAGGTAAGTATATACAAGGATTAAGAAGGTTTACGACAAACCTCCTTGTAGGAGAGAGGAGGTGGATAATATACATATGTGTCGCTGTCAGAGTCATCCTCAGATGAATAATAGTGAGGTGTAGGGATCGTCCAACGAGGGTCGACACATGGCTGCTTGCTCAGATATGGCTTAAGAACAACCGAATTGAGTTCACTCATATAAATCACCTCATTCGGACCCGATGAGGATTCCTCCAAAAATTCCTTTTCTGGTATGTTTAAGGAAACTTTCCTAGTCGGTTTTCTAGATCCTGATTCATTGAGAGGGAGAGGAGAGTGATGCACCTTGAGGGGTTCGGGGGAACATCTCGAGGAATCAATTCTCGACTTCTTCTCACTAGATAAGAGACTATAGGAGGGAGCAACCGTGTTTTTATGTGGGGTTCATTAAGTCCTGGTTGTCTGCTTTGAAGGTCCGGACTGTGGTGCGGTGCTGACCATGGGTTCCTCATCAGATGAGTCACTATATAGATTATAATATTCCTGAAGGGTCAACGCACATCTCGGAAAGGTGCTAGCGATCTCAACTGGCTTGGCATTATTAGGCTCTTTTGTCGGATCATCAAAATGGTCAAGGCAATCAGCAAAAGTAGTGTCCGACTCAATGTTAGCTTCGGGTCATGAGTCCTCCTTAGAAGTTGTCACGGTGGTGGTGCAAGCAGTTGGTGAAGTGGAGGTGTGGGAGTCTCTAAACCAAAGGTTGGCTTGATAGTCGGTATCTCAAGTGTAGCAGAGAGGTGGGACTCATCTACCTCTCGACGGTCATGATAGTCAGCAGCTTTGTGGGTCACCTTAGAGTAGAGTGTGTTAAAGAATGGGTGAGGTCAAAGTGCTCCCAATGTTGTAAAATCGATTTCCCGAGTCTCGCAATCTATAGTAGCCTTAGCCGAGGCTAAGAATGGCTTCACGAGAATAATAGGAGACTGCGTAAACTCTCCTCGGTGATCAATGTCAATGTGCGTGAAGTCTACCTGGAGTAGAACACCTTGGAAAGTAATGATGACTGAAATGGTTCTTCTTGACCGTTTGATAGATCGATCAACCAACTGAACGATATCTCTCGAATTTTCGATTGGCCTGAGTTTAAGATTCTCAAACACAGAGGTCAGGAGGATATTTATCGGTGAGTCATCATCGATTCTTGCATGGGTAAAGGTAGTGTCTTTGATTTCACATTCAACCCTAGGCAACCGCTTCTCTCCGTGGCTCTTGGTCTCTCTCCCCATCACCAAGGAAGTGGACATAGACACTATGTGTCTTTGAGTCCTTGTTCTCTTATTACACGTCCTCTTAGGCATCAATTTAGTTCTCACAAATCATTTGAAGTTGGGGAAGTGATCTATGGTCTTTATTAAGGGAAGATTAAAAATCAATTCTTCATCGAGTGCTTCCCTTAAGACAAGATCTTATTTTTTTAGCTTATTTTCATTTTTTTATTTTTGTGAGATTTTTGGGATTTTCGATTTTTTTGTTGTTTTGATGGACTAATGGTCAGACTCTGGATTGGAGGGTAAGTGGTTAGTAGAAGAGGAAGGTAGAATAGACTCCAGCTGTTCAAAATATGTGGTTTCCCTAATGCTCACTCGATTTTCATCATCATATCTACTTACTTCCTTTTCCACTTTCATACCCAGGCTGGAAGAAATTGAGTGTAATATTTCCATGACATCTCTCAACTTGTTACCAAATGATTCATTTTCTCAATACGTCTAGAGATGTCATCCTCCATAAAATTTTCATGACGAATCATGGGAGAGTTCTGCTCAATTGGAGGATACTGCTGAGATATTGGGGTCTCATACTCAACATACCTAGACTCTGGCATGTAATGTTGGGTCAAGTATGAACCATCTGAATGGCAAATATTGATCGGAGCCTCATATGATGGAGTCAATAAAGAGGGGGTTCCTAGATTGAATCCATGAGTCAATCCTGTGAATGCATAGGCTCTCTGAATGTGTGTTATGAAGGCTGGTCAATGCAGACTTGATTACTTGGGTCAATCAAGTTAGGAAGATCATTAAGTGCATGCCTCTCCATTCGGTATATTATATAATTAAGTAATTATGTCAGTCATTTGTCTTAGCGTGGCTTGCTCTCTGTATGGTTCATTAATTCCAGCAAGCTTCCAAGAATAAGGACAATCATCCCAAGATGGAAGTGAATCTGGAGTGATTGAAAATGGAATAGGTGAGAAATGCAAAGAAGTGGAGAAGTTAGTCGAAGTTCTGACTTCATAATCGGGTCGAGGTGGAACCGTCCATGGGTAAGGATCTCTCATGGATGGCGGAGGATACATGGAAGAAGGAGAAGGCGAAGATGAACGGTATATGGTCGAGGAGGAATGACCAGAGGTCTCAGGGTATGGGGACCAATATCCGGACATCTTGAAGAGAAAAAGATGAATGTAAGTAGATCGAGTTATAAAACATGCAATTACACAGGATAACACACACGACATACACAAAGACAAACGCAAGAGCAAACCCCGAGTCCACACACAACCCTATGAAAGACCCAAAGTTAGGTCTGATTAATCCGGTTGATTTTAAGTGTGATTTTTCAAGTAAATAACAAGGATTACATGATAGCCTATAGGGGAGTCGGCTCAAAGCTAAATGCGTCTCCCTTATTTGACATGTCACCTAAGATACCAATGTCCTTCCTCTCTTTTTTCCTATCCATAGCTGAGAAGTTCAAGGACATGCCCCTATCTACCTACCGAAGTAGGCGGAGGCTGATAAGGCTTTTAACTTCACCCCGAAGGGTTACTAGCAACTTGTCGCGGTGCACCGCTGCTTCGCTCCTATCTACCTGTCGAAACATGCAGAGGCTACTTGGCACTGGTCAGTTGAACCTATAAGAATTTAGCCTATGATATTTTCTAGGACTAGGGTACGTGATATGGAAGGCGGGGATTTTGGCTCTACCTTAAGGTGTGCACACACACTCTGTACCCTCACTCACTCTGAAATCAAGGTCGGGGTTACTCTCCCGCAAACAAGGGTTAATTTTAGTCAATTTTTTTGGTCCAAATCAATCAGCAGTCCTGATTTTAGAGATTAGTTGTCACTGTAATTAATCCACACAAGCAATCATGTCTACTGTCCAGTCCCAATTCCTTTATCCTAGGTTAGGAAAACTGAGAGAGAGAGAGAATCAGAAAAAGCCGATGCAATCGAGAAAAAGATGATGAATGCTTAAGTAAGAAGACTTATAGTGCCTCCAACTCTCTACAATTTAGTATGCGAATGAGAAAAGCCACTGCTAAACAGGCAGTTCTATTAACGAGTGAAGAACAAATTTAAATTTGGCTAAGTTCCGTGGTCTAAATGCATCTTTTAATGGTGAAGTGTTGTCTTAAATATTACGAGCACAAACAGTCCTAGGAAGCTTTAAGAGCCATGATTGCAAGTTCTATCCTACATCAAGCAACCACACAATACATAGACTCGTTTTATTATTAACTTATACGCACGAGAACCCAAATGGGAACCACTTTATATATGCAATTACAAGTTAATGAAAATCTCTCTTCAAAGATCTTCTTGGTGTCTCAACAGCCATCTCGATCCACGAATCGTCGACCTCCGATACTCTTCGAGATGGGTCGACTTCAAGAAAGTCGCTCCAAGTCCAACGGGCCCTCGCACAAAAAGATATTATCTTAGAGAGAGATATCAAAATATATATAGAAATGATTAGAAAAATAATTAAAAAATGGATAATTACAAGGTGGCTCTAGTTTCTAACTACCCGAGTAAATGAACTCTAATTTTCTAAAATGATCCTAAGTCATTTGCCTTCTCGACAACGGTGCCATTTGATATATCCGAATTTACCATTTTTAATTTGCATAAATGTCATTTTTGTTGTAGCCGGGCAATGAGGATCGATCAAAATTTGAACCACGCGAATCGAATAATCAATGAATTAATAAGTGTGTAGTTTGATGTATTTTTACCCTGGGCAAGCCACAGGGTCGACTCACGGAGGCAAAGGAACAACTTTGGATCAGATTAGATCAACGAGCTCACGATTTTATAAGCGAGTTTTTTTGTATTTTTTATGCAATAAAAATGCAAATGCACAAATGTGATTGAACTAGGTTATTAAGAAAACAAGCCACTTAGCCAAAATTAATTTTAATGTGAAATTAGTCAAATTAGGCCAAGTTATATTTTTCCTAAAAACCTAATACGACGATGATGCAAAATATATTTTTTTGGAATTTTTGGGGTAAAAATGCACCAATTCAAAAATACAAACTTTTTTGAGGTTTTTATGCAATTTTCATGCAAACAAAATGCAAAAATTAAGAAATTTTTACTAGAAGTGAAATATGATGAATTGAATCTACATTAATTTTTTTAAAAATTTTCCGACAATACATGATTTTTTATGATTATTTTACTGAAAAAAGAGAGATTCTGAGTATTTAACTCCTAATTTATCCACGAAATAAATTTATCCAATAGAAAAATTATCTCAAAAAGATATTTTAATGAGGAATATAAGAGAATTGAAATTTCTCAAAACTTCGTGGATTTAATTAAAAATAATTTACTGAAATCATTCAACAATTTATTTTACTCACAAGATAACTCTAATTTAAATGAAATTTCGACAGTAGTTAAAGCACACGAGAAGCATCTAACTGAATTGTTTTCACAATTTTTGGAGCAATATTTGATTAAATATTAATCACAGACCATAAAATGGGTAAAATATATAATTTTTCACAAAATGATTGTAGATATTTACTCAATGCTCACAAAAATATAACTAAATATTCAAATGATAAAGAATTAGTTACTCAAAAGTTTAATATTTTTCATTAAAATAAATAATGCAAGAAAGATCTCCAAATTATCATGCAAAGTTAGGAGTCTCTTTGCAATAAATAAATTGAAATTGAATGAAATGATATGCACATGGGTACTTTTGCAATTACTAAAACATGCAGGAAAACAAATGCAATTTTCATAATAAAAAATGAAAATAAAAATGGACCTTCCGCTAGTACACGCAAAGGGGTTGCGGTTAGGGGATGTGGCGATGGCCGCTCGCGCAACTCGTGGAAGCGGCAGAGCAGGGAAGCAAATGAGCGCGGCTACGCGCAGGCAAAGGTGCGGTGGACGGTGGCTGGCGGGATGGATCTATGACCAAGGGCGTATGACAAGCGGAGGAGCACGGGCGCATACAGGTTGTGCGCGACACGACGATGGTTGGTGGCTGCTCTGCATAGGCGTACTTTGGCAGGGAGGTGTGTGACCACGAAGGCGATGGCAGCTGCACGACGACTGGTCTGGGTGGTCTGCGCGCAGCTGGGCGGAGTCAGGCGACAACACACAATGTGGGGTACGCGGCAGCTGGGCGGAACGTCAGCGCAAGAGGACGTGTGTTGGGTGGAGTGCACAACTGGAGGGAGATGGTGCGGAGGTGGCATACGCCTGGGGGCTGGCGTGGCGGCATCGCACTAGGGGCGGTTGGTGAAGGGGCGGAGTGGCGAAGCCAGTCAAGGATGCACGCGATCATGGCAGGCGGTCGGCTGGAGTAGCTGCAACTTTTTGTTTTTTTTTATTTTTTGCAATTTTTTCTTGTAAACATGAAATGAAAGTGGTAGTGTAAAAATGGTAGTGATTTAGTGATGATTTGGTGATGGTGTGATGATGATGATTGATGTGATAATGGTGGTGATAAATCAATGTGATGTGGTGATAAATGGTGTATAACAACAAACAAAAAATTGTTAGATAAATAAAATAACAAGGAGAATGTGAGGGATTACTTACCTGAGATTTCTCCAGGTGGAGCTGCAATGTGCGCCTCTCATCATGGCCTCGATCTGACTAGGCAAAAAATTGGAGAAGCTATGCATCTTGGATGCGGCTGCGACGAGGTCAATTTCTCAACCTCGGATCTCACCAAATACGATGGAAACCATCGTCGCATCGAAGACTTACTCGATCGTTGTCACCGTCGAGTAGACTGAGCTGGTGGTTTTCGTTCTCTCTCAATTGTGGCGGATGAAGATGAATGATGGAGGAGATGTGAATAAAAAGAGGAGGAGGAGGAAGTTGGAAAATATATGGAGAAAGTTGAGGAGTGGGGAGTTGATGGCTTGGAGTGGGGAGCAAGTAGAGTGAGAAGTAGTAAAAGGAAAATAAAATAAATAAATAATAAAGTAATATAAGTAGGATAGTAAAAATAATAAATAAATAAATAATAAATCCGAAAAAATAAAAATGGGGTAACATGTGGCGGCTCCAGGAGCGCCCACATGTCGCTTCCAGAAAATTCAAAAATTAAATGTAAAGAAAAATAAAAAGAAATAACAAAAGGGGTTAAATCAAAAAGTGGTCAACATAAAAGTTGCTCGTATTGACGAGATCTACAGCTTTTGTGAAGGGTAAAAAATCAAATGAAATCTTTTATACAAAGTGTATTTTTGGGTGGTACCTTATTGGTATAAAATACCACATTTTTGTCTTTTACATTTTTTTATCATTTTTAAATAACAGAAAAATCAAATAAAAATAGAGAAATTATAAAAGAAATATTTATAATTTAATTTATTTTTTTGGATTTTTAATAATTAATAAAATCAAAGGATAAAATACAAGGGCATTTTGGTCAATATGTATAATATACAATAGGGCCCAAAACCTAAGTTTCACATACGATATCCGATTTTAATGAAGTTGGTCTTATTTGAAGGTATTTAAATGTATATTATTTAAAGGTGAATAGACCTAAATCGGACATTGTATGAGAGAGATGTGTGCATTTTAAGGTTGTTAATTTCAAACTTGGATTTGGGTTTTATTAGTGAATTTTATAAGTTAGTATTTTTTTGATATTTTTCCTTTATTAGTGTTAGTAATATATACACTATCTAGTTGATTTTATTGGATTTAAAGTTAGTATAAAATGTATACAAATAGGTGATTTTAGCTATATACATGTGAATATGCACAAGCGGTTTTTAGCTCCTTATTTCATGTAAATATGAATGTTAAAATGCAGATATTTATTTAAACATGCATGGATGCTAATTATGAAATATAAATGGAAATATGCATCTAATTGCTCACAAATAAAGCTCTATTTTCAACTTTTAGAGTGATGAATCATAGATTCATCAATTGACCACTCAGACTTATGAATTAATTGATGAAAATGACATTACTTGTCATTAATCATCTTAAAAGGTGAAGTACCAAGATTGGGTCTTATAGGTCATCATGTAGGTCCGTAGAACTTGATCCAACAACTGAGACCAATTCTTCCTATCAGGTGGAACTAACTTCTGAAGAACACTCTTCACCTCCCTATTTGAAACCTCTGTGATGTCATTCGACTGTGGGTGGTGAGGACTAGCAACTCTATGTTGAAACCTATAGTGCTTAGCCAAAGATCTCATCTCTCTATTCACAAAATGACTACCCCCATCATAAGTCAAAACCTTTGGTACCTCGAACCTTGAAATGATATGCTCCTTGATGAACTTTCAAACATTCCTACTATGTAGGGCTGGCCTCCTCCCACCTAGAATGATAATCTACCGCTATAAAGATGTACAAATCCATGACTGCTAGGAAAGGGTCCCATGAAATATATGTCCCATGCATCAAAAACATCGCAAAAAAAAAATCACTGGTTGTATGGGCATCTCATCTCTATAATCAATTATCCCTCCTATTCTTTGGCAAATAAGGCACGATCGTACATAATAAGTAGCATCTCTAAATAAGGTCAGCCAAAACATTCCACATTGAATCACATTGTGTGGAGTTCTTTTTCCTGAATGGAGTCCTCTAGCATTAAGTGAATGACAATATATGAGGACACTTTAGTATTCCTCCTGAGGAATATACCTTCTCCAGACACAATCTGACCCTTCAAAGAACAAGAAATGATCCTTCCAATGGTATCTCATCGAATCTGACTTTCGTTAGTTAATGCTACTCGTAGTCCAACCATGGGGAACCTGCTTATAGACAAGATAGTTCACCATGTTGGCATACCAAATGAGTGAATCGACAATACAAGACGACTCATCTAGGAAGGTCTCTCTGATCGGCTCTAGGGATATCCTTTAACTCAAGTCTACACAGATGATCAACCACTACATTCTTTACTCCAGGTTTATCCTTAATCTTGAAATAAAACTCCTCGAGTGACAAAATCCACCTAAGAAGGCATGACTTTGCATCATTCTTTTCCATGAGATACATAATGGCTGAATGATCTGTGTAAATCATCACCTTAGATCCCAAGATATAAGATTGATAATCGGGATCTTGCGAGGGTCTAAATATGTCTCACACGAGGCGGAGACAAAGTCGCTGTGGCGACCACTCACAACATCCCAATTGATCAACAATTAACCCACGACAATTAAATCAAGCAATGAAAGTAAGTGTGGAGTTAAAATTTATTAAAAATCTATAAAGTATGTGTATAGTGCAAGTAATGTAGAGTGTCGAACATAGGGAACAAGCAATATATATCTGAAAATAAATGCACAAGAAAGATAGTGATCAAATGCCTATAAGTGTGGTATTTTTGTGGGTTTTTAATTTTATATTTTTTAATATTTGATTTTATATTTTGTAATTTGTTTTTTTAATTTTACTGATTTTGTATTTTCTTTTTATATTTTATATTTTTATATTTTTTCTTTTTTTTCTTTTAAATAAAGATATAAACTATAGGGGATATATATACATACATTAGAGATAAGGGGGGATAAGAATAGAGAAAAATACTCAAAATACAGGAATTGAAGTGTCTTTGGCTTTTTATGTTTTTACATTATTTTTGTGATTTTTATAAATTTTTTCTAATTTTTTGGTGTTTTTAAAGTCAAAAATACTGAAAATCAGTGAGTAATCTTGAAGGCTGAAACTAAAATGAGGATTACAAATATCAAACAGAGCTTAAAATTAGTTAAATTAATTTTAAAGTAAATATAATAGAACATCGAAAGTTTAGAGACAAAATTTATATTTTTAGAATTTTTATGGAATTTTTAATATTTTTGTAAAGATTTTAGGGGTTTTTCAATTTTTAAGAGTTTTTGTTTGAAATTTTTAGTGGTTTTTTGTCTGAAGTCAAAATACATAGAAATACACAAAATATATTTTTTTTGGAATTTTTCAAAAACATTTTATAATTTTTATGTATTTTTTAATGCAAACAGTATTGAAAATGCATGTTTTTTATTTTTTTGTAAATACGAGAATGCAATAAAAATGCAAAATAAAAATATAGCTTGAAAGAGCAACAAAACAAGAGATTATGCTATTTTTTTTGGGAATTTTTAGGATTTTATAGATGCATGAAATAAGTAGAGATAACAAAGAGAAACTACACTACTAGCAAGGGCATATATGTAAATATCCAAACATCCAGGGCCAAAGTGGAATTTTCCATAAAATATAACATAACATAAAATTTCCTAGACCAAATACAAATAGCCAAACCCACGAGGGTATTCCTGCAAAAAGCTCCAGCCCACGTGCGTTGACACACGTGCTTCGTAGGGACTTAAACGTAATATTCCAAAAATACGAGGGCTAGCATGCAAGATTTACAAAGATATTACACTTAATAAAAGGTATTCTGGACCAGAATGAAATAACAAATACCACAGGGTCCTCTGCAAAATGCCCACCCCCTCACGCGTGCAGGCACGTGAGGTGACGTGGTCGAGGACCCAAGTGCAAATACTAAAAGTACGGGGGAGTCTTTGCAAATAATACACAATCTATTTAACTACAAATGAAAGTTTTAGGACTAAATAGTAAAATTACCCACACACTGGTGCATCTAACGGCTGAGGTTTTCTCACTTGACACGTGGCGAACAACGGATGGTCGATGACGGTTCGGATTCGACGGCTGCGATTAGATCCTCCACGGCCGATCAGATGATGGCTGTTGGAGGAGATCTAACGGTGGTTGTGCACCTAGAGCGTCGACCCCGATCCGACGGTTCTGGAGGGCGGAGGACGAACTGGGAAGCAACGCCGGCGATACGAACTTCCCCGATCTCGATCACTGTCCTCCAATGATCTTTGGGCTCCAAAAGTGGCTGGCAACTTCAGGGGGTCCTCCTCTCGCTCCTGGGTGCTCCAAAATTCTCCAGCGGAGGCTGGAGTTCGCGCGAGGAGGCGGCAGTGCTAGAGAGCTCCTGGAACCTCCGGCGAGGCTCAAAATGAGCCCAGGCTCTTCTTTGGCGTCGCGGGACCTGCAAAAATGATGAGAGGGTCGAGGAAAAAATGCCTCGACCCATGGTGGCAGAACGAACGCGTGGATGGCAGAAAGGGAACTCGGCCGGAGCTCGCTCCGGCGAGGTGGTAGAAATGGCTATTCAATGGACGAAACATGGGGATAAAGGAGTGAATCGATTCCTACGACTACGACTAACCTAGCATATGCAAGAAAACAAAAATAGAACGGATCCTCGAAGGTGTGAATACCTAAGAAGAACCTCGACGACAAAGGTGGTCGGAGGTGGTCGGAGACGCCCAATCGACGCACCCTCGACTCGCCTGACGAAAGGGAGATGGAGTTGTCACCTCTGCCTCATCGTAGAGCACGAAAGGGAGGAAGAAATCTGGTCAAAATGGGTTCAAAAATCGGATTGAAAATTGGGGGAGGCTTTTTAAGGGTTGACGGGGCGCTCCAAAAATTGAGGGAGATCGACGAAATCGTCGATCCTCGGTCCTAGGAAAGATGAGGGCGTGTAAGAGGGATTAACGAGGCACAAAAGTCGTGAAGCACGTATCGCGAAATAGTGCAAGGATTGTCCTCAAAAAAAGTGAGAAGCTGGGTCAAAATACATGGTCTGACAGAGCTGCATAGGGGGTCAGATAGTTGACCAGAGGTCAACTGTCCAAGCCTCCTCCTCGTTGGTCTACGTGGACCAACCAGGAAAAACCCTGCAAAAACTATTTGAAAAATCATTAAAAATAATAAATGAATTTATAAATTTTTTAGTTATAAAGTAAAAAATGTTTGTCATTTTTTGAAGTATTTTAATATTATATTTATTTATTTTTTAGAGGTTTACAATTACAAGCTTCCTTTTATAGCTCATATACAGGTATATTCATCTATATGTTTTAATAATTTATTTTTATTTTGTATATAATTTTTATTTATTTTGTTTATTAGTTTATAAATTTACAACTTACTTTTATACACTTAAATATAATTTTATTTTATTTTTTGATGTATTTTGTACACTTAATAAAATAGAAGTATCAATTGTATACGTATACTAATAGGTATTTCATCTAGGTGTTATGTACAAGTAATTTGTTTTTGTGTTTTCTTTGTAATTTTATTCATGTTTTAGTATACATATATATATATATATTATACATAATATTTAAAAAATTATAAAATATAAAAAATAATGAATAATAAATAACGTGAATATTTTAATCTGTACAAGTATACAAGAGGGGTTCAAAACTCAACTTTCAAACCGTAGCTCCGCAAAATATGAAACCACCTTCATTAAATATCTTATGAAAAATTATATACAATTGAAGTTGATTTGATACATTTCGAGTTTTCATTTGAGAGATGCATGTCTGAGAAGTTGGGATTCTGGAAACTTATTCAGATCATAACGTTTTATCTGTACATTATTTTTGTATGAAATCAATTTTGTATTTTCTATATTTCATCATCTACAACTTTCATGTACAAAGATTCTTTATTTGGAGTATAAAATGTGGAATAAAAAATAGGTCCCAAAAATGGATAAAGAATGAATTAAATAAAAGGGCATTTTTATTGTATTTTGGCCCTTATCTCCCCCTACTTTATTCCTTGTCAACCTAGTCATAAAGATGCCTAGGTCTCGGGGTTTCGGGTCATAAAATATTTACAATATTTTATTCTTTTTCTTTTCTTTATTCTATAATCTTGGCTTTAAAAATCGCATTTTGTGCACTATTTACAAACACCTGCATGAATGCCAAAATGCCTGAATTAGAGGTATTTCCATGCATTTGCTAGGGTTTTTGAGGTCAAAATGATAGAATAAAGATGATGAAATGGAGATTCATCAAAGACCTAAACTTCTCTAAAGCCCAAATTACGACGAGCATTATCGTCGGTCACTGTACAATTTTTATGTGATGAATACAAAATCTTGCTCGCATAGTGAATCGTGAATGGGATCCGATCTTGTTGATGCCCCGATACAACTCCTATAGCAAAATCCGATGCATCAATCATGATCTCAAAGGGAAGAGACCAATCAGGAGCCTACAGAATTGATGAGTCACAAATCTTTCTCTTAAGAAGCTCAAAGGCCTCTAAGTACTTGTGATCTATAATGAACTAGGTGTCTTTCCCTAATAGCTCAATGAGTGGTCGAGCAATCTTAGAAAAATCCTGAATATATCATCTATAAACTCTGACGTGTCTAGAAATGACCTCACTGACTTGATGTTGCTTGGTGGATCTAATTTCTTGATCACATCTACCTAGGTAGGGTCAACATCTGTTCCCTTCTTGGATATGACATGCCCCAACACGATACCCTCCTTAACCTAAAATGACACTTTTCCTAGGATAGTACTAGATTCACCTCCCTGCACCTCTGAAGAACTCGGTCGAAGTGCGCTAAACATGAATCAAATGATCCCAATGGATCGAGAAATCGTCCATGAAGACCTCTAGGAAATCCTCCACCATTTTGACAAATACAACTATCATGTACCGTTGAAAAGTACCTGGGGCATTAAAAGGCATGCACCTGAATGCGTATGTACCGAAAGGACAAGTAAACATGGTCTTTTTCTGGTCTTCATGGGTGATGGCTATCTAATTGTAGCTACCCATCAAGAAAACAGAAGAACTCTTTTCCTACTAGTCTATCGAAAATCTGATCAATAAAAGGTAGGGGGAAAGTGATCTTTCTAGGTCATGACATTCAGATGTCTATAATCAACATAGATGCACCACGATGTGGGTACTCTTGTTACAATCTCAACTCTCTCCTCATTAGTGACCATTTGAATTCTTGACTTCTTTTGAACATGTAGGGGGGGGTGCACCCATTTGGAGACAGAGGGTAAATAAATCTTGTTCTACACCATTTTTCAATCTCTTTCTTAGCTACTTCCCAAAGATTTAGATTAAGTCTCCTCTGAAATTGATGGAAAGGTCTAGAATTCACCTTAACAAAAATTTGGTGTGAACAAAGTGTGGGGTTTATACCCATAAAATCTGAAACCGTCCAGCCTATTGCCTTGTGATTATTCTCTAACACTTCAAGCAACCTAGACTCTTGTTATACAGTCAATCTCGAACTAATGAAGGAAAGAAATCTATTTTTAGGTCTCACAAGAAAAGAATACTTTAGTGTAGGAGGTAATGGCTTCTGTTCGGGTAAAGTTGTATCATCAATCACATCTAGTTGAACTGATGCTGAATGTGGTTCCGTGCTGCATGAAGGTAGTGCTAACCCTGTAGTGCTAGCCACCAATTGAACTGAAGAAGAAAGGATCGAATCAACAAAGAAATGTGGTAGTTCATCCAAAGCAATGTCCGACTCTAACTCTAATTCCTTTGACTGTTAATTAGAGGAAGAAACTGATAGATCATAGATCTTTGAGTCATCAGAGGAATAGATAGATGATCCAATTGAAGGTTATGGGAAAAACCCTAAGTGCATCATGGAAGTGTAAAGATTGCATCATATGCAATAGGTAGTGACTAGTCGCACTAGTTTTTTGGGGCAGCATAATTTAAAAATTTCAAACGATGAAGCCATATGATCTAAGAACACTTCTCGGATCATTTCATCTAAACCACAAACAAATATTATGTTTACCTCTTGAAGCGTGTTGCGATCGAGTCGCTAAAGTTAGAGGCCTCCTGTCTCAAGTCCGGTCCAACATAGGAGACGCTTGAGAACGAGTTGATGAAACACATGCTCCTCACAATCTATGTTGACGATCCAAGCAGCAAATCTACTGATCTCGTCTTACTAGATCCAACGTCTTATTCATGAGAAAGATGCACCGAAGGAAACAGAGTTCCACGAATGAGCGAAGCGGTGACACGATGGCATGGTGACGACCCTCTTTAGGGTTTAGGATGGACGACCACTCTAAGGAGGAGAGAGAGAGGATTGGCATGTAGAGAGAGAGAGCATATAATTGTTGTGTGTAAAGAAGATATAGGGTTTCTTATCCCTTTATAATAATTTGGGATTCCATGGATCACAATCTATGGACAATACAAAATCAATATATGATATCGATTTGTTTTTCTTTCAATGGCTATGATTTTTGTTGTAAAAAATACAACAACAATTAACTCAATCTAATTTAATATATATTGAATAATAAATATAAAATCTAATTCAATTAAATCAATCATCCATGAAGGATTAGGGAGGAGGCAAGCCTTCTTCCAAATAAGGGGGACGACTACCTTGATTCCTAAATCAAGAATGGCTATCCCCCCTCCTTATATGGAAGGGTGGCTCCTCATTCCAATTATATGAGATCTAATATCTTATATAATCCTTCATTATTTACAACAATTTTTGTTGTAAATTATTTTACAAAAATAATTTCAAATTAATTTATGAAATATCAATCATGCCATTTGAAATTTGTGAATCACATTCACAACCCAAAATAAAATGTAAATTACATTTTCAATTAAATTTCCAATGTGAATCTAATTTACATCAACATTTAAATTGTAAATGTTGTTTACAAATAGCTTTCTCTTATATATTATAAATTACATCGTATATTATAAATATATGGACAACGTTATCCACATTATTCATATATATGATAATTAAATCATATATAATTATCTTAGATATCTATTGTCATGTGTCTAAATATTATGAATCTCATTCATATTATTCACACCTTTGATAATTAAATCATATTTAATTATCTTATATAATTCTCCCTATATGGCCAAATAATATGAACCAAATTCATATTAATTCATGATAATTAAATTACATTTAATAATCAATTTCCTTAATGCTAGGATATATCATCAACAATGAAATTATCCTTGAACTCTTTCAAGGATAATGCACTTTCTCCATGGATACTAGGAGATAAGGACATGGCGATTGTATGTTCCACGTATAGTGACTTCTATATTGAGATTATATCTCAAATCCATATCTTGGGGACCTCCCATACATGTTTAATTATATGAAAGCCATAAATATAATCTTCTCATTGCATATGAATCACATTTAGATCACTGTCCAACATTTGGATCAAGATTAGATTACTTCTCTACTGAGAGAAGTCACTAAAATCCAAACCGGTTTCATCACTCCATCGGAATGGAAGCATCATGGTTATACAATCTTTATGATTACATCGCACTCAGGTATTCCTAATACATGTACATCCTACATACTAGAAGGCCTAGAATAAAAACGAAGATTTATATCAATTTAGACTGTCTTCTATAGGATTTTATCATTAAGTTTCTCATTTGATCTTTGGGAGTTGGTATCGATCATATACTTTTCAAAAACATATATCATACCCATGTATTGATCATATACTTTCCAAAAAGCATATATCAAGCCTACAAATTCGGCAAAGCTTCCAAAGATAGACGACCATGCATGGAATTTTGATTGGTGATATATCTAGAATGAGCTCATGTCTTTCGATTCAATAAATGAACCTATATGATCCCTTTGAGAGAGCATATTGCTCATATGCCATTGTATGCACACCAGTGCACCAGTGTATAGACCTTGATTAGGCCATAAGCCTATCAGTCTGCCAAATGTACATACTCGGACATATAGTAATACATCTATCTCTGGTCTGAGGATGCATGCCTACATCGTGATAACATATGACATAGGTCTTGGTTATCTCAATCTCTCTAAGTCAACTCTTTTTGACCTAACTTATCTAACACCTCCAAATCTATATTCCCTATGTAGAGGACCTACATCAAGAGGTCGGTTAGATATCAACCCATTAGAGAAAGGATTGACATCTCCTACTCAGGCTGGAGATTATCTCTTAATAATCATTAGACGGTGCTTGATGAGTCCTCGATCTAATTATTTAGATATTTATCCAAGCACCAAACTCTATGATTCAATAATTGTATCAACAATTGTATGATCATAAAGATAGACATGGTACGTAATCATAATTGTACTAAGGGACCTATTATGAAAATTAGTTATTCTTCATTTCAGATCAGGGAATGATATGATATTTGCAATAACATTTATTGCATAATGGCGCTCGTACGTCGAACATCATTTCCCAAGAAACCTGGCAAAATCTCACAAACTGTGTTATAGTCATTGTCCTCTCCAGTTGAGAGGGTTTCACTCAGTCATGTTAGGTTCTGTTTCCATACCCCAACTGTGCTAACCAATATGCAATCTGACTCCAAGGATGAAGAGAAATATGTACTTAATTTTCGCGTATACTAAGCTTTCCAAAGCTGATGAACTATGGCATGTAGCTTCGGTATTTACATCCTCAACTCTTTGACGTGTTATCCCCTCAGATAGGTCAGTATCATATCTTAAGGGAAAGAAGCCTTCCTTAGAGTTTTCCCAAAAATGGATTATGTCCAAGGTATACCGCTAATGTGATGGTCCCAATGCCCTCTTCTCTTTGCTTCTGAACATCTTTAGAACTAAGATATAAGAGGTATCCTTGATATCTTTCATCTCAAGGTATGGAACAACAGGATTATAAAACACTTGTCATCCTTATATCATTCCAAATGATTAGGATTTCATCTAAATTTAGCACAATGAACACAATGGCACTCCCACTAGGCTTCACATGGTTCATCAAGATTATATATGAAATCATAACCTTTATAATTTTATTAAATATGATGCTCCAACAAGTACAAGCTTATTTGAGTCTATAGATGGAGTTCTTTAGCTTGCACACCTTGCCTTCCTCAACATTGAAGCAGTGGGGAAACTTCATATGAACATCCTTGGTGAGGAATTCTTAGAGGAATGCAATCTTGACTTCCATCTTGTAGATATCATAGTAAAGTTGTGTAACTATAGTTAACAATATTATGATGGGTTTAAGGATGGTCACGGAAGAGAAAATCTCATCGCAAGTGATGTCTTCTCTTCATGTGTATCTTGTGGATACGAGTTGTGCTCTGAAGGTCTCTACCTTCTCATCAGGTTCCCTCTTTCTCTTGAAGATTCATTTACACCTGATGGGTCTTACCCTTATAGGTGGTGTTGAAGACGAAGTGGATTTGGTGAGGGTCTAAACATATCCTCACTAAATGAAAAGCAAAGACAAATTATCACGGCGATTGCTCACGAAACCCTACTTCAAACAAGAATTAACCCACAAAAAGGTATATCAATTAAAGGCAAAAATATGGAATTAAAATTTATTATAACTCTATAACAAAGTGTATAGTGTGCAAGAATGTGTATAGGGATGGGCATCGGATCGAGTCGGACCGGGTTTGAATTGGCCTGACCTAAGTCCTAAGCCCATTTAAGTACATGAGCTAATGGGTCGGGCCTAGGCCTCCAATATCACGTGTTCCATTTTTCTTACATTTATTTGATTGTTTCTTATGCATGTGTGCATGTTTAATACTTTTAAGTACTTCAACTAATTCGTGATTATGTTATTAGTTGTATGTTGGAAATAGAAATGTGGTAAAAGAATATGGCTACTTAATCCACTATTCAATTCACAATTATATATTCTACTATAGATGCGGGCACTATCACTACAAACTTGTCGATCTTTTGGGACGCTCACTGGGGATGGTCAGAGAACAACCGTCTCATATAGAATCAAAGGGGACGGTCAGCGAACAACCATCCCCTCTGGTAAGTTAAAGGGACGATCGTTGTTGCCTGTCTTTGATGATATACTCGTTGGAAATGGTTACATAGCCGTCCCATACGAGTACAGCTTCTGTTTGTTTCTTCTGTACATGGGGACATTACGGGATGGTCGTAACTGTCCCCTATACGTCACTGTTGACGTTGCGTATACCTATCTATAGGGGATGGTCGTGATCGTCCCTTATAGATAGGTGTAAGGGATGGCTGCATAATCATCACTGATGTGTCTGTACTGGCGGGACATATCTGTACCCAAAGGGGACGGTTCACATATAACCGTCCCCGATCATTATTATAGGGGACGGTCATACGACCGTCCCCGATTGTCTTATATCCCTCTCGGCCCAAGTCCTTTCCTCATTCCGCTCAAAATTTCCTTCATACCCGCCGCCCCCAGCCTCCTCCTCCCCTAGCACCGCCGCCCAAGCTCCTTCCTTTTGAAGCCTTCATCGACGTGTCGGACCCTTTCTCGGCTCTCATTTGACGACACCGAGAGTCCTCTTCTTTGGTTGTGAGTTTTTTCCAACTATTTTTATTTGTAATACATTATTACTTGAAATATGCTTGTTTTTTCTCATTACTATGTTTAATTTCTTCAAGATTAATGAAAAGAATGTAACACATTAGTCTTTAGGACTAATAGCTTAGTCTTTAGGACTAATAATGTAATACATTATTACTTGAAATATGCTTGTTTTTAACTATGTTTAGTTTTTGACTTTGTTGTTATCTTTGGATAGTGTACAAGATAAAATATGATGTTGAAATTAAATCTTTTGTATTATAGGAAAGATAGTGTACAAGAGATTCATAACAGGTATTAACATTGTTATTATTTTTGGAACCTTTAGGAAATAGATAAAAGTCGGATGAACAAAAGATTCGATGATAATCGGACATATAACAAAGGTGTTATCGGGTTCTTAGATTAGACATTTCAGCATAAGTCACTCTATCATATTGTAAGAGGTGATGGAGATAGGATCCATTGTCCTTTCATAAGATGCAAGAACACTCTGAGTCAAAATCGAACCATAGTTTTCGAGCATTTTATATTAAATGGTTTTTAACTTCATTATACGAATTGGATGTATCATGGTGAATGAATCATATTTGCAGAAGTCAATAATGCCTCAGTTGATAATGAAAGAGATTTGTCTGAAACGGATGATTGTAGTGGTATGTTTGAGATGTTAAACAATATTCGAGGGCATAAAAATGATGAAAGGATGGAATCGCTTCAGGATACTTTACATGAAAAAATAAAAGATGTATAAAATCCTATATGCTCAAGAATCAAAATGTCTCGTTTACATTTTCTTTTGGAGTTGTTTAAGATAAAAGTGAAGAATCGATATACAACAGTTATTATGACAGATGTCTTGCAGTTAATTACGATATTATTAAATAATCTTGAAGATTTTCCAAAAGATTGGAATGATGCTACGTCAAGATTCCGCTCACTTGGACTAAATTACGAGAAAACCGATGCATGTCCAAATGACTGCATTTTATATTGGAAGCAATATTCAAATTTAGATACATGTCTTGACTGCAAAACTAGCAGATACAAGACTACAAGTCATGATTCGAAGAGGAAAAAATCAGAGAAGATTTTACGGTTGTTTCCTTTGATTCCCTGATTACAACAATTATATTCATATGAAAGAACATCTAGATTGATGATATGGCACATTAATATTAAAAAGGGATTTTATCACTTGTGCCCCTCCGAGATGTTGCAATATCAGTTATGCCCCTATCTTTTTGGTAATATCAGTTGTGCCCCTCAAAACTTGCTCCGTCATCAGTTGTGCCCTTCCGTCAGATTGACCGTCAAAAAATTAAAATAACCATGGTTTATTCAAACCATGGTGTGGTTAAGAAGGGTATTATGGTCCATACCCTTCTTCATCTTCTTCCTCCTCCATTTGCTCTTCTTCCTTCTCTTCATAATTTCTCTCTCTTACTAACACCTTCATGCATCCATCGAATTTCTAAAATTTTTATATTTCCACGGACATATCACTCGTTACGGATCAAACGATGAATTTTATTGAATTTTTGGATGATTTTTTATGAATCAATTAGTCAAAAATTTATCAAAATTTAACAAAAAAAAACCCAACTCAGTTCCAGCCACAGGTGGAGGAGGGCGGAAGGGGGGCACGGGGGAGGGGGAGGCGTAGGGAGCGGGGGCGGCGGGGGGCAGGGGCGGGGGCGGCGGCATCCATCGATACCCGCGCAGCACCTCCCCGGCTCCAGACGTGTCCAGACGGAGCTGCGAGAGGAGCGAGGCGATCTTCTCCTCTTCGTCCTCCGCCCACGGTGCCGCTTCCAGGTACTCCAAGCACGACAACACTCCGGCGTCGAACGTAATCGCGGCGGAGACCTGATCGCAATTATCCAGAAAAAAATATCTAAATTCGAGCTGCAACTGCTTTAACCATCAGCAGCTATTTTTGGAATACCGACCTTGAGGATGGAGAGGACTTTTCCGACGTCCTCTCGCACGAGCCTACGACGGATGTCGCGGCAGTACATGAGCCGCAAGGTCTCGACGTAGACCTCGACATCGTCGCAGTCGGAGATCTCGACGAGGTGCGGGAGGGAGCGTTGCTGGCGGGACCACTTGTCGGAGAGCTTGCTGGCGAAGAAGCGGGAGTGGGCGACGAGGATCTGGCGGTGGACGTTCATGGAAACGGTGAGGCCGTCGCGGGAGGTGAGGGTGAGGCGGACGTCGGCAGTGTCGGGGTCGTTGAGGCGGTTGCCGGGGCTGCAGGAGGCGAGGACGTTGGCGACGCGGTCGTGGAGGAGGAGCTGGCGCTCCTGCGGGGAGAGGGAGGAGGGGGCCGATTGGGCGCGGGGGGGGGGGGGGACCCAATTGGGCGGGGTTGCGGGAATCGGGCTCGCAGGCCATCATCTCGAAGAGGGTGGGGCTGGAGCGGGAGGGAGGGGGGGACATGGGGTTGAGGAGGCCCGCGTTGAGGGCCGAGTTGAACTTGGTGTAGTCCATTCCGGTGGAGGCGGGGGAGGTGGAGTCGATTTGGGAGAGGAAGGTCATTTATGTGGTTGTTGGGGTCGGATTGGATTCTGGCTGTGCTTTGTCGTGGTGCGGTAACGTGGGAGGTGAGATCGACCGGGGCGTTGGGATGTGGGAGGAGGAGGAGGTGGAGGAGGAGGAAGAAGAGGATGGGGAGGAGGAGGAAGAAGAAGAAGATGAGGAGGGTGTAATATGACCTCCTAACCTTTTTTTTAAGTAATTCCGCCTATGTCCTCAAAGTTAACGGCCGTTTGCACTTTGGATGGACGGTCACTAACCCGAGGGGCACAAGTGATAAATTCTCAAATTTTGAGGGGCACAACTGATATTACCAAAAAGATAGGGGCATAACTGATATTGCAACATCTCGGAGGGGCACAAGTGATAAAATCCCTATTAAAAAATATAACTGGTGTTATACGACATTCATCAGATATCGAGGAGTGGACGAAATTAGATGAAAGATATCTATCGTTCTTGGAAGAAGTAAGAAATATAAGATTAGGTCTCGCTTCTGATGATTTTAAACCATTCGAAAATATAATTACGAGTTACTTTATTTGACATGTAATACTTGCTATATATAATCTGTCACCCTCGATGTCGATGGTATCTTCTTTTATTATGATGTCGTTATTAATACCCAGTCCAAAAGGGTCAGGTGATGCGATGCACACTTATATGCAACCAAGAAAAACACGATTTGGCGAGCACAAAAGGGCTAGGACGGGGAGAGCACATGTGCTCGCCACCTTTGGGTGAGCACCTTGCGAGCACTTGTCCTCGCCCATCGACCTCGTCCATTTAAATTTCAATGTGTGATTTTAAATGGCGCGTGAAAATTTTGGGGGAGAGCACTTGGAGAGCACATTGACGAGCACTTGTGCTCGCCCATTTAAATTTCAATGTACAATTTTAAATGGCGCGTGAAAATTTAGGGAAGAGTACTTAGAGAGGATATTGGCGAGCACGTGTGCTCGCCCACGTCTTATAAATAGAACGCTAGCGGGCTCCCTCCACGAGTAGGGTTTTAACGAGCACAAGCTTGGCGAGAACATGTGCTCGCAAAATGACTTGGAGAGCACGTAGAGAGCACCTAGGGAGGACTTTTGTGCTCGCCAAAAGCATTTTTTCTTATAGTGACTATTGATTGAGGAACTAAAGATTTTATGGAATCTGAAGTGAGAACGTATGATGCAGTAAAGAAAGAGTTCTTTACAATGCTTGGATGCATATAGAGAAGAATGTCATGGAATATATTTTTGAATTTTAAATCTTTCTAGTACTGCGAAAGACAGTTTGCGAATTAGACGTGATCTGATACAGTTGGGTATTCGACCCGAACTACATCCGATAGAGTCAGATAATTCTAGAGTATCAACTCCTGAAGCGATTTATACATTATCCAGTGATGATAAAGATAAGTTACTCAATTTTATTAAATCAATTAGAGTATCGGATGGATTCTCATCACAAATAAACAGATGCATGATGTATAAATCTAACATAATGAAAGACATCATCATTAAGAAGTCATGATTGTCATGTATTGATGCAAGTTCATTTCTCGTTGGCCATCAGGAGAGTTGTATATCCTGATGTTATGCAACCACTAATCAAACTCAGCTATTTTTTTAAAGTCCTATGTTCGAAGACTTTAGATCTTGAAGTGTTGTTCTGATCAGAGACAGATATTATTATCACTTTATGTAAGTGGAGCATCTCTTTACACCAATATTTTTTGATATAATGATACATATAATTATTCAACTTGCTAGCGAAGCTCGAATATGTGGTCCTGTACTGTATTGATGGATGTATCCAATTAAACGATTTCTAAGGAAAGTAAAAATATGGTGTTTAATAAAGCTGCACCTGAAGGTTGCATTGCCGAGGGGTATTTATGTAAAGAATGTATTATATTTTGTGACATTTATATGGATGATGGCAAGAGTATCAGATTCGGTCGGTTAATGATGGCGAGTTGTGGAGTGAAGATCCAAACAAACTTTGAATATTTCAACAAAATGGACGAGCTATTCTAAAGAGTATCCGTCGAAGTATTTTAGACAATGAAAGAGATCTTATTCATTACTATATCTTGATGCAATTAGATGGGGTTGATTTTTTCTTTTCAGTCAACAAGTATTAAGAAATCATACTTTCTTAAATGGTTCAGGGATAGTATTGAACTGTTTAAAGGTACCAAAGATGAACGGTGGAGCATGAATCTTGATATTATTCATAGGAGTCCATTCTCAATAGTTGTGTCACATTCTGACTATATCGTTAATGGATTCAGATTTCGAAAAAAGTCAAATGATGAGAATAAAGCAACACAACTTTTTGGAGTGATAGTGAAGGCCGAACTCTTATCTGAAATTGATGGATACTATGGTGAAATTATCGATATACTAGAAATAATTTTTACACATGATGCAATGTATGTTCTATTTCATTGCATTTGGTTCGATGTGGATCGCGTTTAAGCAGGTTACAAGAAAGATAAAAATGGGGTTCTCTCTTTAAAGAAAACAGATTGGTTACAAACAAATGAGTCGTATGCGCTTGCCAATCAAGTAGAACATATCTTCTATGTAACGGACAACTCTGTTAGTAGGTGGATTATACCCGTTAGGACAACACTGAGATACTTCTTTGATGTTAACGAAGAGGAAGATGCATTGGATAATGATTTTCATCCCAGAATATTTCAAATGATTTTCTCATGATGTAGTAGACAACGACATTGCTACTAGCAACGCGAGGTAATGTTATTTTTTATTTTATATTCAAATAATTGATATCTTGTAATCGATCTAAAACATTTTTTAAATTATATGCTATTGAAATGCAGATATGACTCCTAGACCCAAGCGTATTCGAGAAGTTCCTGAACCCGCTCAACATGCACAAGGAGGATCTTCTGATGCCGGCAGTGGCGGATCTCAGAGACGATGGAGATCGTCTTAGTGTAGGTTCCTGGATCATCTTGCACCTGGGCAGACATTACATGTTCGTATCGTTGGAGGAGATGCAATGGGGGAGAACTCTACGGAGTTTCAGAGCTACCTTAGTCAGATTGCTCGTGCACGTGTCCCCACCACGACGCATGACTTTCGACAACTTTCTTATATTATCAAGGCAACCATACTATCTGATTTGGAGGTATTCTTCAATTGAATTTTTATTTGGCTATTTTAATATATCAAGTATTTTATTCATCTTGTACAAGGTTATTTTTACATGGGAACGAAATGCCAACGTCGATTCCCAGATTCTTTCTGATGCAGCTGAGATATTGCGTCGATATAAGTGACACATAAAGGCGAAGGTAACAAGATCTGTATATATATACTTAAAGGAAAATTTGAATACTTACGATATTTTTTTCCCATTATTAGTATTACAACTAGGGATGCAAACGGTCAGATACATATACATATATAGGTATTATCATATCCTTATCTGTTTTTTAATACGAATACGGATGCAGATACAAATATTGAAGGATATTAAAACTATCTTACCATATCTTTAAAAAACAGATGTGGATGTAAAACGGATACTGATCACACATAAGTAATGTTAGAAATACTTTATAGAATCAACTTAAATATATAAGCATTGGATGGAAAACACATGATATTAATTTATTAAATGTGTTTCTATCATAAAAATTATATCAATATGGTAAAGGAGGCAGAGAATTATATTATATATGGTTAAAAATAAATCTATGACTATATTTATATACAAAAACAGATATACGTATATGGATACGGTTGTTTGCGGCTATCAAAATGATATCCATATCCGTATCCCTTTTAAAATGGATACGGATACGGATGTCAAAATATGTATAAAACGGATACGGTGACGGATCGGATACGGATGTATCTGTATCCGTTTGCATCTCTAATTACAACTTCCAGATTCCATATGAGCAGCTTGTGCATAATGTCCCACCAGGTGTAACACCAAATCAGTGGAGGGACTTGATCAATTTTTGATCCAGTGAAGAATTCACGGTATGTAAAATTTTCCTAATAAATTATTTTATGTTTGTACTAACTTTGATTAATAATAGGCGATATCTACAAAAAATACTTCAAACCACTCCAAAGATTTTAGGTTCATCCACAAGATGGGGAGAAAGAACACAAACCAGTTGACGGATGACTTTATAAGCATCCACAAGTTTTTAAATGTGACTAATTTTGGAAACCAATTTAAAAAATATTTTATTTATGTTTTTTAGTTGAGGGATAACGATAGAGAAATGACCCGAATAGAGATTTTTGCAGGGTCAAAGAGCAGAGACGTAGGGGGGAAGTGTAGTGGGTTGATGATGCCTACGCACTAATTCACGTATGTAATTTATATTATTAATTTTGAGAATATTTTATATTAATTTTTTTAAATAATATATGTATCCATGCATGTAATAAGAAATGATTAGGCTCTCCACCACCACCTCACTAGATAGCACGGGAGCGAGCACACTCCCTTTATCTGCCGATGAAGCCTTCCTCCACGGCACAGGTCCAGAACACAATGGACGCATACGTTGTGGAGGACGTGGAGAAACGATCCGTACATGGTACGGAATGGGTGGTGCAAGTGAGTCTCGGACCTCATCGCAAGGGATCCAGAGGGAGAGAGAGAGAAAGAGAGAGAAGGAGAGGGAGTTGCGCGATGTCAAGGCAAAGATGTCCGCACAAGATGAAGAAATGGCTAAGATGCGTACGGACATTTTTTTGAATAAAAGATGCGTACGGACATGGCGAATATCATGGCATACGTTACCCATCTTCAAAGCCAGGATGAGCGATTGGTGGAACTTGCACAACTTGATGATGATGAGGAAAGTGAAGAAGAGAGCGATGAAAGTGACTAATCGAGATATATTACGTGCGATGTAGAATATGTATATTATATTTAGTAGTATCTTGAACATTTAAGTTATTGTAATTTACAATATGTAGAACTGGAAAACTGTTTTGTTGTTAAGTATTAAGTAAGAAATTTGATGTCCTTTAAGTGTGTTGTATTATTTACGTGGTTTTACAGCAGGAGCAGGATATAAACACCAATCAAGTCATTATTTTTTTCACTTTTAGAGGTTATCGGGGACGGTTGTAACCGTCTCCTCTTATTCTCTCGTTGTAGCCCTCAGGGACTAAAGGGGACCGTTTAGACCATCCCTAAAATGGTTCTGTGGGTGTCGCGGAAAAGTATTTGAGTGTAGGGGAAGGTCATGACCGTCCCCGTTGATACTTAGATGAGACGGTTACGACTATCGTGTCTGTTTGACAGCACCTCGCTGTATCTCGTTACGACCCACGAGGCCTAAAGGGGACGGTTTAGACCATCCCCTAAAAGATTATGTGGGCATCGCGACAAGACATTTGAGCATAGGGAACGGTCACAACCGTCCCCATTGATATTTAGACAGGACGATGATGACTGTCGCATCTGTTTGACAGCGCCTTGCTGTCTCTCGTTATGACCCACGGGATCTAAAGGGGACGGTTTAGACTGTCGTCAAAATGATTCTGTGGGCGTCGCAAAAAGACATTTGAGCATAGGGGACGGTTGCGACGATCCCCTCTAGCTTTGGATACGACGGCTTAAACCGTCGCATTGTATGCACGTAGGGGCTGTCTATAAGGGAGGGGCAGCACCGCCCCTATTGTTCAATACAGATGGGACGGTTGTAACCGTCCCCAATACTTGCAGAAAGGGGATCCCATCTGGTTAAATGATATAGTGTTAAAGGGGACGATTTCGTGCCCGTCCCTTCTAACCAGAAGGGATGGTTTGCGTAGGAATGAGGATGGTCGTTGGCCGTCCCCTCTGGGTACTCTGTTTGTAGTGTATGACCCAATACAGATGGGTTACTTACAGTTGTACATGCTCAAACACTTGAGGACACAGATTCCATTCTTACATATTAATGTAATAATCTTGCATATTAATGTAATAATCTAGCATATTAATGTAATAATCTTCCATATTAATGTAATAATATCCTCAATCCATGCTAATGGATATTATTATTAATGGATCTAAGTAATTATTTAAGCTCGAAATAAGCATATGAAAGTTAGAACTTGATATTTAGAGCAAACATGAATATACTAGATATAAGTATATCATATAGGTCGGGCTACTGGGCTTGCAGGTTTGGGCCTTCTCAGGTCCAAACCCGGCCTAATAATCAATTCTGGCTCATTTCGAGGCTCAAAACCCGCCCACTAATTTTCAGGTTCGGGTTTTGATCAGATTATGCAGGTCGGGTCAGGCCAACCCAACCCAATGCCCAACCCTACATGTGTAGATGTCGAACTCAGGAAGCGAACAGTAGATTGTGCAAATAAATGCAAAATTTACTCTTTTCTCTTGTCCATTTATTATTTTTTTGTGAGTTTTTTTTTTATATTTTTGGATTTTAATATTATTTTTTCCTTTTCATATTTTCTATTTTTAAATTTGTTTTTATTTTTGAATTACATTATATAAGAATATATAAGCCTATATATATAATATATGCTAATATAATTATAAACACTATTAAAAATAAGAGAAATACATGAAATAAAATGTTTTTGGAGTTTATATAATTTTCTAATGTTTTTGTGATTTTCTAGATTTTTTCATATATTTTGGTATTTTAAAACTCAAAAATATCCCAAATTAGGGATTAAATAAATAGGCAGAATTGATTTGAAGTTAAAAAATAGCAAAAAAGACACTCGTTGTAGCACGGGCCAATTCACAATCAACAGAACCAAGTCAAATATCTCCGTGAAGAGGACTCGATTTTAATTTACAATCTGGGAAGTCCAGGGTTGAACATATGGACACAAACAACTAATTTGTTAAACTTAAGTGCGAATTAATTACGTTAGCGATTTAAAGGTCCTAAGTCAAGAATAATACGAATGTAGACTAAAACAATGCAAATTTTTAAATCATTTTCATGCTAATATATTACATGCAAAAAACTATGATGCTTATGAAAATCACATTGAATGCACAATACACAAATCATGCTCTTGTTTAATCAATTTATTAACTTCTAAATCAAATGTAAATATTAAGATAAAATTAGTAGTCATCAATCATGCAATTCAACCTAAAAGAAATTAATTTTTAGACAATCTAAAGGTTGAATAGATAATAAAAGCTCTCCTATTTTAATATGCAAAATAATTAATCAAGCCAGGAACCATAACTAGAAAATTCATACAATAAGCATTCAGACACCAATAATCTCATTAAAAATGGATCAAAGATCCATAAATTATTAGCCACACAACACAGGGGCATGAACGTAATAATAATATAAAGTTTTACAATATAAAGTCTAAAATAGGACTGAAATGCAACTTACATAAGCTGTTGGACTAATAAATAAAAAAATAAAAGCAGAAGGGCTTATATGCAAATTAGGTAGTCGGTGGGGCTTCACTGCAAAATATCTGCACTCACGTGCTTCAGGCGTGTGCCAATCTGGACCAAATTGCGAATATGGAAACTAGTGAGAGCTTTTGTGCAAAAATCCCACAGTCATGTGTTGTAGGCACATGACCTGACAAGGCTTGGAGGGGGTAGGCTCGGTGTGACATGGCATTCCCAGGAAACTCAATATAGACTTGGATGTTCTGAGGCTTTCGTATGAGATGACACTTCGATCAGGGATGTGGCTCTCTATCAACCATCTCCTGATGGTTCATGTGCTTCTCCCTCACCTACTCTCCTCCAAAGGTGTTGGCATCGAGGGTGGGCTCTAGCGATAATGCAACTTCTCCTATGTGCTCTCTTGCTCTGCCCTAAGGTCGTAGAAGCTTCGCAATGATCTCGCAGAAATGTTATTTTGTGCAAAAGGCCATAGGGAATGCTCATTCTCCAGAACGATGGCTGCTCGTCGGAAGTTTGGCCTGGGATCATGGGTTGTTTGGACTCTCCGATCAATGACCTTTATCTTTACCTACAGGGGTTAGAGACAAATACCAGAAAAAATGAATCTTTTGGTATTCAAATGATGCAGAACGGAGAGCTATCTGGATATGGAAAAGTAAGCCCTAAGTTGGGTTCTTATTCATGCAGAACAAGAAGAAGGGTGACGATGAATGGTGGTGGTAGTGATGATTTCGGATTAAATATTAATCAATGAATGAAGAAAAAATGGTGAAAACTGAAAGAAAACCAAGATTAGAAACTTGCATGATCTGGATAATGGAAATGGAAGCAACCAGAGATGGGTTGAAGCTAAATCATGAAGCCTGGAGCTTTGTCGCCTTTGCTTTAAGTTCATGGCCAAGGAACTAAGCTCAAACAACCACACTATGTGACATAGCTTGGCATCGAAGCCAAGGATCTCGTCGGAGTTGGTCATCTTAGCATTGAAGTGGTGCTACCTCATCACAATATGCCGATTTTTAACATCATCCCTTTAGATACATCGATCTAACCCACAAAATAGGGAAGCTCGAAATTAACAACAATTTCCTAAGATATAACATGTCCTTATGATATATCAATTCTCTTCCTCATCTTGCATCTATAATATTTTTGCCTTGCTGGATTTCTCTATTATTTAATAGATGTCTACAACTCTAGATTACTAATTGGTGGAATTCTCGACAATCTGAAACTTTTTTAAATATGATTGAGATATAATTAAACTAATACACTATTGAAGAACATCACCATGAAATCATTCATGCATGGCTGAAAATCCATGTTCATCAAATCTATGAACATGACAAGTGTATTTGTGAGCTTAATAATATGACCACATGAAACATAGACAACAACGAGTGTGTGTCTTTAATTCTCTACTAGTGGAATCCAGATCGCATATCAATCTCAAAGAATATCATATCTCTATGTAATTTATCTAAGAGGTTATATTTATGTGGGAGTTGTAATAGTTTTTAAATTATCCTAATGTTTAATTGTCGAAAATCAATGGAGAAGGTCATTAATTTATCCTTCTTCTTTACGGAGCAGTACTTCTCATGATGATATTTTAGGCAGATAAATCTACCCTTTTAACACATTTTTATGATGCACCTTGAGATTCCTCATCTAAGTAGGTGACATCATATATAATGGGATGGAGATTAATTGGGTGTTAAGCAATAAAATGATCTTGAACTTGATCTCCTTCTCTAGTAAAAGTTCAAGCAACTAATAATCCGGACATCCTCGATTACCTAATCCTATCAAGTGACTCTACTGTGTAGGCAAGAAAGCATATGCATCCCTAACCAAGAAACTAATGCTCTTCTAAGTGGAAATGTATTCGACCTTATTAACCGTAGTATGCTTGTCAAATTGAAAGTCGATATTTATTATAGAAAATTTTTATCTTCTAACAATAGTCTAGGGACACATTGAGCACCTCAAGTAAGTTTGCACTCAAGATGACATCAAATCCTTCTAAATGGAACCTATTATGATTGTCAATTGGTGAGAGAATGGGATGTTTGAAGCATTGACCTCTACAATGGAAAGACAATCCGTTAGACTAGGGAAAGGAACAGTTTAATCATGTGCTTTCTAGGGCATGTCTGGACTTTTAGCATGCTAATGAATCTACGATTCACCACTCTTAAAGCTGAAAATAGAGATTCGTTCCCAAGTAATTAATTGTATTTAATCATTTAGATTGCATTATAGCATTCATGCATGTGTAAATAATATCCATATTTAAGCATTCATAATTGCATAAGTAAAAGCTAAAAATCCCTTGTACATTTTTCACATGCGTAATAACTAACTTCTTCTATTTTTATTTATTTTTCACTAACCCTATATCCAATAAAACTAACTCCATTGTGTACATATTACTAACCTTAATAAAAAATACTAGAAAAATATTAACTTGTATAATTGACAAATAAAGCCAAACCTTAGTTTTGAGACAGAAAGCTGCAAAGCAAATATCTCTCACATCTAATCTCCTATGAACCCCTACTCACGTTTGAATTAATGTACATTCAATTATCTACAAAACGAGACTAAATTCAAAAGAATCGGAGTTCATATGGGAAACTTAGGTTTTTGGACCTCATTGTATTGTACATATTAACTAACTTTGATATTATTATTTTGTGTACAAAAATAACTCTTTTTCATTTATTTGTTTTAATTTAATTCTTTAATTTATGTTTTAATGAAATGAGCAAACATCCAAATATGATAGTGTATGTAAATAAACCCCTCTTCTTTTATTTCTTTATTTTCTTAATTATTAAAAATACCAATACTATATATGTAAATATTTTTATTATATTTTAATAGATTTTATTTTTCATTTTCTCATATTTAAAAATCATAAAAATGGGCAAAATATAAAAATGGGGTATTCTATGTACATAGAGGATCACCAAAAATACACTTTGTACAAATGATTTTTTTTGATTTTGGTTCCTTCACAAAAGTTGTAGATCTCATCGAGATGACCCATCCTTTGATGCTCCTCCCTACGACCACCTCTCCACCTGAATTGAGCCCTTCCCCGTCTCCCTTTATCCTTCACATCAGTCATGCCCCTGCACTTCTCATGAGCCCTAACCACCTTCAAAACCCCTTATTGATGCCATACACCAACGATCTACCATTACACGAAACGAGAGTGAACTCTTGATGACGGTTTTGGCTGATACCGATACCTCACAATTGTTTGAAGACCTCACCTTTGAAGCAAGATCCAGTGATTCCTCACTGATGTAGCCGCACACATACACGAAGCTATGGAGCTTGGTTCCTCCACCACAACTTCGAGCGATAACCCGTCTCCCTTTATCCTTCACATCAGCCATGCCCCTGCACTTCTCATGAGCCCTAACCACCTTCAAAACCCCTTATTGATGCCACACACCAACGATCTACCATTACACGAAACGAGAGTGAGCTCTTGATGACGGTTTTCGCTGATACCGATACCTCACAATTGATTGAAGACCTCACCTTCCAAGCAAGATCCAGTGATTCCTCACTGATGTAGCCACACACATACATGAAGCTATGGAGCTTGGTTCCTCCACCACAACTTCGAGCGATAACCCAGAGCTCTTCATCGAGTTCCTTCCCAGGCATCGATCCATCTTCCAGATAATCCTTAGTTTCTTCTCTGATTTCTTTTCTTTGGATTCTTCTTTCGATCTCTGTTGCATACTTTGCCTCTTCTTCACCCACATCATCTTTTACCTCGGAATCAACCCCAAATCGATACTCACTTCCATCTCCATCTTCATTCCCGAGACCAACCTTATCCTTGTAAAGGGCCGAGCCTGATCATGTCCTTCATGTTCTCCATTCGTAAGACCACCACTCTGTTCTCCCCTCCCTTTGTTTCCTCGATCTACCATTTGCAGGTGGACTCATGAGGCTGACTTATCCGAAGCAACCATCATCCATTCCACATACTTATTGGGTCAAGTCTATGGTTGATGTTCCTTGCCAGCTGCAGTACATATCAACAAATCAGACCTCCATTCTTCATCTGCAGCTTGGTCGTGAGTCTACCGAGACCTTAACCTCTCATACCCATACTCCTAGAAGCTTCTATCATACCGCAAGCCTTCACAAAGCTTCCCCCTCGATTTTGTCAAACCACTACTACCGCCCATTCCCTTCGTGCCTACAAGTCGCCATAGGATCCCATTTGCAGTAGAGGGAGCCTTCACTCCATATCCACGCTCCTCCAACCCTAAAATTATTGCTTGATCTCAATCAATCGATAATTGTAGCACATCCATTCCAGTCGTTGATCACCCTTTCATCAGATGACTTAGAGCATCCCACATCCCCTCTACAAGCCGTTTTGCCCCGAGAGCTCTGACACTTCTGCATCTGCTACATTCTAGAAAGGAAGCTTGAGCTTGACGACGATCTCCTTTTTTGGTGAGATCCATGGGGCTCACTCTTGCTGCAGTTGCTCCATGAGCTACCTGATGAACACATGAATCAGAGGTGTCTAACATCCGATCTTGGAGGGCTTGCGACGTCCGACAAGTTGGTTCTGGAAATAGCTTTATCGACACCTCTCTCGGCTCTCGACACCTAACTCAAGCGTGTTAATCAACAATCAACCCACAAAAGTAATGAACAATGAGTACGAGTGAGATGAGATTTATTATACCATATAAATAAGTGTGTATAGTTCGCAAGTGTAGGGGTCGAACCACAAAGAAGCAATGGGGATATGTACAAAAATTGGCAATAAAAGAGAAAATCAGTAAATGCGTTTTTGTGTTTTTATAGGGTTTTCCTAATTTTTGTGGGTTTTATATATTTTTTATTTTATAGAATTTTAATTTTTATATATTTTTTACTTTTGTAATTTTTATGTTATTTTCATATTTTTTCTGATTTTCTATTTCTATTTCTTTTTATTACATAGTAAGTATATATAAGTATGTATATAATATATATAACATAACTACTATATTGGATATAAATATATAATATTTACAAAATCAGGAAAATACAATACATTACTATCCTTTTATTTTTTAAAGGTTTTAAACTATATTCTAGGCATTTATAATAATATCAATTTTAATAAATATATAAATATATAGATATGTATAATCACTATAGCTTTTGTATTTTTAAATATAGCTATAAATAGTCAAAACCCAAACATAAAATGTTTTTATCTTTTTCATATTTTTATCTATTTTGATATTTTTCTTATAATTTTTGCTAATTTTTATTGATTTTTGATTGATTAAAAATGTCAAAACATAGACTCATAAACTTAGGCCAGATTTTTTTGGAATTTGAAAAAAGATAAATATCTTAAAAATTCCAAAAATATTTTTAATATATATTATATAATGTCGAAAAAAATTAGAAATAGAAATAAATATTTTTAGGTTTTTATATACTTTTTATTGATATTTATAAGATTTTTGAGGTTTGTTTAAGAATTTTGGTGATATTTTGTGAAGATAAAAGGTCAAAAAATAAAGCATAAATAAACACAGGATATTTTTTTGGAATTTCCAAAATATTTTTATATTTTTTATGTATTTTTAAATGTAAATAGGAGAAAAAAGCATAATTTTAGTATTTTAAAAATAGGAAAATACTTTTAATTTCCTTAAGAGAGATTTATGTGATTTAAAATGGTTCAGGTACTTAAGATAATTTTTAATGCAAAATGTTATTTTTAATAATATACATACAAGAAAAATTAAATATACTAGTAGGGACCTTGATGAATCTGTGATGCATCACTCTTAAAGTTGAAAATAGAGCCTTGTTCCCGAGTATTTAGCAGCATATTTCCCTTTATCTTGCATAAATAGCATTCATGTATCAATCCACAATACATGCATTTTAGCATTCATATCTGCATTAAATAAGAAGCCAATTCATTTGTAAAATCCATTTGTAAAATGTCCACCAATAATTCACCTAATTATTAGTATTTTATATCCTCTTTGAAATCAAATAACACCTGCCTTACACAATGTACATTATTAAGAAGAAGGTCAAAAATCCCTATCCTATAGATTGCCCAATAAAGCCTCAAACCCAGTTGGAGAACCTGGAACTTTGAATGCCTCATACAACTCCAAATTAGGTCTACTCACCTTCAGATTAATACACATCCAGAGACCTTTAAAATGAGATCAATTTCATTCAATTTGGAGCTCGTATGCAAAACTTGGGTTTTTGGGCCCCCTTGTATACTATATATATATGTATATTTGTACTCTTGTATTTTTTTATCATATTTGACCTCATCTCCATTTTTGGTCAACATAAAACTTGTATATCTCATCGAGATCTACAAATTTCATGTTTTGAGTTTTTCCAAATTCAGCCTCCTTCTCTCTCTAAATTCACTTTCTTTCTCAACCACTCAGAACTGGCCACGTGGCGCCCTCTGAGTGCACAACGCGGTCCGCTTCTTTGCGCGCCACATGCCCAGCCTTCCCCGTCGTCCGATCAATCGCCCCCTCTATTGATCTGGGTCATTCATCATCGCATCGCATCACCTCCCAGCCGCCCGATCTACCCACGGATCTCATCTGGATCGTCCCTTCGTGCTTCGCCCTTAGCACGCCACATGGGTGCATTAGGCGCCCTCCGATCATCGCCAGAGGCCCTCAATCCTAGCCCTCCATCTCGCACTAAATCTGGACCCTTCGATCAAAACCCCAGACTTCATCTCCATCGCACGCTAGCACCTCGACCTGCGCCCGCCACATGGTGCACCCTGTGCCCTTGATCTCGCTCCGCCGATCTAATCTTCACCCTTCGCTTCCGCCCCTCCCCCAACCGTTGGATCGCTCGATCCAACGGTCGATACTTCGTCTCCTACCTCCTGGACACCCCATGTCCCACGTCATCCACCGTGCGCGCGGGCTGCGCCCTTTCTATTTTGGGTACCACGTCGACCATCACCTCCGCCCCTAGAACCACCACTACACAACCCACTATTCCCTCATCCTCGCCAACCCCCTTGTTCACCATTAACGTCCTCGACCTCGCCCCACGATCCCCACCAACCCCACCTCCTCACTACCTACGTCGTCACCTTCATCCTATAAATACATCGCCTCCGTCCACCTTCACTCCTATCAGTCATCATGAAGAGAATCCCCGAGCTCCCACCTTCAAGTTGGTGACAGCAATTTGACATCACGACGAGCGACGATCGAGATTCTTCTCTGGCGAGATCCACGACCCTCCACCGCCGTGCCGCAGCCTGCTCCACGAGATGCACGAGCTCGGGACTCTACCGGCCCTTGAGTAAAGACCTGGAAGCTCTCATCTGAGCTTCTGACCCCAGGTAGACATGTCCATCTCCTCTCCGTTCGTCTTCTTCATTTTTTTTCTTCTTCTTCGATTTTATTCGTCGTCCTCCCTTCACTTCCTGCTCGGCTGAGTATCCACCGAGCTTCACCTCGAAGCTCTGATCTTCGCGCCACACTCCATTCACCTCGACTACGCACTCCACTTCACGCCAACGAAAGCTCCGCCACCTTGGCGGAGCTAATCACCGGACCATTTTCACACCCCTCCAAGCCTCCCTCCACGAGTGCCTTCATCCTACGAGCACTTCGCATGCCTCGGCTATCAATATAACCCCTGCAGGTACACTCTCAATTATTTGCCGGAACTTCATCAAAGTTCAGCTTGAGCTTCAACGCAACCGGTCGCCAGACCGCTACAGCCTCAGCTGAGATCTCCGGCAGCTTCCTGACGCTCCCACGATCCTCCCCTGCTTCTCAGCAACCTCCGGCGAGCTTCATCGATGACCCAAGGAGGAGGCGGAGCTCAAGACCCTTCACCGGAGCACAGCCTCCTCCGCCGCAGGAGGCGGAGGACCGTTGGGAATGAAGTCCAGCAGCCGTCCGATCCCCTTGATCGGACAGTTCGGAGCCATCCACGTCTCCATCAGCTACCACCGTCGGATCAGGAGGATCCCACGGTCCAGAACACGCCACGTCACCACTTTCCTCGTACTCCAAGACGTTGTTGGATCACTTTGGATCTGACGGTCGATGATCATCCACGCCTTCATCTCAGAAGCCAATGTACGCCGTTGATCTCCACTAGATCTAACGGATCCAGGCATGCCACGTCTCCAACATTCAGCAACCGTTGGATCTTCACTGGATCCACGGTCCACATTGAGCCATGTTGCCCGATCCGAGCCTCTTCCCCGACCACCCGGCTCGGATCTCTCGAAGCTACTCCGAGCTTCCAGAGCACCCGAGCTCCGCCCGAGCCTCTGAAGTCCACCGAGCCTGGGACTCCCACGTGGCTTGCACGTGCGTTATGGGTAATATGTTTCATAATTACATTTCAGTCCTTGCCAGGAGACCCCACGTGAGGAGCACGTGTTCTGTGGGAAATTTGCATCCACCCCATCAATATTATAGGCAATTGCATATCAATCCTTATCAGCACGTTTACTTTTTATCAATTTTATTTCATGTAATTGCAAACAAGCCCCTGTCTTTGCACACATGTTTAGGCACTCATTTTAACTCATTTTTCAAGTTTGAAAATTGCATTGTGTAGCTTATTTTGTCCTCTTTCATAGGTGAAACTTGCATATTTTCGTGGGTAGTGGATTTTATTATTAATTAATTGGTGAAATTTTCTCATATTTTGCCCATTTATGCCTATTATTTTGTAGTAATTTCTCTGTAACCCCAAGAATCCCCAAAAATTCACATTAGACTGAGATAATTAGGTTTACATTGTGATCAAAAATCATCTCATTTGCACACATCTCAAGTCCTGAATAAATCATTTAGTGATTTACTTAATTAATTTTTAATAGTTACATTTCACTTGGAAATTTAGGTGGATTAACTTTCCTGGATTCTTCACACTTGGAACTATCTAGGATAATTTTCATATCTGAAAATATTGTGATTTGATATTTATTAAAATCAATTTAGTCCAAATCACCTTGCATCTATTTTAAATTCATAGTAAATTCATCCAGTGTCAAAAAATTCTAAAAAAAATAGTAGCTTAATTTCATCATATTTCCTCATCTGGCCAAGTTTCATAATTTTTGGAATCAATTTGACCATATTTTTGAATTAACTAATAAACTGGCCCGATTGTGCATGTGTCTTTTCCTTCCTGCATAAAATAGATTAAAAAAACCAAAAACAAAACATCTCCTGAAAATCAAACTTTGGAAATATGCTTAAAATTTACCTAAGGAGACAGCTGCCTCCCTGAGTTCGACCTTGGGCTTACCCAAGTAAAATTAATTTGCCACTCGTGAATAATTTGACAGTAATTAAAAGTGGTTTTTGATATGCTCTTATTATGCGACTGCAACGAACAACACACCGATTAATTTGACCGTTAATTTGATCGAATTAATAAGGGTAGTAAGACGTTGTTCAGACCTACGTACAATTTAAATAAACATCTAATGCATTCCAAAATACCCTAAAGAAATCCAAGCACGTATATGAAAAAATCCTCGAATATTTAAATATGAAATGCTCTAATAGGGGTATAATTGCAATATCCAAAAAGTTGCAAGTCCTACTTGCAATTTTCCAGAAAAATAATACACTGATATTTAAAATCTCTGGACCAAATAATAACACAAATCGAAAGGGGTTTAGATGCAAAATGTTCCACCCCCTTACGTGGGCATGGACTGGACCTAAATGCACATAAGTAATAACACGATTTATAGTGTAAATATTACAAAAACTTTTAAACTACAAATGAATGTTTATGGACTAAAAATAAAATACAAAAATGTGACGGTAGAGTGTGCAAAATATCCCTCACTTGTTGATCAACGGTCGAGGTTCATTCCCTTTCCAAGTATCTGCCTCTAAACAGTCGCTGACGCTTCGCAGATGAAGAGCGGAGATTAGATCTCGCATGTAGATCTGACGACAAGACTAGGCATGATCGGACGACAATTGCTGCACCTTGGAGTGGATCTTGTTTGGATGGCTAGGAGCATCCCTGGAAGAACATGAAGGACCTCCTGGCTGGGCGAGCTTCGATCTGTGCTCTAGATCGACTCCGACCAACTAGGAGGCTCCTATGTGGTTCAAAATGAGGTTGATGCTCCTCTGTATCAACCAGAATGTTCAGAGAGGTCCATGAACTATCGATAGGGTCCTGGAAGACTTGGAAAGGAGGAGATCCATGGATACCTTCGGTCGTTCAAAATCAACCCAGAAGGGGTGTTCAAGTTCCAGAACTTACAGGGTTAGTTTGCAATAAAAAACACGAAGGTCTGGGGCTGGATTTGGGGCAAAAAGATGGTGAGATGAGTCAGGCAGAGGTCTCCAATGCGCGGCGGAGGTGAAGACCTTGATGTCCTGATATGTGCAAGATCAAGGGGATGTATGGGTGATGGAGGTTCATATGCAAACAATAAATATGATGCGGTGGTCAGTGAGTCGAAACAACGACTGGAATGATGGAGAACAATGGCCAAAGCACTAGCTCCCGTAAAATATGATTTTATATTTTACGGAATAAGGTACATAATTAATCAAAATAAAAGGCTAATTATTCTATTGCTAGTGTTAGGAAATGAAAAATCAAAGAAAAGAGCTACTCGAACATGGGGGAAAGGGATTAGAGAACCTTTGCCTGAACATGTCCAACGAGGCTTGGATCTTGCCTCTCCACCTCCTTCTTCATGCCTAGATGAAAAGAGATGCACCCACTATCACTGGGGATGTTCTAAGTGAAGAGAATAGGGGATGAAGATGGGACAAAATGGATCAAATTCAAATGGAGGTAGACGGAGAAGATAAATAAGGAGGCCACTTGGATTAGGGTTTATAGGTGAATCGAAGCTCCATCGTTAGAGGAATCACTAGGGCGTGAAAGTACATTGAATGAGGAACATATTCATAGAAGGAATCAAGCCTAGAAAATGCAAGATTCATCCGTTAGGAGTAGGTCCAATTGACCTGTGGGTCAACCAAGATCTGCATTGGATTGGGCCACGTTAGATGCTAGAGAACTTAATAGAAAAGAAAATTGAAATTATTAGAAATAAAATAAAAAATGATTTTATTTATTTATTCTCAAAACATGAAAATTGTTTCTTATATTATGTATTGCTTTTAGGTGATTTTTATTTTTATCAATCTATTTATTGTATGTTAATTTTTACAAGTATAGTTGTAGATATAATTAGCTATATATAATGTATTTGATTTTTTTATTTTTTATTTTATTAATTTATGTACATAAATTTTATATTTATAATATACTTAATTATGTACTTACATATTTTTATTTTATTTTTCTGACTTTATATGTATACTTAAATAAATATGAGTATGTACAATATATGCATGTCTTACCTATGCATTTTATAGTATTATTTATTTTAATGGATATATAATTGTTTATTTTTATTGGTTTAATACAGTTCAAATAATATTTACTAATATTGAAAAGAGTAAAATTAGAAAGAATAAATTCAATTTAAAAATATATACCAGAAGAACCATTTTGTATCTAACTCCAATTTTAACGAAATCACTTCATTAAAGAGATAGTTTAATTTAGAGTACAATAAAGGTGAGTTTGGTCCATTTTGAGTTCATATGGAGAAGATATGAATCTGTGAAGTTCTGTTTGCGACTTTTTCATCTGTGTCCCACAGATCCATATGGAGAAGATATGGATCTGTCTGCGACTTTTTCATCTATTTTAAAGTGTCCTTGAGCCTATGTTTTGTATCCATTAATTAATGCTTAATAAGGAATCTTGCATAATCAACTTTGTTCATAATTCCTTAATTTAAGTGGTTCTAAGGAACTCATTGAATTAAATGTTTAACAGCTTTATATAATTAACACATTGCTTCCACATTAGAGTATATTAACTTATTGAATGAACTGCCACTTGTATAATTGGATGTTTGATTTACGAGATTGACTTAGGCATTAAATCAGGAGTTTAATTGTGAGTTTGGTATATTTTTGTGTCTTGTGTTGTGTTTTCACTCGTGATCATTTTATTGCATAAAACATATTTGTCTTGAAAAATCCATAAAAAATCATTCATACCTTTTTGGTTTTGCATTTGCATAGCTTGACCTCTATAGCTTGTGAGAGTAGCTTATTGTTCACTTTAGGTCCCAATTTTATACCCTGATTAGTGGTGTCCCTGTGTTCGACTCTAGACTTATCCAGGAGATTTTAGACCGAGCCACTCCTCGAGGAGATTCTCACTCTGTCTCTAATAGATCTGTTTTTGGTTGTATTACAACGAGCGCTTTTTATCATAGATGAAAGTCGATTCATCAAACACACTACAACCTCTTCAATTTGCATGATTCAATACTAAATAAAGAAAAAATGAAGATAAGAATAATTAATTGCAATAAAAATTTGTAAATAGACATCTAACTGTAGTCCAACTAGTTATTATGTATATGCAATATACATATGACTTCTTCTTATAAATACCATGATTTTAATATTTTTTCATTATTCATTAAAATAAAAAATATTTATGTAATAGCTGGATGAAAAGAAACTCTCATGCCCCACCAAAAACCTGTTTCTAAACAATATAGAGGAAGAATGAAAGGAATATGCAATCATATTTCTTCGGAAGGTATGCTCATCAAGCACTTGAACTTGCTTGGATCACAACTAGATAAATAGGAGTTGGGCGGAGAGCATTGGCAAGATATGAATGCCACGAGATAAAAAATATGGGTACACATATTTCCCGACAAACCCATCACACTAAGACTAACAGAAACACGTACAAGTTCTTGTAAGGGATCCCTCGAATATTGGGTAGTTGTTGTTAAATCGATCGAATACTTTATGCAATGGTTGGAGTATCAGAAACCATAGCTGAAGCAGCTATGTCAATAGCTTTGTGCAAAATACCTATACCAACTTAATTTTTCATTATGCGATAAGTAAGGGTGTAGAACTAAAGGAATGCTAGGAATGAAAAAATAGGATTTTTTAATTTCTGGAAAATTACACTTTCTTTCTTTTCTTTACTCTTTGCATTAGAAGAGCATATATAAAAATTAGCGATTTAATTCAGCCTCCCACCCTTTTGAGTATAGACGATACTAGTGGGGCTAGAGAATCGATGTCGAATATTAGGAGCTACTAACCGTAAATATAAATACGTGCTCTTATTTTCTGTATTGTAATTTAGATCCATTTTTATATGAAAGGTTCAATAGGGTTTTGTAAGTTTAAATTGGGGTATTATAAAATTGGAGTCTCTTTATCACACCTCATTCACTTCTCCATGAAATATGGTGCTAATAACGTGTCTTACCCTCCTTATATCTCGTCTCCTCCCCAAAATTGTGTGAACATATACTTTCATTGTCATACATACACACAGTGCTTGATCGCCAAGAACGACAAAAAAGATGACTTGTAAGAGAGGAAGTACATAGTGTTTATTTATTTCGGTTAATAATCTTAATCTTGGTGCAATTAACACATAACTCTTTGTTCGATGATCAGAAAGTGCTTTTTATCTCTAGGTTTTTATCATTTATGCCCCTATAAGATATTGCAATTTCAGTTATGTCCCTCCCTTTTTGGAAATATTAGTTGTGGCCCTAACTTCTTTCTCTATTATCACATGTGTCCTTCCGTCTGATTGACCGTTGAAGAATTAAAATAATCATGTTTTATTCAAACCATGGTGTGGTTAAGAGCGGTATTTTAGTCAGAGGGAAATCTTGAAACCTCACACTAACCCTCCAGATTCATCTATCCTCTTCCTATGTGTTTGATTCCTTGATTATTGTCCATGAATATTTTAACCGAACCTAGATTTAATTTGGAACTTGTTTTTGATCGATCTAATCTGAATCGAGGGAGGTAGACAGGATATGAGCACAACTGTATCGTGCTCCTTCATCATCTTCATCGTTTGCCTAAAGGACCAAGAGTACCTCTAGCAAGTTAGGGAGGAGGGGCGGAAGGAAGGGTTGTAGGGGGCAGGCTAGGATAAAGGGGGTGGAGGAGGATGTGTGGGGTGGGCTTGGGAGGAGTTGGGCGGAGGGGGAGGTCGGGGGCGGTGGGAAGAGCAGAGGGTGGGGGTAAGGGGGAAGGGGGAGGAGCTGGGGGAGGGCTGGGGAGGAGCTGGGGCAAAGGAGGTGACATAGGGGTAGAGGGAGGACGGAAGGGGAGGTGCGAAGTGGAGGGAGAAGCATGGGACTAGGGGTGATGGGGAGGAGCTCGAGGCAGGCTAGGGAGGAGCTTGCGTGGAGGGGGAGGCACAGGGGCAGAGGGGGAGGTGCGGGGTGGTGGGAAGAGCAGGGGTGAGGAGGATGAGTCTAGGTGGATGGTCCTTCTGTTGTTGCAAGTTCCTTTGCTTCATATGTAAATTCGAATTTGATGGTGTTACACGGGTATTCGAAACTCTGTCTTCACTAGGGTTCCTCCTCAAGAGGTGGACAAGGACGTATCTCAAGTAGGTGCACACAATGATCAACTACCATTTGATCTTCAAGGGCTGGAGACTCTTGGAGAGATTGATTGCTCTAGTGCTCTACTGCAGTATGTAGTACCTGACGTTGTAACAAAGGATTTCTTAGCCAATGGTGAAAGAGATGAAGAAGGGGCTCCGCGATTGTTCATGGTCGGTGAAGAGGCGTGCTCTACTCGTCCTGTCGGGGCTAAACATGCATGTAAAGGAATAGCTCGAGCATTAGGAGCTCGAAGGTGGAGGTTATCACAAAAGAAAGGGGGTGGGCTCCGATGTTAATGACAGATCTCGGAGCTTAGTAATGGAGCAACATGCGGAGGAGGAGGGGCACATGAGAGGAGGGGAGGTGCGGTGGCATTGGGTGGAGGGGAGGTGCTAGGGGCAGAGAGGAGAAGGGGAGGAAGATGAAGAAGATGGGGGACAATGAGCAAGAAGATGAGATGACCTCCCATCTCTCTTTTTTTGATTTAATTCCGTTTATGTCCTCAAAGTTAATGTCCGTTTGCGTTGATGACGAATGGTCACTAACCCGAAGGTTACAAGTGATATAACGGTAAGAAGTTAGAGGTACAACTGATATTTTCAAAAAAGAAGGAGCATAACTGAAATTACAATATCTCACAGGGACACAACCGATGAAATCCTTTATCTTTTTATTAGGTGTTACACAAAATTTAATCTTATATATATATATATATATATATAGAGGTAAATGGGGCTGCCCCCATGGAGTAGCCAACTTGGCTACTCCCACCCCTATTTTTCCCTCATTTTTTTATTTTTTTGGAAAATAAAAATTTGTATATTCATCATTATATCCCTCTCACATTCTATTAAAATTTCGTCAGAAACAGAGACTCCTACGGCCTCCATCCAAACATGGTCGATTTAAAAAATCCTGCGACCGTTAAAAAAGTGACGTCTGGATGGAGGGCTTAGGAGTCTCTGTTTCTGACGAAATTTTAATAGAATGTGAGAGGGATATAATGATGAATATACAAATTTTTATTTTCTAAAAAAATAAAAAAATGAGGGAAAAATAGGGGTGGGAGTAGCCAAGTTGGCTATTCCCTGGGGGCAGCCCCATTTTACCCATATATATATATATATATATATATATATTGGGAAGCCTCCTCCGTTGAAATCATTATCAAGCATTTCCAGAAACTAAAAGAAGCAAGCAGCATCCCATGGGATGGAGGAGGCATTCTGAGCCGTTGGTGCTCTGAGCAGAAGGGACCCCCAGCTTCCTTGGTTTTATTATATTACCCTCTCCTCTTCCCTTTGTTTGAACATCCTATCGAGAGAGAGAGAGAGAGAGAGAGAGAGAGAGAGAGAGAGAGAGAGCGCTCTCCATCGGACCGAAGGGCATCTGTCTACTTCTTGATGGAATGTGGAGTCTGAATCATATCATATGATATTGGTGAGGATGATGTGACGACCACCACGATGCAACCTCCCGCTCTTGCTACCAATCCATGTCCATCTCCGTTCCCCATCACTACTACTGCTGCCATTTTAGGGCTCACAGCGGTGTCCTCCTCGGCTAATCTCCATCTCCGTCGTCGTGATCGTTGGAATATCCTCTTCTTGTCGTCGCAGTGGACATCATTACCATCGATCATCACTGCTCGTTCCTTAAAACAAATTACCCAGGTAAAGGTAAAGGTAACACATCGAACCCCCCTGGGACGCTTCGGTTCGACTTTAAGAATTAAAATCTTGCTGCTGTGTTGAGGCTCCTTTTTTTATTACATTTATAATTTAAAACAGTGTAATTTCTTAACTCGATTCAGCATTTCATTTTTACCAAATTGCTCGGTTCGATAAGTTATTCAGAGGATTTTTGGGAGGCATTGCGAAATTCTTGAAGTGTTAAGTTCAGTCCTTGTTATATAGAGTTGCCGCTTTTTGCTGGTTTCAATGAATATTTGGGTAATCCTACTTACATATAGGTTTATCTTGTGAAAACTGATATGATTTACTTGAAAGAATCAACCTTGTCGACGCAACCCGGTGGTGAGTTGACTAGGGATCGCACAGGCAGTTTTTTTAGTACCGGGGTTATCTCGGTAATCATAAGCCTTAGTCTGGTGTGTGTAGTGGACGTATGCACATTGTCGCACCACGTAAATCATTGTGTTGAACTATTGATGTGTATCTCTTGTTTAAACGTCATTCTGCTTGTATTATTGATAAAATCTGTTCTCAGTAACTTATGATAACACCCTATAAGAGAGTTTTGATGTCGAAATGGAACAATTGTTGTGAACAGATTCAATCACAAAACACACCCATAGCAACGATCTAACAAGAGACTCACAACACAATTGCAAAATGTAAGAATTTATAATGGTTTAGCAATATGTCTACTCCACTTGCTCACACCAAATCCTCTCTTTGTATTCGTGGATACAATGAGTACAATAAACGGCTGCCCCAAGAGCCTACTTATGCAGTGAGATTAGGGTTAGGTTTATAAAGAGGCACATGTAAAATTACTGATATACCCCTAATATGCATAAATATTTGCGAGGTTGAGGGATGTATGTCATCGATCCGCATTCACAAGTCAAAGCCTAAAAATCTCCCACTTGAAAGATGATTTCTAGTATTGCCTAAAACTTTACTCTATGCTTTAATCGTTATCAATGGTATTAGTGTGAGTTCCCCCTTCTCTTATATGCTTTAAGACCAACAAAATTTGAACATGCTTTCAACTCTTCCACCGTAACGAGGTCGGTGAACATTCATGCGAACAATAGAAGCAAAACGGGAAATTTAAAAAACATTTGTTGTAATTAGAGTTTATGTGGGAATACATACAAGCATGCATCCACCACTTAAACAATGCCTTTACTTTTCCACCGTAACGAGATTGGTGAGCATTCATGAGAATAATAGAAGCAAAAAGGAAAATAAAAAAAACATTTGTTGTAATTAGAGCGCATGTGGGAATACATGCATGCATTCTTTAAGTAGTGGAGTACCAAATAATTACCCTATGTAAAATATAAAAATACATAATTAAAGAGTAAAAAACAATGATTTACATAGAGTTCCCAAAGAGCAGGGTGAAATAATGGATGAAGCCACAAAGGTTTGGCTATTGCATTCACTTTCTCAATGAATACATGAGGAGTACTTCTCTTTAGATAGCTTTACAAACATAATCAAATCCCATCATTACGAAATATAGGACTATACACTATTTGCACACATACGATCCAATGTAACAATTCTCTCAACACTCCCCTCTCATGTTGGAGCATGTACTGTTAAGCCTGGACAATACAACGCTCAACACAGAAGTCGAGTACCAATTACTAAACATAACTCTCAAACTTTAAATTGCATTTTTCATGTTTTTGATATGAGGAATTGGATATGGAGTTGAAGACTGAAGTTGGAGACCTTATGGAGTTGAAGACTGAAGTTGGAGATCTTCGTGGGTATCTCCACCATATGAAGATTTGAACAATGCATTTCCTCATGAAACCTTGAAACCTCTGAAATAGGTCTCTCCAACACGAGAGCCTCAAACTGGGCTTTGTCCTACACTTACTCAGAAGATAGAATCTCTACTCCGAATTCCGTATGGATCATTTCTAACATATGCAATACACATGGAGACTCTGAGCCAATCCCACAAGTATAGTCATCTCATACACGGACCTCATACATAATTATTTAGTGCACATTGACTCAGAGTCAGAGAATAGGATTTTACTCAGGATTTTTTAATGAAAAGTCCGATTTTGGCTATTCGGCTAGTCAATTAGGATTCCCAATCCCACTTTCCTTGGAGAAAATCTTGTGATATTAAGCAAAAAACAAGTTTCTAAATCAAAGTGTTGGCATTGAGGATCAATCCGTAGCTCAGCCTTGCAAAATAAAATGGTTGATTCCCTTTCTTCTTGATATAATACTTTGGTCAAATCATTGGTGCCTGTTCTCTGACAATAGATCAAGTACTTAAATTGCTTCCAACACTGTCTTTCATGAGAGAACAAGGCATATTAAGGTGATTGCCACTTTATTTGGGACTTGGTTACTATGGGGAAGCAAAATTGCTTGCACTCGTGATGTCACTATCAGCTCCATTAGTGGGATAAGATCTCCTCTTGGACTTTTCACCACTCTAACCCTGTGAACATGGCCCTAAATGTCGGTTTCGGTCACCATTTCGGTACTGATCAAAACAGAATTTCGATGGAATTTCGGTAGAATTTTGACCTAAATTTCGGTCATTTCGATCATTTTTTGTACTAGGACCCCATATTTCGGTCATTTTGATCGTTTCGGCCAAATTTCGATTTCGACTGGATATCGATATTCGACAGAAATTCGACCGAATTTCGATGAAATTTGAGGCCATGCCTGTGAACATCCTACACTACCTAATGCCCTTGCTGGCCGTCTCTTTCTCTCTCTCTCTCTCCATCGTTTCCACCACATATCATATTGCATTTAACCTATAGCTTGTGGATATTCTTACCAAGTTCCTTCAACAAAAGCGATATGTCTTTGTCTCCGTCCAGGACAAGCAGCTCTGGGTTGAGTTCACACTCCAGCTTTAGGGTAGTATTTAGAATATATATGTGTTTGCTTTCGTTGTTTCTTTTCTTTATGTATATACACTCCATGATGAGGGTAGTAATAAATATATATTGAATTTTCTTTATCATGTTTTTTTTTTCATTTTTTTCTTTGTTTTTGTTGATTTGTATTTGTTTTAAATTAAATGGTTTTCCCATCTTTTTTTTGACCCGTGACAGGCAAATGGGGAATCTGCGCTGCCTTTGGATGAAAACCAAAGTAAAACATGTTCCTTTTTTCTCCTGGTTATCTCTGAATGCTCCATTTTTTATTATCCTGATGGACTCCCTGATAGTAATACTACTGTTACAGTTTCAGATTCACATGTATCAAAGATTGTTCACGTGAAGTTCATCCTACGGAAGGAATGCACTTTTGGCCAGCAGTTGCTCCTTGTTGGTGATATTCCTCAGCTGGGTCAATGGGACCCTACAAAGGCGATGCACCTAGAATGGTCCGATGATCATGTCTGGATGACTGAACTGGTGAGAAGAGTCTCATTTATTGTAATTAGGCCAACAAGTTCTTAACTTTTTTATAATAGAGGGTGACCATACTTATGTTTGCATCAGGTTCTACCTGCCGAGGAATTAATTCGCTTCAAATTCATTCTTCAGTCTTCTCCAGAACAGATCACATGGCAGCCAGGCCCTGATCGTGTCTTACAGACTTGGGAAACTACAAAAATGATCCAGATTTTTGAGGACTGGGAGGATGCTGAGAAACAGAAGATAGAGGAGAAGGAATTACTGGGTTCGATGGAGGAAACAAAACCTGCACAGAATAATATAGGAGTGGGCCGGAATGCCAAAACTGATGAAAATGACGGAGTGGACAAAGGCTTCTCAAACAATGAAATCAAAGAGGAAAAATCATTAGACTGTAAATTGCTTGCATTTGGACAAAGCAAATATCAATTAGTCCCTGGGATCGAGCCCCGACCCACCTCAGATGTGGAAATCCCATCCGCTGGAAGTGCATTTGACGCGTTCAAGGTAATTGTCCGGAGTTCTAGCAAATTCTTCGCTTGATCTCCACTTTAACTGAACATGACTTTCATGCTATATAAACTGATAACCTTACCTTTTTCTAAAGTGGACAACTCACTCATATTTGTTGGAGCTCTATGATTTGTTTAGCATTCCCACCTGTTCTTTGGCGAGTTTTCCATGATGGAAAACTTAAATGTCAAGCACTTATGGTCGCAGCACACTATATTGGGTGACATTATTGTTTGTTTTGGTCTACTTTCAGTTTTCCTCGGTTATAACTATTTTCTCCTAATGACAGAAAGAAGAGGGAGAGTCACAGGAGAAAGTGGGGACTGGAAAGGAAAGGCAGGCAATAGCAGAAGCAACAAAAATCCCGGAAAAAAATCCTTTTGATGCCGCTACTGATTATCCAGCTGAAGCAACAAAAGTGGGGCCTGGAAAGGAAAGGGAGGCATTAGCAGGAGCAACAAAAATCCCAGAAAAAAAATATTCTGATGACGCTACCGATTATCCAACTGGAGGTGTAGCCAATCAAAAAGAAGAAATGTCCAGTGATGATGATGCCAGCAGGAACCACGACCTGCAGTGGGGTCGCGAAACCTTTAGCAAGCTATTTCTCCTGGCCATGGGTTTTTTCGTGCGTGATTTATCCTGAGTTAAGCAACTCTGGAATCATATCCTTTTCTGTAACGGCCTTTTCCGCATATTTATATGAAGGTGCTGATGGTTACAGCGTCTGCTCATCCTTCAGCTATGAATGCATATATCCATCCAGTCAAATGACAGAAAAAGTGACCTTTTCCGTCATCTTTCCAGAACCTATATTGTACTGTATGCTGTACGCTATTTTCCTTCAGTTGTATTTTCTTTTTGGGATTGGAGAGCCGGGGAAGTTCTTGCAGACTATTAAATCATACATAAAGTGTGCTGAAATGGTAGCGATCATGCTATGAACAACGTATTCTTGTTTCCTTGGGTACTGGTTGCTTTTAAAATTCTTCGTGCAAGGTACAATAATATATATAGGAAGGTGAGATAATATGAAGATGACGATTCCATGAATGGGCAATCTTACAAGACTTGACGTCAGAGGTCACGAGACAAGTCCAATGCATATATAAAATCGAAGAAGGAAATCACGAAGATCGGTTTGATCTGTCAGATTATACCAAATCATAGTGAGATATTTAAGGATTCTATCAGTTCTTGAAAGATCTCCCCATCAATTGTTTCGCAAGAAAAAACCTACCATGGTGCTTGTCACACTTCAAATTTTGTGATCGAGAATGATCGTGCAGACACGGTAGCAGATATACGAGAATGATCGATGAAGCTGACTGCAGGAGGCTAGAGTGCGTGGGTAGCAAATAGATTATTCACAGAGTCTTGGAGGCTCAACCTTACATGGCAATGGAAAAGCATCACAGAGGATACTAGCTTGATATCAGAGTATCGTGAAGCATGTAGCAGTGTGCGCACATTAAATACAAACAATAATGCAAGACAAGATGGTGGATGCACGTAGCTGTACGCACGCGAGCGCAACTTGGCGATATGTAGTGAATCGTTACAATACAGTACGGTCACACAGGCATATGCACAAAGGCGTACGTTATCGGCAGTGATGCGTGGCGGTCCAAGGAGGCATGAAGCATTGTAGGTGTTGAGTATGAGCGTTGTCGAGCATTCTTCATAGCATACACAATAGCGAAGTTCTAACGGATTTCCCCTTAGCATGTGGAGCGTTAAGGAAAGGTTTACCGCATGAGGGTCTGGTGATTGTGGGTTCCTTTTGACACAAGATCGAACATTTGATGGAACTTGATGAATTACGATTGAGTTGCATCAGCAAGGCGTTGGAGCGCGAATGTATTGATGACTTGACGGTTGATGTGGCGTCTACTATGCGAGAAGACGAATGGACAACAAGGGAATCGAAGAGACAAGAAGATGAAGAGTTGCTGTGAAATGCAAAAGGTTGGCATATAACTTCAAGAGTCCTGTGTCTTTATGTATCATCATTGTATATATTATATTGAGTGTCTCTTGGGTTTCCTTGAGTCTTGTTTATAAGAAGGGGTGGTGCCTCATTTTTACACACCCCACTCCAGAGCGAGTCTCAATTCTAATAAGTGAAGAACCTTTGTGCATGTGCTTGTGTGATAGCGTGGTTCAATTCTTGAGCGTTCTTGAGTGAGTTCTTGAGAGTGTTCGTGAGCCATCCGTAGAGTCGCACTTGTGCTTGTGTTGGAACATTAGAGCGTGAACAAGGGCAAGTTTGAGAAGAGTTGGAGTGTGTTCGCGATTATTCCACTCAGGAAGGCTTATTAGCTATGGGTTAGCTAACGCTGCACAGGTCAAAATCGGTAGTGGGATTTTGACCATATGACAATACTCTTAGTTAACAAGAAGCAAGCTATCTTTTTATAAGTTTCTACTACTACCATGTCATTTCTTTGGTGCTGAGTTGGGAATTATAAATACACATCGATTTGTTTCAGTGGTATACTGTAGGCTGCCAAATATTTTTACAAAAAACTAGTGATTGAGCTTCCTCTAGATGCTATGGATAGTTGCAGCTTGCATAGCTCATGATTTACAAGGAAGCTGTGGCGAGGCCTGATCAAAGTGGGAGGTTGAGTGATGTTCTTGACATCAAAGAGAAGGATTTACCAGCAAGATAGATGATTGGATGTTTAGGGTTGGTGGTAATCTGATCACTTTATGCTTGGTTGGCTTTTGTTGAGTTGCAACTTGGATTTAACGAAGAGTCGCCTTGATTAATATGACATAAAACATTGGACGAAGCATTTTGATTCATGATCCCACCCAAAGAGACGGGGGAAAGGGCACGATAAAAATAAAGCAAATACGGATATTAGCCATTGCGAAACATTTTTTTTCTAGAGGAGCTTCTTTTCCCAAGGAAACATCTACCTTTTATCAACTCCCCCAAGGAGTTCTTGCAGTGCTAAGTAGACATTGTGCTCGTCCATTAATCCATATTAGGCCTAAGAAACATATTGATTCCTTCCTTTCTTTGCAATGCTCGAGATGACCCTTGAGTTTAGATTTTGGCTCCTAACATTCTCAAATTTGGAATTAAGGCCATCGATAAAGATAAAAGATCTTATTTTTCCCCCATTTTTATACCGATGAAGCTTCTAATCATCGTTGTACTTTCACGACTCTTCATAAAAGCTCCATATGACAAAGCATATAGATCTCCCGAGTCTATTGATATGTCTGCATATATTTCTTTATATCTCCATATATGTTCTCAAGACTAAACCGCACATCTTTAGAAGTTTTCATTTGAAGGATGATAGGTTGTATATCACTTGATGCATTATAACAATTTGAGCCTCTATTTGAGTATCCTAAAGGTCATCATTCATATGAGAGATCGGGCCTTCTCTCCGAGCTTAGACTTGCTTCCCTTGATATAGCCAACTTCTCCTCTACCAGTAATTACCGACCTCAATGGCAGTATAATAGATGAGGTAATTATTCTTGATCAACTTCAAGGTAGTGATTTGAACTGGATGGTTTCCAGTCTTGATACACCTTTGGACATCACCCTTTTCTACTTTCTCCTCAAATACCATCACATATAAGAGAAAAACACTAGTTATCGATCGAACATGGAAGGTTGATCTATCATACTTTTGATAGAGTAAGAGATTGATTACTTAGTCATAAGAGAGTAATCGATCATCCTCAAAATAGTAGCACACAGTGATCTATAAGAGGATGGAACCAATCAATAACCCCCTATTGTGTGGATGTGCTTCAGGAGTAATCAATAACCTGAAGGAGATGATTGATCATAATGCTGGTCCAGAGGACCTCAAGTTAACCGCGCTGATTAATTAGATTGCGCAGACTGATCAATCATAACATCGGTGCAATGGGTGAAGGTGGCAACCCAAATATATTGGGATAATTTTGAGATCGTTGAAACGTGAAAGGAAGTTTAAAATGTGTGGATGCCATCAATGGAAAAGATCCTAACAAGCAATAATATCATGCCTTTGTGGGATTGGGAGAACTTGACATAAGAGCGGGATTCGCACGAAACTATATGCACAGATTCCCTCAATGTATTTTAAATACATGAAGAGCCTCCATGAGAATGCCTAATCTCCAATTGGAAAGCCTTTGATACTATGTTTAAAACTAGTTCCTTCTAAATGGAAGGGTGAAAACACTATAGGATAGGTCCTCACGCAACAAATAACTAAGGTTTATATTTGCTTTCTTTTCTTGTTTTTAAAAAAGAAGATTACTGACATATCTGGTCTCACGTGATAGATAAATTCTCAAACCTCATCCATTGACCCATATAACAAAACAAATCAGCAAGTACTAACTTATCAATATTTTGATCTTGAAGATAAATCATTTTATTAAATGACTTTGTGGAGACTATATCTTTTAAAATGAAAGTGTGATATGCCATGAAAAATTTAATCTCTTATAAGAGTTACTTTATGAAATAATTCAACTACAAGGGCTAATGGTAACTCAACTATATTTTTCGGGGAAGATAATGTGATGGATAAATTAAATTAATTGTTGATATGCCTTGAATACTAACCATCTATTCTATGAAGAATTGTAGTATGCATTGAAGGAAGTTATAAACTTCCATCACAAATGCACAAAAAATAATACTCTTTGCAAAAACATTGAGCGTTCATCGTATCTTTGCTTGCTTTTTCGGTTTTGGAATGGAGGATTGTGGAGGCTGGAACAAAAATGAGAAAGGGCCAGATAGGCGCCAGAAGTACTTATAAAATGGAAGTCTTACGGTAGAGATTGGAGCCCTCCATCATTAACGACATGCGTAGTTCATTCAGAAAGGATTTTCACCTAATGAAGAACCTCCCGAACCAAGTACGATCTACACTTGCTTCTCTTGTGAGCACGACGATGAGTTGCATTGCTTCCCACGAACTTTGATGTAGAATTCTTGAACTTGTCCATGCATAGATGATCAAGCTCCTAATTTTGTCGCATAAAATCGATTCTTCTTCACGCATGATGAGCACAGAGAAGAAGATGATCTTCTCTTCAACAAGAGCACACAAATGGAGAGGAGGAAAGGCTTGAAGGGTAGATGTGTAGGAATTGAAGAGTAGATGTGTATGAGAATTAAAATTCTTAAGACTCTCAAGAGAATGCTGAGAGGAACGAGCATGCTCTTGAAAGAGAGGCTTTGCCCTCTCTTCTATAGGGATGATGGACATCTATGAGTAGTCTTCTCCTCATAGTAGATGTCCACCCTTGGTCCCTTAGATGGCGAATCAATGGCTATAAATAAGTCCTCATTCAACAACAAATATGACTTGAATTATCTCTTTGTATTTGCCAATTAAATAAAACAACAAACTCAACAACTATCAGGAGCATAGTGGACGTCTATCCTTCTCCAAGCATGGACGTCCACCTTGTTCTAAAAGTTGTTATTAAAGTTGATGTTTAGTTATCATCACGATAATCTAGTTATCATCATGATAGTCTAATTATCATAATTGGTAATTTTATTAGAGAACCCTCATAGAATAAATCTTATTCATACTTCCAAAATAAAAATGTAAATGCAATTTACATTTAAGTTCCAATGTGAATCATATTCACATAAGTATCTTGAAATAATAATTATTATGAATCATTATTTATATTTATTGATGAATTATATTTGTGAATCATATCACAAAAATACCATTATTAAAATTTAATTATGACAATACCAATTATTGTCTCAATGTTGACATCACATAGTACGAGTCGTAATCCAATTAAGACTCATGAGATACAAATGCAAATATTTGGTGATAATATCGAGGAGATCATATTATCCATGTATAGTGACTGGAAATTTGGATAATGATGAATCTCAAATACATCATGTTAAAATATATTTATTATTCTCCTTTCATAAATATTTCAATAAAAATCACTAATATTAACTTGTATTATATTGTGAATAATATGTGTATAGTTAACCTTAATCCTAATTTATGGTATTTATTTACTAACCCTTTTTTCTTTATTTTCTTTATTATTAAAACCCCTAAAAATCTAGATTGCATATTGTCTATATTTATTTTGACTTTTAAAAGAAATTAAAAATACAAAAAATATCAAAACCTCAAAATAAAGTATTTTTAACCTATTAAAAATACTCCCAAAAATACACCTCTGTACAAATGACCTCTTTTGACTTTTTATTCAACATGAAACTTTTAGATCTCATTGAGATATACAGCTTTCATGCTTTGACTTTTTCCTAATTCAACATCCTACTATTTCTTTTAGAATTTCCTTTATTTTTGTTATTTTTGAATTTTCTGGAGCAGCCACGTGGCGCTCTCTAGAGCCGCCCACGTGGTCGCCTCCTTTTTTACCACCTGGCTTCTCCATTGCTTGTTGGATTCCCTTTCCCCGCCTCCATCCCGATCGTCCTTTGGCGCTTCTACCACAACCATCTGTCGGACACCAGCGCCTGGTAATCTCGAAGGTCGAGGTTCTACGACCACGGAGGATTAAGGAGGGCTCAGGTGATCTTGCTGGAGTGTCGTTTGTGCCATCACTCGCACGGTGGAGGAGAAGCACAGATGCAATTAGATGGCGCCTCTCGGCAACCATCCAACAGCCCGGATGGAGCCACGATGCACTTTCAGACCTGCATGTTCATTCTATCTGAGCCACCTGCCCGAAGTTACCATCAACGGTCGTATGTCACCCAAAGTTGCGCCCATCCGAACCTAGATCTCTCACGTGCGGAGCACATGAGGGGTTGGTAATCTACAGAGATACCCCTGGCCTTATCCAAAATTACAACGAGTTCCCATGCGTGTGCCTCACGTACGCGCCTAGGGAGATTTACATCGAGGCCCTATCAGTTGTGGGAAATTTCATAAATACCCCCGCTCGTAAAAGGATAAATTGCAATGGGTTCCCTCGGGTTTCTTCTATAATAGGTCCCTCCAGAGACCTATTTGCAATATTTATCTTTATTTTCCTTGCATTTTATTACATTTATGCCCCTCACATTGATTCTTTCATATCTTGAGCATATTAAGTCCAAATTGAATGATTTCAGTTTCATTTTAATGCTTGTTTTATCCTCTATCTAGTGGAATCTTTAATTTCATATTTTTATACTGTATTAAATAGGGTATATTTTTATGTGCTCAAGTATCTCATACTCATTGATAAAATGCCATTCATTATCCTTAATGTTCAATTCGACTCTGAAATTGACCCATAATTTGTGGCTCAATTGACATTATGTAGGGCATACTTGTATATTTTTATCTGCATATATTTATTTGCATTCCGTTAATTGTGTGCATGTCTGGAATCATCTTCTAATTGCATCTTAAAATCCAATAAACTTACATGCATCATTTCTTGTGTTTTATCTGCATTACTTGTATCATTTTGTGCATCATTTTTGTTGCATATCACATTTGCATGAGGCCTAGGACTAGAAAATATTCACTCTTGAATTAAACAATAATCCTCGATAAATAGATGAAGAGGCTCGTGTCCCTGTGTTCGACTTTGGTATACTTGTTAAGTAAAATAACTTCCACATTTTTGAAAGTGTGGTTTTTGCTGAACCATTTTCACCACCTATACTACGACAAGAGACGATTAGTAGTGTTGTGAAATTATGATTCATCAGATAACTATCCAAATTTAGGACTTGTACCCCTTTTGTGAAATGTGTCACTCGCAAATGTTGAGCTTGAGCTGAAATGATTCACACTCTGAATGAGTTCAATGAATACATCACTCTCCATGAGCTGGAGAATGTAACAATGGGATGAACTCAGCTTCCATGATCATTTTTAATCATTGTCCAAATCTCTTGGAGCTCCGAAATGAGCTCATGAATTGAGTTCATCACCATTTCCATTTCTATTTTTTATTTCCAACATTTAGATCTTGAAATTAGAATTAAAATCGGATATTGGAATCAAATGAAATGAATCTTAATCCAATTAATTCTCATATCATTAAGACAAGAAGTGGAGTCATTAAAATCCATCTGGTTTCATCATCACCTTAAAATGGAAGTGCTATGGTAGATGATATATTAATATATACTTAACCATGAGTATTCCCAATACTCATTCATCCTTTACCATCCTTCAGACTGGAAGGCTTTGATACATCTAAAGCTTAAACCCTAATTCGATTGTCTTATTCGAAATATATCAATAGATTTCTCATTCAATAATTAGACGACAATATTAATCATATGCTTTTCAAATATATGTGTTAATGTCTCAAATTCATGTCTTATTTCATAAACAACATGATCTTGCTTGGAAGCCTTTATGATCCCAAAATATCTCATGAATGAAATATGTCTCCAAGTTCATCAAGTATGAACATGTATGATTCCTTTGAGAGAGAATACCTCTCATATATCTTCAAATGCGCACCAACTCATCAGTATATGGGCCTTGGCTAGGTCTTCAATTTAATGATATGTCTAGTGTGTACACTTATCCATATAGATGTATATCTGTCTCCGGTCAAAGGATGTGTGCATGATTGTGAGAGTTACAGTTCATGTTTTAGTTTACATCGACCTCATCAAGTCAACTTTTTGACTTGACTATTCTGATACTTATGAATCTCTATTCATATGCAGAAGATCAGCATCGAAAAGTCAGTCGGAAATCAATCTTTCGAGAAAGATTGCCATCTCTTTCTCAAACTGGAGATCATTATTGGATATCACATGTAAAAGTCAGTTGTGTCCTTCCAACTGCATGGCATTCAATATGGTCACCAGTAAATAACCTTATGGATTTTCATTAGTTGTGCCCTTCTGAGATATTGTAATATCAGATATACCCCTCTCTTTTTGGAATATCAGTCGTGCCCCTACCTTCTTGTAAAACTCACAGTTCTCCATTTTTGTAATATCATTTATGTCCTACTTTACCTTACCAAAGGGCTGAACTGTGAATTTTGCAAGAAGGTAGGGGCACAATTGTTATTTAAAAAAGGAGGGTCATAAGTAATATTACAATATCCCAGAAGGGACAACTGATAAAAATCCTAACCTTAGTTGTACAAAGGGACCTTATTTTAAGTTGTTTCATAATCATTCATTTCAGATGGACATGATAAAATAATAATTTTGATTGCCAACGACTGACAAGTTCAACACGCATCCCTCTAACATAACCTAATTTACCAGACGGTGGGTCTCGCTAGAACTTATATAGAAACTCCATAGATTTATGGCTGTCAATATCTTCTGTGTTTTCTTTTTTCTCCACAACTAGTGAAATCGATCACCACTACCAAGGACGTAGCTCAGGGATGAGTGATCCTTATAAATCTTTGTGTTCGTGCATTTGCTAGATTGATCGTATTTATGCGTGTTTGTTTCCACGATGTGTAAACAATAATAAACAACAAGCCTAAGATTGAACTTCATAATAATCGCATAACATGGAATGTTTGCATATATTTTACTGACCACTTTCATGTTGATATGAATATTTACCTAGAAAAGTTTTGGCAATTGTAAATTTTGAGAATGACTTATCAAAAACATGTTTTTAACTTGATTAATGTGAGGTTGCATACCCAATCAACTATTAGTTATTTTAAATTGATCTTACCTATATACAGGGCGGTAGTATATGTTATAGAGGGAGTCATAGCCCCTCCTTGATTATTATATACCACTTGTGTAATGTATTAAGTTTTAAAGACCGCCCTCCTTAGTCATCTAATAAATAGTGTTGCCGGAGAAAGGTTGTAAAGTTGCTTTATAGTTGAGTGGTAGAGTAACATTTTTTTATTTTGAGATCAGAGTTCGAATATTACCTCACGTAATTTTAATTTCTTTTTATATAGTTTATACAATCACCTCCAAAGTATCAAAATTTAAAGTATAATTTGATATAAAATTATATTCGAGTTCATTTATCTCTCCCTTTGTTTTTAGCACTTCTCATAAATAAAAAAATATTGTTTCCTTTTAACCTCGAAAAATTTTATTTCAAAATTTCACTTGATAATTTAGCATTTTTAGGGACAGATTTAGAGATGCTTAAATTATTAGATTTATCAAATTTTAAAAACAAGTTTATAAAAATTGAAAGAGGTTTATTCTAAGAACATTAACTCTATTTAAAAAAATCATGAAATACAATGATTTTTCTATTTCTGAGCATGCATAATAGTTATATACTTGGCCTCTCCTTGATAAAATTTCTGGTTCCACCCTTGCGTATATACTTAGGAATATTATGTAAGAGTACACT